>CP125978.1:464943088-465235570 GCA_030063025.1 Avena longiglumis
GTTCGACGATGAAGGTCATGAGTCTCGACAGTGAACTCGAGGCCCAAAGACTTGAAACATAGGCTCGCCGTGCATCTTGCTTGGCACAATAAAGACCGGCCTTCGGTTCGGTGATGACGTGCAAAGGGCGCCGGAGGACGAGGAAGTCAAGGCAGCTGATTCGCCGGCTGCTCGCAGGCGCTGCCAACGGGAGGCGGCGGGGCCTCTGGGCTCGAGCGGACTGAGAGGGCAGAGAGCCGGAGAGCGCTAACGGGCAGGGAACGCCCCGCGCGGCCTGTGAGACGCGAAGGCCGGCCACGAGGGAGGAGGCGTGCGGGCCACGGTCGCCGGTGTGGAGGCCACGAGCCTGGCCGGGCGGGCGCTGCAGCGCAGGGGGCGAGCCGGGCGGCGCGCCGCGACGAAGGCGAGCGGAGAGAGGCGCGGCCGGAAGGAGAAGACGCGAGGCGGCGGGCGACGCGGGCCGGAGGCGCAACTGCTCATGGGCCGGAGGAGGTGCGATGCCGAGGCGGGAACGGTGGAGGACGAGGTGGAGGGCGCGGCTCCGGCGACGGGGACGGGCGGTGGGAGAAGGCGAGCAGAGGTCGGGGACGCGCGATGGTGAGGCGGGCTGGGCCGAGGAAGCCGGCGGCGGGTGAGCTCGGCCTCGGCGACGGGCGACGCGAAAGTAGGCGCGCAGGGGTCCGGTGGAACAGCGAGCCGGGCGAGCTCGGCTGGCTCAGCAACGGGCGCGCGGTCGGGAGGAGAGGCTGCGGTCATGAGGAGCTCAAGGACGGGCTGCACGGCGGAGGAAGGATGGGAGGACGAGGCGAAGAGAGAAGGTGGGGGTGGGACATGTGGGGCCCAGGAACGGGCCCACGCGGAAGGTGGAAACTGGGGAGCGGGATGGCGCTGTAGAGCGTGTGTTGGTTGTTGGGGCGGTTCCCGGCTGTCGGTGGTGGGACCCGTGCAGTGTGGGGGTCAAGTGGGGATCGGATGTGGGGATCGGTGCGTGTGGTGGTGTGGCTGTGGTGAGAGGGTGAGAGATGAGGGGTGAGTTGGCAGAGGGGGATTGGTTAGAGGGGAGAGGGGAGCTGAGGTGGCGAGATGCTATTGGAGGGAGTGAGGTGGAGCTAGGGGTGGGTAGGATTCTTGGTAGGTTTAGGTTTTGTTGGGGTGTCCAGGACGGACCGATTTAATTTTTCTGGGGCGGTCGTTCGGGTCGTTCGTCCCGTTCGGCTGCCCCTAATAAAAATAATTTAAAATTTTATTTATTTTCAAATAGCTTTTATAACTAGTTTTAGACAAACAAATTATCCCAGACATCCGGGGTTTGGCGCTTAAATAAAAGATGGGTCGCTTGGAAAACAAATCGGGTTTGCAAAATAGTTTTATGCAAACTATGCACGATGATGACGATGCAATGCACAAATTCAACGCGATTTTCTAGTAGTGGTTTTGCGGGATGCCACAATTGCCCCTAGACGGAAAACCAAGCTCCCGGGTGTGACCGTCCACGTTGCATGCGATAACACCTATAGAAGCGTCGACATGTAGGAGTAGGCTCGCCGCTGGTCAAACGAGGGCAGACCGTGGAACCTCGGGCCTATCCTTGGTTTTCCATGTAGATATGACCCAAACAAACCTAAACCACCGAGAGAGTGCGTTGTTCAACCTCGCACGGAGAATGCTACGGGGTAGACCCTGGGCCCTGATTAGGGTTTCGCTTAAAAGGACCGCCTGAGTGCCGGATGCCACGGAACATGCGTGTGGCCCTAGCATACATGCACAAGGGTGGTGGATTGCCCCTAGACGGAAAACCTAGCTCCCGGTGTGACCGCCCACGCTGCATGCGATAACACCTATAGAAGCGTCCGGACATGTAGGAGTAGGCTCGCCGCTGGTCAAACGAGGGTGACCGTGGAACCTGGGCCTATCCTTGGTTTTCCATGTAGATATGACCTAAACAAACCTAAACCACCGAGAGAGTGCGTTGTTCAACCTCGACGGAGAATGCTACGGGGTAGACCGCTGGTCCCTGATTAGGGTTTCGCTTAAAAGGACCGCCCGAGCCGGATGCCACGAACATGCGGTGGCCCCAGCATACATGCACAAGGGTGGTGGATTGCCCCTAGACGGAAAACCTAGCTCCCGGGTGTGACCGCCCACGCTGCATGCGATAACACCTATAGAAGCGTCGGACATGTAGGAGTAGGCTCACTGGTCAAACGAGGGCAGACTGTGGAACCTCGGCCTATCCTTGGTTTTCCATGTAGATATGACCCAAACAAACCTAAACCACCAAGAGAGTGCGTTGTTCAACCCTCGACGAGAATGCTACGGGGTAGACCCGGGGCCCTGATTAGGTTTCGCTTAAAAGGACCGCCCGAGTGCCGGATGCCACGGAACATGCGTGGCCCTAGCATACATGCACAAGGGTGGTGGATTGCCCCTAGACGGAAAAACCTAGCTCCGTGTGACCGCCCACGCTGCATGCGATAACACCTATAGAAGCGTCCGGACATGTAGGAGTAGGCTCCCCGCTGGTCAAACGAGGGTAGACCGTGGAACCCCGGGCCTATCCTTGGTTTTCCATGTAGATATGACCCAAACAAACCTAAACCACCGAGAGTGCGTTGTTCAACCCTCACGGAGAATGCTACGGGGTAGACCCGGGGTCCCTGATTAGGGTTTCGCTTAAAAGGACCGAAAGTGCCGGATGCCACGGAACATGCGTGTGGCCCTAGCATACATGCACAAGGGTGGTGGATTGCCCTAGACGGAAAACCTAGCTCCCGGTGTGACCGCCCACGCTGCATGCGATAACACCTATAGAAGCGTCGGACATGTAGGAGTAGGCTCGCCGGTCAAACGAGGGCAGACCGTGGAACCCCGGCCTATCCTTGGTTTTCCATGTAGATATGACCTAAACAAACCTAAACCACCGAGAGAGTGCGTTGTTCAACCCTCACGGAGAATGCTACGGGGTAGACCCTGGTCCCTCGGATTAGGGTTTCGCTAAAAGGACCGCCCGAGTGCCGGATGCCACGGAACATGCGTGTGGCCCTAGCATACATGCACAAGGGTGGTGGATTGCCCTAGACGGAAAACCTAGCTCCCGGTGTGACCGCCCACGCTGCATGCGATAACACCTATAGAAGCGGCATGACATGTAGGAGCAGGCTCGCCGCTGGTCAAACGAGGGTAGACTGTGGAACCTCGGCCTATCCTTGGTTTTCCATGTAGATATGACCCAAACAAACCTAAACCACCGAGAGTGCGTTGTTCAACCTCGTGACGGAGAATGCTACGGGTAGACCCGCGGTCCCTGATTAGGGTTTCGCTTTAAAAGGACCGCCCGAGTGCCGGATGCCACGGAACATGCGGTGGCCCCAGCATACATGCACAAGGGTGGTGGATTGCCCTAGACGGAAAACCTAGCTCCGGTGTGACCGCCCACGCTGCATGCGATAACACCTATAGAAGCGTCCGGACATGTAGGAGTAGGCTCCGCCATGGTCAAACGAGGGTAGACCGTGGAACCTCGGCCTATCCTTGGTTTTCCATGTAGATATGACCCAAACAAACCTAAACCACCGAGAGAGTGCGTTGTTCAACCCTCGACGGAGAATGCTACGGGTAGACCCGGGCCCCTGATTAGGGTTTCGCTTAAAAGGACCGCCGAAAGCCGGATGCCACGGAACATGCGTGTGGCCCTAGCATACATGCACAAGGGTGGTGGATTGCCCCTAGACGGAAAACCTAGCTCCCGGTGTGACCGCCCACGCTGTATGCGATAACACCTATAGAAGCGTGTCGGACATGTAGGAGTAGGCTCCGCCTGGTCAAACGAGGGTGACCGTGGAACCTGGGCCTATCCTTGGTTTTCCATGTAGATATGACCCAAACAAACCTAAACCACCGAGAGAGTGCGTTGTTCAACCCTCGCACGGAGAATGCTACGGGGTAGACCCGCTGGCCCTCGGATTAGGGTTTCGCCGAAAAGGACCGCCGAGTGCCGGATGCCACGGAACATGCGTGTGGCCCTAGCATACATGCACAAGGGTGGTGGATTGCCCCTAGACGGAAAACCTAGCTCCCGGTGTGACCGCCCACGCTGCATGCGATAACACCTATAGCAGCGTGCTCGACATGTAGGAGTAGGCTCCCGCCGCGGGTCAAACGAGGGTAGACCGGTGGAACCCTGGGCCTATCCTTGGTTTTCCATGTAGATATGACCCAAACAAACCTAAACCACCGAGAGAGTGCGTTGTTCAACCTCGCACGGAGAATGCTACGGGTAGACCCGGGGCCCTGATTAGGGTTTCGCTTAAAAGGACCGCCGAAAGTGCCGGATGCCACGGAACATGCGGTGGCCCTAGCATACATGCACAAGGGTGGTGGATTGCCCCAGACGGAAAACCTAGCTCCGGTGTGACCGCCCACGCTGCATGCGATAACACCTATAGAAGCGTGCCGACATGTAGGAGCAGGCTCTCGCCATGGTCAAACGAGGGCAGACTGTGGAACCTGGGCCTATCCTTGGTTTTCCATGTAGATATGACCTAAACAAACCTAAACCACCGAGAGAGTGCGTTGTTCAACCTCGCACGGAGAATGCTACGGGTAGACCCGGGTCCCTGATTAGGGTTTCGCTGGAAAAGGACCGCCCGAGTGCCGGATGCCACGGAACATGCGTGTGGCCCTAGCATACATGCACAAGGGTGGTGGATTGCCCCTAGACGGAAAACCTAGCTCCCGGTGTGACCGCCCACGCTGCATGCGATAACACCTATAGAAGCGTGCCGACATGTAGGAGTAGGCTCCCGCCTGGTCAAACGAGGGTAGACCGTGGAACCTCGGCCTATCCTTGGTTTTCCATGTAGATATGACCTAAACAAACCTAAACCACCGAGAGAGTGCGTTGTTCAACCTCGCACGGAGAATGCTACGGGGTAGACCCGCTGGCCCTGGATTAGGGTTTCGCTTAAAAGGACCGCCTGAGTGCCGGATGCCACGGAACATGCGTGTGGCCCTAGCATACATGCACAAGGGTGGTGGATTGCCCTAGACGGAAAACCTAGCTCCGGTGTGACCGCCCACGCTGCATGCGATAACACCTATAGAAGCGTGCCGACATGTAGGAGCAGGCTCGCTGGTCAAACGAGGGCAGACCGTGGAACCTGGGCCTATCCTTGGTTTTCCATGTAGATATGACCCAAACAAACCTAAACCACCGAGAGAGTGCGTTGTTCAACCTCGCACGGAGAATGCTACGGGTAGACCCGCTGGCCCCTGATTAGGGTTTCGCTTAAAAGGACCGCCCGAGTGCCGGATGCCACGGAACATGCGTGTGGCCCTAGCATACATGCACAAGGGTGGTGGATTGCCCCTAGACGGAAAAACCTAGCTCCCGGTGTGACCGCCCACGCTGCATGCGATAACACCTATAGAAGCGTGGGACATGTAGGAGCAGGCTCGCCTGGTCAAACGAGGGCAGACCGTGAACCCTGGGCCTATCCTTGGTTTTCCATGTAGATATGACCCAAACAAACCTAAACCACCGAGAGAGTGCGTTGTTCAACCTCAGACGGAGAATGCTACGGGGTAGACCCGCTGGGCCCTTGATTAGGGTTTCACGAAAAGGACCGCCTGAAGCCGGATGCCACGGAACATGCGTGTGGCCCTAGCATACATGCACAAGGGTGGTGGATTGCCCCTAGACGGAAAAACCTAGCTCCCGGTGTGACCGCCCACGCTGCATGCGATAACACCTATAGAAGCGTGGACATGTAGGAGTAGGCTCGCCGCTGGTCAAACGAGGGTAGACCGTGGAACCTGGGCCTATCCTTGGTTTTCCATGTAGATATGACCCAAACAAACCTAAACCACCGAGAGAGTGCGTTGTTCAACCTCGCACGGAGAATGCTACGGGGTAGACCCGCTGGGCCCTCGGATTAGGGTTTCGCTTTAAAAGGACCGCCTGAGCCGGATGCCACGGAACATGCGTGTGGCCCTAGCATACATGCACAAGGGTGGTGGATTGCCCCAGACGGAAAACCTAGCTCCGGTGTGACCGCCCACGCTGCATGCGATAACACCTATAGAAGCGTCGGACATGTAGGAGTAGGCTCGCCATGGTCAAACGAGGGCAGACCGTGGAACCTCGGCCTATCCTTGGTTTTCCATGTAGATATGACCCAAACAAACCTAAACCACCGAGAGAGTGCGTTGTTCAACCTCAGACGGAGAATGCTACGGGTAGACCCGGGCCCTGATTAGGGTTTCGCTTAAAAGGACCGCCGAAAGTGCCGGATGCCACGGAACATGCGTGTGGCCCTAGCATACATGCACAAGGGTGGTGGATTGCCCTAGACGGAAAACCTAGCTCCGGTGTGACCGCCCACGCTGCATGCGATAACACCTATAGAAGCGTGGCCGACATGTAGGAGCAGGCTCCCGCTGGTCAAACGAGGGTAGACCGTGGAACCTGGGCCTATCCTTGGTTTTCCATGTAGATATGACCCAAACAAACCTAAACCACCGAGAGAGTGCGTTGTTCAACCCTCGCACGGAGAATGCTACGGGGTAGACCCGCGGCCCTGGATTAGGGTTTCGCTTAAAAGGACCGCCTGTGCCGGATGCCACGGAACATGCGGTGGCCCTAGCATACATGCACAAGGGTGGTGGATTGCCCCTAGACGGAAAACCTAGCTCCCGGTGTGACCGCCCACGCTGCATGCGATAACACCTATAGAAGCGTCGACATGTAGGAGTAGGCTCGCCGCTGGTCAAACGAGGGTGACCGTGGAACCTGGCCTATCCTTGGTTTTCCATGTAGATATGACCTAAACAAACCTAAACCACCGAGAGAGTGCGTTGTTCAACCCTCGACGGAGAATGCTACGGGGTAGACCCGCGGGCCCTCGGATTAGGGTTTCGCTTAAAAGGACCGCCGAGTGCCGGATGCCACGGAACATGCGCGTGTGGCCCTAGCATACATGCACAAGGGTGGTGGATTGCCCCTAGACGGAAAAACCTAGCTCCCGGTGTGACCGCCCACGCTGCATGCGATAACACCTATAGAAGCGTGCCGGACATGTAGGAGTAGGCTCGCCATGGTCAAACGAGGGCAGACCGTGGAACCTAGGCCTATCCTTGGTTTTCCATGTAGATATGACCTAAACAAACCTAAACCACCGAGAGAGAGTGCGTTGTTCAACCTCGTGACGGAGAATGCTACGGGTAGACCCGCTGCCCCTGATTAGGGTTTCGCTTAAAAGGACCGCCTGAGTGCCGGATGCCACGGAACATGCGTGGGCCCTAGCATACATGCACAAGGGTGGTGGATTGCCCCTAGACGGAAAACCTAGCTCCCGGTGTGACCGCCCACGCTGTATGCGATAACACCTATAGAAGCGCATGCCGACATGTAGGAGCAGTTCTCCCCGCCATGGTCAAACGAGGGTAGACCGTGGAACCTCGGGCCTATCCTTGGTTTTCCATGTAGATATGACCCAAACAAACCTAAACCACCGAGAGAGAGTGCGTTGTTCAACCCTCGCACGGAGAATGCTACGGGGTAGACCCAAGGTCCCTGATTAGGGTTTCGCTTAAAAGGACCGCCCGAGTGCCGGATGCCACGGAACATGCGTGTGGCCCTAGCATACATGCACAAGGGTGGTGGATTGCCCTAGACGGAAAACCTAGCTCCCGGTGTGACCGCCCACGCTGCATGCGATAACACCTATAGAAGCGCATGACATGTAGGAGTAGGCTCGCCATGGTCAAACGAGGTAGACCGTGGAACCTCGGCCTATCCTTGGTTTTCCATGTAGATATGACCCAAACAAACCTAAACCACCGAGAGAGTGCGTTGTTCAACCCTCGCACGGAGAATGCTACGGGTAGACCCGGGCCCTCGGATTAGGGTTTCGCTTAAAAGGACCGCCTGAAAAGCCGGATGCCACGGAACATGCGTGTGGCCCTAGCATACATGCACAAGGGTGGTGGATTGCCCTAGACGGAAAACCTAGCTCCCGGTGTGACCGCCCACGCTGCATGCGATAACACCTATAGAAGCGCACGGACATGTAGGAGTAGGCTCGCCATGGTCAAACGAGGGCAGACCGTGGAACCTGGGCCTATCCTTGGTTTTCCATGTAGATATGACCTAAACAAACCTAAACCACCGAGAGAGTGCGTTGTTCAACCCTCGTACGGAGAATGCTACGGGGGTAGACCCGCGGGGCCCTCGGATTAGGGTTTCATCGAAAAAGGACCGCCTGAGTGCCGGATGCCACGGAACATGCGTGTGGCCCTAGCATACATGCACAAGGGTGGTGGATTGCCCCAGACGGAAAACCTAGCTCCGGTGTGACCGCCCACGCTGCATGCGATAACACCTATAGAAGCGTCCGGACATGTAGGAGTAGGCTCACGCTGGTCAAACGAGGGTAGACCGTGGAACCTCGGCCTATCCTTGGTTTTCCATGTAGATATGACCTAAACAAACCTAAACCACCGAGAGAGTGCGTTGTTCAACCTCGCACGGAGAATGCTACGGGGTAGACCCGGGCCCTGATTAGGGTTTCGCCGAAAAGGACCGCCCGAGTGCCGGATGCCACGGAACATGCGTGTGGCCCTAGCATACATGCACAAGGGTGGTGGATTGCCCTAGACGGAAAACCTAGCTCCCGGTGTGACCGCCCACGCTGCATGCGATAACACCTATAGAAGCGTCGACATGTAGGAGTAGTTCGCCGCTGGTCAAACGAGGGTAGACCGTGGAACCTCGGCCTATCCTTGGTTTTCCATGTAGATATGACCCAAACAAACCTAAACCACCGAGAGAGTGCGTTGTTCAACCCTCGTGACGGAGAATGCTACGGGGTAGACCCGCTGGGCCCTCGGATTAGGGTTTCGCTTAAAAGGACCGCCGAGTGCCGGATGCCACGGAACATGCGTGTGGCCCTAGCATACATGCACAAGGGTGGTGGATTGCCCTAGACGGAAAAACCTAGCTCCGGTGTGACCGCCCACGCTGCATGCGATAACACCTATAGAAGCGTGCCGGACATGTAGGAGCAGGCTCCGCCGCTGGTCAAACGAGGGTAGACTGTGGAACCTCGGCCTATCCTTGGTTTTCCATGTAGATATGACCTAAACAAACCTAAACCACCGAGAGAGTGCGTTGTTCAACCCTCGTGACGGAGAATGCTACGGGGTAGACCCGGTCCCTCGGATTAGGGTTTCGCTTAAAAGGACCGCCCGAGTGCCGGATGCCACGGAACATGCGTGTGGCCCTAGCATACATGCACAAGGGTGGTGGATTGCCCCTAGACGGAAAACCTAGCTCCGGTGTGACCGCCCACGCTGCATGCGATAACACCTATAGAAGCGTCGACATGTAGGAGTAGGCTCGCCGCTGGTCAAACGAGGGTAGACCGTGGAACCTCGGGCCTATCCTTGGTTTTCCATGTAGATATGACCTAAACAAACCTAAACCACCGAGAGAGTGCGTTGTTCAACCTCGACGGAGAATGCTACGGGTAGACCCAGGCCCTGATTAGGGTTTCGCTGAAAAGGACCGCCCGAAAGTGCCGGATGCCACGGAACATGCGTGTGGCCCTAGCATACATGCACAAGGGTGGTGGATTGCCCTAGACGGAAAACCTAGCTCCGGTGTGACCGCCCACGTTGCATGCGATAACACCTATAGAAGCGTCCGGACATGTAGGAGTAGGCTCCGCTGGTCAAACGAGGGCAGACCGTGGAACCCTCGGCCTATCCTTGGTTTTCCATGTAGATATGACCCAAACAAACCTAAACCACCGAGAGAGTGCGTTGTTCAACCTCGACGGAGAATGCTACGGGGTAGACCATGGGCCCTCGGATTAGGGTTTCGCTTAAAAGGACCGCCCGAGTGCCGGATGCCACGGAACATGCGTGTGGCCCTAGCATACATGCACAAGGGTGGTGGATTGCCCCTAGACGGAAAAACCTAGCTCCCGGTGTGACCGCCCACGCTGCATGCGATAACACCTATAGAAGCGTCGACATGTAGGAGTAGGCTCCCGCCGCGGGTCAAACGAGGGTAGACCGTGGAACCCTGGGCCTATCCTTGGTTTTCCATGTAGATATGACCTAAACAAACCTAAACCACCGAGAGAGTGCGTTGTTCAACCTCGACGGAGAATGCTACGGGTAGACCCGGGTCCCTGATTAGGGTTTCGCTTAAAAGGACCGCCCGAAAGTGCCGGATGCCACGGAACATGCGTGGCCCTAGCATACATGCACAAGGGTGGTGGATTGCCCCTAGACGGAAAACCTAGCTCCCGGTGTGACCGCCCACGCTGCATGCGATAACACCTATAGAAGCGTGCCGGACATGTAGGAGTAGGCTCACTGGTCAAACGAGGGCAGACCGTGGAACCTGGCCTATCCTTGGTTTTCCATGTAGATATGACCTAAACAAACCTAAACCACCGAGAGTGCGTTGTTCAACCCTCGCACGGAGAATGCTACGGGGTAGACCCGGGGCCCCTGATTAGGGTTTCGCTTAAAAGGACCGCCCGAGTGCCGGATGCCACGGAACATGCGTGTGGCCCCAGCATACATGCACAAGGGTGGTGGATTGCCCCTAGACGGAAAACCTAGCTCCCGGTGTGACCGCCCACGCTGTATGCGATAACACCTATAGAAGCGTTGGACATGTAGGAGTAGGCTCACCATGGTCAAACGAGGGTAGACCGTGGAACCTCGGCCTATCCTTGGTTTTCCATGTAGATATGACCCAAACAAACCTAAACCACGAGAGAGTGCGTTGTTCAACCCTCGACGGAGAATGCTACGGGTAGACCCGGGCCCTCGGATTAGGGTTTCGCTTTAAAAGGACCGCCCGAAAGTGCCGGATGCCACGAACATGCGTGTGGCCCTAGCATACATGCACAAGGGTGGTGGATTGCCCCTAGACGGAAAACCTAGCTCCGGTGTGACCGCCCACGCTGCATGCGATAACACCTATAGAAGCGTCGACATGTAGGAGTAGGCTCGCCGCTGGTCAAACGAGGGTGACCGTGGAACCTGGGCCTATCCTTGGTTTTCCATGTAGATATGACCTAAACAAACCTAAACCACCGAGAGAGTGCGTTGTTCAACCTCGCACGGAGAATGCTACGGGGTAGACCCAGGCCCCTGATTAGGGTTTCGCCGAAAAGGACCGCCGAGTGCCGGATGCCACGGAACATGCGTGTGGCCCTAGCATACATGCACAAGGGTGGTGGATTGCCCCTAGACGGAAAACCTAGCTCCCGGTGTGACCGCCCACGCTGCATGCGATAACACCTATAGAAGCGTGCCGGACATGTAGGAGTAGGCTCCGCCATGGTCAAACGAGGGTAGACCGTGGAACCTCGGCCTATCCTTGGTTTTCCATGTAGATATGACCCAAACAAACCTAAACCACCGAGAGAGTGCGTTGTTCAACCCTCGCACGGAGAATGCTACGGGGTAGACCCGGGCCCCTGATTAGGGTTTCGTCGAAAAGGACCGCCCGAGTGCCGGATGCCACGGAACATGCGTGTGGCCCTAGCATACATGCACAAGGGTGGTGGATTGCCCCTAGACGGAAAACCTAGCTCCCGGTGTGACCGCCCACGCTGCATGCGATAACACCTATAGAAGCGTGGCGGACATGTAGGAGTAGGCTCGCCATGGTCAAACGAGGGTGACCGTGGAACCCTAGGCCTATCCTTGGTTTTCCATGTAGATATGACCTAAACAAACCTAAACCACCGAGAGAGTGCGTTGTTCAACCCTCAGACGGAGAATGCTACGGGTAGACCCGCTGGTCCCTGATTAGGGTTTCGCTTAAAAGGACCGCCCGAGTGCCGGATGCCACGGAACATGCGTGGCCCTAGCATACATGCACAAGGGTGGTGGATTGCCCTAGACGGAAAACCTAGCTCCGGTGTGACCGCCCACGCTGCATGCGATAACACCTATAGAAGCGTCGGACATGTAGGAGCAGGCTCGCCATGGTCAAACGAGGGTAGACCGTGGAACCTCGGCCTATCCTTGGTTTTCCATGTAGATATGACCTAAACAAACCTAAACCACCGAGAGTGCGTTGTTCAACCCTCGCACGGAGAATGCTACGGGGTAGACCCGGTCCCTGGATTAGGGTTTCATCGAAAAGGACCGCCCGAGTGCCGGATGCCACGGAACATGCGGTGGCCCTAGCATACATGCACAAGGGTGGTGGATTGCCCTAGACGGAAAACCTAGCTCCCGGTGTGACCGTCCACATTGCACGCGATAACACCTATAGAAGTGTGCTGGACATGTAGGAGTAGGCTCTCGCCGCGGGTCAAACGAGGGTAGACCGGTGGAATCCTGGGCCTATCCTTGGTTTTCCATGTAGATATGACCTAAACAAACCTAAACCACCGAGAGAGTGCGTTGTTCAACCTCGCACGGAGAATGCTACGGGTAGACCTCGGCCTCGGATTAGGGTTTCTTTAAAAGGACCGCCTGAGTGCCGGATGCCACGGAACATGCGTGTGGCCCTAGCATACATGCACAAGGGTGGTGGATTGCCCCTAGACGGAAAACCTAGCTCCCGGTGTGACCGCCCACGCTGCATGCGATAACACCTATAGAAGTGTGCTGGACATGTAGGAGTAGGCTCCCGCCGCGGGTCAAACGAGGGTAGACCGGTGGAACCCTAGGCCTATCCTTGGTTTTCCATGTAGATATGACCTAAACAAACCTAAACCACCGAGAGAGTGCGTTGTTCAACCCTCGTACGGAGAATGCTACGGGGGTAGACCCGCTGGCCCTGATTAGGGTTTCGCTAAAAGGACCGCCTGAAGTGCCGGATGCCACGGAACATGCGTGTGGCCCTAGCATACATGCACAAGGGTGGTGGATTGCCCTAGACGGAAAAACCTAGCTCCGGTGTGACCGCCCACGCTGCATGCGATAACACCTATAGAAGCGTCGACATGTAGGAGTAGGCTCCCGCTGGTCAAACGAGGGTAGACCGTGGAACCTCGGCCTATCCTTGGTTTTCCATGTAGATATGACCTAAACAAACCTAAACCACCGAGAGAGTGCGTTGTTCAACCCTCAGACGGAGAATGCTACGGGGTAGACCCGGGTCCCTCGGATTAGGGTTTCGCTTAAAAGGACCGCCTGAGTGCCGGATGCCACGGAACATGCGTGTGGCCCTAGCATACATGCACAAGGGTGGTGGATTGCCCCTAGACGGAAAAACCTAGCTCCCGGTGTGACCGCCCACGCTGCATGCGATAACACCTATAGAAGCGGCCGGACATGTAGGAGTAGGCTCGCCGCTGGTCAAACGAGGGTAGACCGTGGAACCTGGGCCTATCCTTGGTTTTCCATGTAGATATGACCTAAACAAACCTAAACCACCGAGAGAGTGCGTTGTTCAACCCTCACGGAGAATGCTACGGGATAGACCGCGGTCCCTTGGATTAGGGTTTCGTTAAAAGGACCGCCCGAAAGCCGGATGCCACGGAACATGCGTGTGGCCCTAGCATACATGCACAAGGGTGGTGGATTGCCCCTAGACGGAAAACCTAGCTCCCGGTGTGACCGCCCACGCTGCATGCGATAACACCTATAGAAGCGCCGACATGTAGGAGTAGGCTCCCCCATGGTCAAACGAGGGCAGACCGTGGAACCCTAGGCCTATCCTTGGTTTTCCATGTAGATATGACCTAAACAACCTAAACCACCGAGAGAGTGCGTTGTTCAACCTCGCACGGAGAATGCTACGGGTAGACCCGCTCCCTGATTAGGGTTTCGCTTAAAAGGACCGCCTGAGTGCCGGATGCCACGGAACATGCGTGTGGCCCTAGCATACATGCACAAGGGTGGTGGATTGCCCTTGACGGAAAAACCTAGCTCCCGGTGTGACCGCCCACGCTGCATGCGATAACACCTATAGAAGCGTGCATGACATGTAGGAGTAGGCTCGCCGCTGGTCAAACGAGGGTAGACCGTGGAACCTGGGCCTATCCTTGGTTTTCCATGTAGATATGACCTAAACAAACCTAAACCACCGAGAGAGTGCGTTGTTCAACCTCGTGACGGAGAATGCTACGGGGTAGACCCGGGTCCCTGATTAGGGTTTCGCTTAAAAGGACCGCCGAGTGCCGGATGCCACGGAACATGCGTGTGGCCCCAGCATACATGCACAAGGGTGGTGGATTGCCCCTAGACGGAAAAACCTAGCTCCCGGTGTGACCGCCCACGCTGCATGCGATAACACCTATAGAAGCGGCCGGACATGTAGGAGTAGGCTCCGCCATGGTCAAACGAGGGTAGACCGTGGAACCGGGCCTATCCTTGGTTTTCCATGTAGATATGACCTAAACAAACCTAAACCACCGAGAGAGTGCGTTGTTCAACCCTCGCACGGAGAATGCTACGGGTAGACCCGCAGGCCCTGATTAGGGTTTCGCTTAAAAGGACCGCCCGAGTGCCGGATGCCACGGAACATGCGTGTGGCCCTAGCATACATGCACAAGGGTGGTGGATTGCCCTAGACGGAAAACCTAGCTCCCGGTGTGACCGCCCACGCTGCATGCGATAACACCTATAGAAGCGGCCGGACATGTAGGAGCAGGCTCCGCTGGTCAAACGAGGCAGACCGTGGAACCTCGGCCTATCCTTGGTTTTCCATGTAGATATGACCTAAACAAACCTAAACCACCGAGAGAGTGCGTTGTTCAACCTCGCACGGAGAATGCTACGGGGTAGACCCGCTGGTCCCTGGATTAGGGTTTCGTCGGAAAAGGACCACCCGAGTGCCGGATGCCACGGAACATGCGGTGGCCCTAGCATACATGCACAAGGGTGGTGGATTGCCCTAGACGGAAAACCTAGCTCCCGGTGTGACCGCCCACGCTGCATGCGATAACACCTATAGAAGCGTCCGGACATGTAGGAGTAGGCCTCGCCAAGGGTCAAACGAGGGTAGACTGTGGAACCTGGGCCTATCCTTGGTTTTCCAAGTAGATATGACCTAAACAAACCTAAACCACCGAGAGAGTGCGTTGTTCAACCCTCGTACGGAGAATGCTACGGGGGTAGACCCGCGGGGCCCTCGGATTAGGGTTTCGTCCGAAAAGGACCGCCCGAGTGCCGGGATGCCACGGGAACATGCGTGTGGCACTAGCATACATGCACATGGGTGGTGGATTGCCCCTAGATGGAAAACTTAGCTCCCGGGTGTGACCGTCCACGTTGCATGCGATAACACCTATAGAAGCGTGCTGGACATGTAGGAGTAGGCTCCCGCCGCGGGTCAAACGAGGATAGACCGGTGGAACCCTAGGCCTATCCTTGGTTTTCCATGTAGATATGACCTAAACAAGCCTAAACCACCGAGAGAGTGCGTTGTTCAACCCTCGTACGGAGAATGCTACGGGGGTAGACCCGCGGGTCCCGCGGATTAGGGTTTCGCTTAAAAGGACCGCCGAGTGCCGGATGCCACGGAACATGCGTGTGGCCCTAGCATACATGCACAAGGGTGGTGGATTGCCCTAGACGGAAAAACCTAGCTCCGGTGTGACCGCCCACGCTGCATGCGATAACACTATAGAAGCGTGCCGGACATGTAGGAGTAGGCTCCGCGCTGGTCAAACGAGGGTAGACCGTGGAACCTGGGCCTATCCTTGGTTTTCCATGTAGATATGACCCAAACAAACCTAAACCACCGAGAGTGCGTTGTTCAACCTCGACGGAGAATGCTACGGGTAGACCCGCAGGTCCCTTGGATTAGGGTTTCATCGAAAAAGGACCGCCCGAGTGCCGGGATGCCACGGGAACATGCGTGTGGCCCTATCATACATGCACAAGGGTGGTGGATTGCCCCTAGACGGAAAACCTAGCTCCCAGGTGTGACCGTCCACATTGCACGCGATAACACCTATAGAAGCGTGCTGGACATGTAGGAGTAGGCTCCCGCCGCGGGTCAAACGAGGGTAGACCGGTGGAACCCTAGGCCTATCCTTGGTTTTCCATGTAGATATGACCTAAACAAACCTAAACCACCGAGAGAGTGCGTTGTTCAACCCTCGTACGGAGAATACTACGGGGGTAGACCCATGGGCCCTGGGATTAGGGTTTCGCTGAAAAGGACCGCCTGAGTGCCGGATGCCACGGAACATGCGTGTGGCCCTAGCATACATGCACAAGGGTGGTGGATTGCCCCTAGACGGAAAACCTAGCTCCCGGTGTGACCGCCCACGCTGCATGCGATAACACCTATAGAAGCGTCGACATGTAGGAGTAGGCTCCGCCATGGTCAAACGAGGGTGACTGTGAACCCTAGGCCTATCCTTGGTTTTCCATGTAGATATGACCTAAACAAACCTAAACCACCGAGAGAGTGCGTTGTTCAACCTCGCACGGAGAATGCTACGGGGTAGACCCGCTGGCCCTCGGATTTCGCTTTCAAAAGGACCGCCTGAGTGCCGGATGCCACGGAACATGCGTGTGGCCCTAGCATACATGCACAAGGGTGGTGGATTGCCCCTAGACGGAAAAACCTAGCTCCGGTGTGACCGCCCACATTGCATGCGATAACACCTATAGAAGCGTTGGACATGTAGGAGTAGGCTCACGCGCTGGTCAAACGAGGGTAGACCGTGGAACCTCGGCCTATCCTTGGTTTTCCATGTAGATATGACCCAAACAAACCTAAACCACAAAGAGAGTGCGTTGTTCAACCCTCGCACGGAGAATGCTACGGGGTAGACCTGGGCCCTCGGATTAGGGTTTCGCTTTAAAAGGACCGCCCGAGTGCCGGATGCCACGGAACATGCGGTGGCCCCAGCATACATGCACAAGGGTGGTGGATTGCCCCTAGACGGAAAACCTAGCTCCCGGTGTGACCGCCCACGCTGCATGCGATAACACCTATAGAAGCGCCGGACATGTAGGAGTAGGCACCGCTGGTCAAACGAGGGTAGACCGTGGAACCTGGGCCTATCCTTGGTTTTCCATGTAGATATGACCCAAACAAACCTAAACCACCGAGAGAGTGCGTTGTTCAACCCTCGACGGAGAATGCTACGGGTAGACCCGGGTCCCTGATTAGGGTTTCATGGAAAAGGACCGCCCGAGTGCCGGATGCCACGGAACATGCGTGTGGCCCTAGCATACATGCACAAGGGTGGTGGATTGCCCCAGACGGAAAACCTAGCCCGGTGTGACCGCCCACGCTGCATGCGATAACACCTATAGAAGCGTCGGACATGTAGGAGTAGGCTCGCCGCTGGTCAAACGAGGGTAGACCGTGGAACCTTGGCCTATCCTTGGTTTTCCATGTAGATATGACCTAAACAAACCTAAACCACCGAGAGAGTGCGTTGTTCAACCCTCACGGAGAATGCTACGGGTAGACCCGGTCCCTGATTAGGGTTTCGCCGAAAAGGAACGCCTGAAAGTGCCGGATGCCACGGAACATGCGTGGCCCTTGCATACATGCACAAGGGTGGTGGATTGCCCCTAGACGGAAAAACCTAGCTCCCGGTGTGACCGCCCACATTGCATGCGATAACACCTATAGAAGCGCATCGACATGTAGGAGCAGGCTCCCGCCATGGTCAAACGAGGGTAGACCGTGGAACCTGGGCCTATCCTTGGTTTTCCATGTAGATATGACCTAAACAAACCTAAACCACCGAGAGTGCGTTGTTCAACCTCGACGGAGAATGCTACGGGTAGACCCGCGGTCCCTGATTAGGGTTTCATGGAAAAGGACCGCCGAGTGTCGGATGCCACGGAACATGCGGTGGCCCTAGCATACATGCACAAGGGTGGTGGATTGCCCTAGACGGAAAACCTAGATCCCGGTGTGACCGCCCACGCTGCATGCGATAACACCTATAGAAGCGTCGACATGTAGGAGTAGGCTCCGCCATGGTCAAACGAGGGTAGACCGGTGGAACCATTGGCCTATCCTTGGTTTTCCATGTAGATATAACCTAAACAAACCTAAACCACCGAGAGAGTGCGTTGTTCAACCCTTGTACGGAGAATGCTACGGGGGTAGACCCGGGTCCCTGATTAGGGTTTCGCTTGAAAAGGACCGCCCGAAAGTGCCGGATGCCACGGAACATGCGGTGGCCCTAGCATACATGCACAAGGGTGGTGGATTGCCCTAGACGGAAAACTTAGCTCCCGGTGTGACCGCCCACGCTGCATGCGATAACACCTATAGAAGCGTCGACATGTAGGAGTAGGCTCGCCATGGTCAAACGAGGGTAGACCGTGGAACCTAGGCCTATCCTTGGTTTTCCATGTAGATATGACCTAAACAAACCTAAACCACCGAGAGTGCGTTGTTCAACCCTCGCACGGAGAATGCTACGGGTAGACCCGGGTCCCTCGGATTAGGGTTTCGGAAAAGGACCGCCTGAGTGCCGGATGCCACGGAACATGCGTGTGGCCCTAGCATACATGCACAAGGGTGGTGGATTGCCCTGACGTAAAACCTAGCTCCCGGTGTGACCGCCCACGCTGCATGCGATAACACCTATAGAAGCGTGCCGGACATGTAGGAGTAGGCTCCGCCATGGTCAAACGAGGGTAGACCGTGGAACCTCGGCCTATCCTTGGTTTTCCATGTAGATATGACCAAAACAAACCTAAACCACCGAGAGAGTGCGTTGTTCAACCCTCGTACGGAGAATGCTACGGGGGTAGACCCGCGGGTCCCTTGGATTAGGGTTTCATTGAAAAAGGACCGCCCGAGTGCCGGGATGCCACGGGAACATGCGTGTGGCCCTATCATACATGCACAAGGGTGGTGGATTGCCCCTAGACGGAAAACCTAGCTCCCGGGTGTGACCGTCCACATTGCACGCGATAACACCTATAGAAGCGTGCTGGACATGTAGGAGTAGGCTCCCGCCGCGGGTCAAACGAGGGTAGACCGGTGGAACCCTGGGCCTATCCTTGGTTTTCCATGTAGATATGACCTAAACAAACCTAAACCACAAAGAGAGTGCGTTGTTCAACCCTCGCACGAGAATGCTACGGGGTAGACCCGGGCCCTCGGATTAGGGTTTGGTCGGAAAAGGAACGCCCGAGTGCCGGGATGTCACGGTAACATGCGTGTGGCTCTAGCATACATGCACAAGGGTGGTGGATTGCCCCTAGACGGAAAACCTAGCTCCCGGTGTGACCGCCCACGCTGCATGCGATAACACCTATAGAAGCGTCGACATGTAGGAGCAGGCTCGCCATGGTCAAACGAGGGTAGATCGTGGAACCCTCGGCCTATCCTTGGTTTTCCATGTAGATATGACCTAAACAAACCTAAACCACCGAGAGTGCGTTGTTCAACCCTCGCACGGAGAATACTACGGGTAGACCCGGGCCCTGATTAGGGTTTCGCTTAAAAGGACCGCCCGAGTGCCGGGATGCCACGGGAACATGCGTGTGGCCCTAGCATACATGCACATGGGTGGTGGATTGCCCCTAGACGGAAAACCTAGCTCCTGGGTGTGACCGTCCACATTGCAGGCGATAACACCTATAGAAGCGTGTTGGACATGTAGGAGTAGGCTCCCGCCGGGGGTCAAACGAGGGTAGACCGATGGAACCCTGGGCCTATCCTTGGTTTTCCATGTAGATATGACCTAAAAACCTAAACCACCGAGAGTGCGTTGTTCAACCTCGCACGGAGAATGCTACGGGTAGACCCGGGTCCCTCGGATTAGGGTTTCGCTTAAAAGGACCGCCTGAGTGCCGGATGCCACGGAACATGCGTGGGGCCCTAGCATACATGCACAAGGGTGGTGGATTGCCCTAGACGGAAAACCTAGCTCCCGGTGTGACCGCCCACGCTGCATGCGATAACACCTATAGAAGCGCATGACATGTAGGAGTAGGCTCTCGCTGGTCAAACGAGGGTAGACCGTGGAACCTGGGCCTATCCTTGGTTTTCCATGTAGATATGACCTAAACAAACCTAAACCACCGAGAGAGTGCGTTGTTCAACCTCGACGGAGAATGCTACGGGGTAGACCCTGGCCCTCGGATTAGGGTTTCGCTTAAAAGGACCGCCGAGTGCTGCCGGATGCCACGGGAACATGCGTGTGGCCCTAGCATACATGCACAAGGGTGGTGGATTGCCCTAGACGGAAAACCTAGCTTCCGTCCACGTTGCACGCGATTAGGGTTTCGGATTAGGGTTTACGTGGGAAACTAGCACGAGAGCACGAGGATGTCTCCAAAACTTGCATAATATAACTACATAAAAAATTATAGATAGAAGTTTAATATTATATTTTTAGATTATTATATTTTTTAGAAGTTTAATAAAAAATATGTTTTTATTATATTTTATTTAATCTACGCCGACGGCTTTGTCGTCGTCCTATCTGTGGCAAAAAAAATTTGGGTCTGTCTAAGTGGATAAGGGGCTTGTGCTGCACCGAGCCCTCATGACCACACACTTCGCACTGGCCCGCGACCACTCCTCCTCCGCTGCTGCTCCCGCCCGCCCGCCCCACCCGCCTCCCGCCCGCCCGCCTCCCGCCTCCCGCCTCCTCCGCCTCCCTCATCCTCCCGCCGCCTCCCTCCTCCCGCCTCCTGCCCCCTCCTCCCGCCGGCAGCTCCCTCCTCCTCCGCCTCCTCCTCTGCCTCCTCTCCTCCCCACCTCCCCTCCTCCTCTCCTCCTCCCTCCTCCTCCCTCTTCCTCCTCTCCTCCCCACCTCCCCACATCCTCGCCTCCTTCCCTCCTCCCTCGCCTCCTCCTCCCCGCCTCCCTCCTCCCTCTGCCTCCCTGCCTATTTAGGGTAATTACTTGTTGTTATATAATTAGTTCTACTATATTACTTGTTGTATATTAGTTCTAGTATAATTAGTTCTAGTATATTAGTTGTTCTAGTATATTACTTGTTGTGCTATAATCATGACTCTATTTACATTCACTAGGTCCTGTCGCTGTCCCGGAGGTCGCCATCCCGGAGGTCGCTGTCCCGGAGGTCCCCATCCCGGAGGTCGAGGTCGCTGTCCCGGAGGTCCCCGTCCCGGAGGTCACCGTCCCGGAGGTCGCCTACTACCTCTACCGCCGAGGGTGAGCTACAACTCCGTCTCCTCCCTCGCATATTTGATGTCGAGATTCCATTTCCACGCCAAGTCGCTGGCCACCTAGGTGTCATATCTCGCCTTCGAGCATTACGGATAAATATGCATTAGAGGTCGATATTATGAAGCGTAATGCTTGCGGCATTTACGACAAGGCGGATGCGAGTTAGACGCTCTCCATGCTCGCCCGTCGAGTCGATTTTCGGTAGCGCCTCCCCGTTGTTCTCCGGATGCACATCCTCTTGGCTTTTTGCCGAGACGTGTATCGGGAGAGCAGCGGGGAGGTGGTGTCGAAATTCTGGCTTGGAACAGGGTAGAGCATGGAGAACCTACTCAATCTACGGATCCGGCGGCTGCTAGGACCCTCTATACCTATTAGAGATGTAGGTTATGCGTTTTTCTCGGTAGATAAATAGAAAATATTATGCATTTAGTTTCATGCTATTATTTGATATGAAATGCTATGTTTATTGTTTGGTTCCCAATAAAAACATAGGATGGATGATAATGGGTGGATATACAAGGGTCGTTTAGTGTTGTCGATAGAATGTATGAGTGGACATGGAAGACTGATCATAGTGAAAGAGTTAGCGCGTGGTTCAAAGGCAGGCATTCGTCCGTCTAACTTGCGCTCATTGCAATAAGCGCCATCGCTACAACAAAGGAGGAAATGAAAAAACACCTTTGGAGATATGGTTATATGCGGGACTTCGTCACGACGGTTGACTTTACTCAGTACGAACGTGATAGAGGTAAGGTGATGCGGCAACGGATCAATGGCAATGAGGGCGATGGGATTAGAAATTTGCTAGATGATTTCCATGATGCCAACATGCCAGATTCGCCACCTTCACATGAACCGCCAGAACTGGAGGAACCTCATGAACCAGAGGATCCGGAGCCAAGCGCGAAGGCCTTCTATGATTTGATGGCCTCGGCTAAGAGGCCTCTATACGAGGGTTCAAAGATTTCTCAGCTCGATGCCATCTCGCAAGCACTAGCCAAAAAGCTCCAGTACGGCAACACCCGTTCATGCTTTGAAGACCATCTGCAAACATATGGTAACATGTTGCCTGAAGGGCATTGTCTTCCTAAAACCATGTACGAAGCAAAAAAATCCTGAGCCAAAGATGGAATACCAAAAGATAGATTGTTGTCCAAAAGGTTGCCTCTTGTTCTGGAAACATTTTGCGGATGACAATTATTGTAGCAATTGTGGGGCCTCTAGGTATCATGAGGTGGGAGACCATGGTCAGAAGATGCAGACAAAAGTCGCCATGAAGATTCTTCGTTATCTCCCATTCATAAAAAGAATCCAGCGGCTTTACATGACCAAGGAGTCTGCCACACAGATGACGTGGCACAAGACGGGGAAGAGATATGAGGATGAGCAAGGACGGGTAAAGATGGGACATCCATCTGATGGTAAGGCATGGAAGAACTTTGATAGAGACCATCTCGATGAGGCAGGAGAGGCTCGGAACGTTAGAATTGCTATATCAACAGATGGATTCAATCCATATGGTATGTCGATCGCCTCGTATAGCTGCTGGCCCGTGTTTGTTATGCCGCTCAATCTCCCTCCCGGAGCCCTAATGCAAAGGAAGACCATATTCCTGTCGCTGATCATTCCAGTGCCTGAATACCCGGGGAAGAATTTGAGTGTGTACATGCAACCGCTTGTGGAAGATCTGAACCACTCTTGGCACCACGGGACGTTGACATACGACCATGCATCAAAGACAAACTTCTACATGAAAGTTTGGTTCCACTATTCCATGCACGACATGCCCGGGTACGCCCTATTCCGCGGATGGTGTACAACTGGTAAGTGGCCATGCCCAGTGTGCAGGCATCTACTTGAGTTCCTTTGGCTAAAGGCGGGTAAAAAGTATTCCGCATTTGACACGCATCGACCATACCTCAAAGGAGACCATCCGTTCAGACAAGACAAAAAGAACTTCATCAAGGGCAAAGTTGTGCTTGAAGAAAAAGAGATACCAACGTTCGATGGTATTGCTGTTGATGCCGAGTTACGCGTGCTCGCATGCATCGAGTCTGGTTTCCCACAGTTTGAGGGATATGGAAAACGCACAACTGGACACACGAGGTAGGCATAACGAAGCTCGAGTATTACAAGGACTGCGAACTTCCCCATAACATCGATGTGATGCACACTAAAAAGAATGTCGCAGAGTCTCTCTTTTACACAATTCTGAACATTCTTTTACACAATTGCTAAGTTTGTTGTTTAGAACAACTTGTTTGCTTTCGTTGTTTGATGTAATGATGGGTCCATGACCCTTGGCTTGTATGACTGGTTTGTAACTCTCTTAAGAGTTTACCTTATTAATGTATGGTTTGTATGTTCTGTAATTTTACCGATCTTTCCTGCGCTTCGGAATTTAGGTTAGGCTTATATCAGATGAGGATCTGGTATTTGTCTAGCCCTGATCCCGGGTCGTGACAGGTCCCGCCAAGAAGAGTTTGTTATTTAAGGAGTAGACATGGGAGGAGATATCCCTGGCATTTTCCAGGAGCTGATCATTATCCCAAAGGAATGGGATAGAGGACTTTCCGCGCCACCCATTGGCAATGTCATGAAAGTAAGTTGTATTAGCCTCACCTTTTAGGATCCACTTTCCGGCTCCCTTGATGCCACCGGGATTACTCACTCTCGTGGATCTCCATAAGGGGGTCTCCAAGGTGTACCATTGAATCCATTCATCCGCGGACACAATTTAGTTCTTAAACTTACCAAACTGTATTTTGTTATCATGTAAACCACATACTAGTGGCGTAATTGTTCGTCAGTTACCATCAAAACCCAGTGTGTGACCACCCATGTAATCACACGGGGTGGTTCTTATTGTACTGTTTGTACTGCAATGCATTTATCAAAAAATTTGCACCCTAGGGACATAGGATGCAACAAGGCCATTGGTACAAGATTCACTGACCTCTGTGACTCTTCCTTTCCCCATGCCTACAGGCTTGAAATAGTTCTCCCTTATGGAGAAACATGATATATATGAGGTCAGGATCTCCTACTATACACTCTTCTTCAGTTGCATGGAAGGGATTATACCATGGAGAAGCACCACTAAGCATGAGATTGATACGAAGGTAACACTGCTAGGACGATCACTTAGATCCAGACGCATGCTTTAGTTCAACTATATTTGGTATGCGATGCAAGGATAAAGAAGAAAACGAAGTTACCTAGAATGTAGAGAGCTCGGGAAGGTGTTTGAGGAACATCTACAAGCTAGGTCCTATGCAGCAGTGTGGATGGAGGAAAGAGCTGCAGGGATCCAAATGCATTTCACGTGAACATGCATATATGACCGGTTCTTGTACATGGAAGTAGCACTGAGCTCCATCAAGGGCGGTCTTAAGTCATCAATCCTGAGCTAACATGAAACAAACCTGGCACATGCAACTCTCTCTTTTGTTGTTCTACTGGACAAGGACGGCAACATTACTCATCCATGAACCATTGTTGCTACACTGGTGATGCTCAATTACTTTTATTAATGGTTCACTAACTATCATGCTATTTGTTGTAACTTTGATTAACTGTAATTGGTATATGATCCATTCCTTACTTAGGGCATTTTGGAAATACTGGAGCTACTCAACTATTTTTTTAAATGTTTCATTAACTGTCTTCTGTGGTTTACTCCAGTTATATTGTATAGTTTATTTTTCAATAGCCCCCGACTAGAAAAAGATGTCAATTCCTAGGCGATAGCTGACCAGATTTTTGGATAGCAATGTGTTAGCTATAGAAAACGTGTTGTTATATGAAAAAAAAGTGTCTTATTTCTTGCGAGAAGAAGTTAGTATTTTGCATTGATATTTTGCTATAAAATTATTGGCTTGGTCGATCCATAGTCCGAACCAATACTTGCAAAATATCGACGGTGGCCCCAGTATTCAAGTCTAGATATCAACCAATACTTCCTCCTCTCCGCGTCCGGGGTTGTGCTGGATGCTCGGGATCGACGCCGCGGGGAGTTCGTCCGGCAAGCTGGCTCCTTGTCCTTCCCTGCCCACGCCGTCAAGGTCGGGGCTCGGTCCCTCCCGGCGGCAGCGCCTACCTCTGCCCGCTCCTCGCTCGCCTTGAGGCCGCTTAGACCCCTGTCTCCGCACGCCGCGGCTCTAGCGGACCTCCATGGCCTCGCGTGGGCGACGTGGAGGAGGAGGAGCCGCCGACGAGGACCTCCGCCGAATCGTGATCAGCGCTGATCACCGCGCGGCCTCCGGGCGGCGCCGGTGGCGCTCCGAGGAGGAACAGGAGTCCCGACCGCGCCGCCGCACCTCCTCCGCCTGTCGCGGATTTCGCCGCACGCTGGTTGCCTCGGGCGACTCGCCGCAGGGAGCGCTGTAAGGCTGCCGCCGCGGCGCCCAGGGGGGGTGGGGTGGGGTCGGCGGGTCAGCCGGGCCAGGAGTTCGGGCGGGTCTGGATGCTGGGGCCGCTGTCGTTGGAGGCCCCTTGGGTAGCCTATTGGGTCCGGGGCCCACGAGGCCGCGGGGGGCCAGGGACGAATGGCCTAACCTAAGTGATCCTCATTCCCAACCCTGCACCCCACCCGCCGCCACTGCTCCAAGGCTGCCGACCTCGCCCCGACACCGCCCGACCCTCCTCCCCGCCCGACTTGCCGGGCCATGGCCAACCGGCCTAGAAGCCCGCCTCCGCTGGGTCCCCGCCCAGCCCCCGTCGTGCCTCTCCCCTGCGCTGCTCTCCCCACGCCGGGCCTCTCCGCTGCACGCCGCCGACCTCCCCACGCCGCCGCCGCCGTGGCCTCGCGGGACTCCGCCAACCTCCTGCCATGTCAGCGGGTACCTACCGCCACCCTGGGTGGAGGTCGCCCCCTCCCGCGACCGCAGGACCGGGCGACCATCCAGCTCCCTCCCCGGCCCGCTGGCAAGATCGAGGACCCCGCCACCCGCCGGCCCAGCACTGATCTGGCGACGAGGAGCTCCTCAAGGCTGCGTCTCTCTAGTCCCAGGCTGCGGCTGCCGTGCCGCGGCAGGGAGGGAGTCGGGCGGACGCTCCTCGCGCCCTCGGCCAGCAGTCCCGGGGTGCTTCGGGCTTCCGGGTGGGGGAGAATGCCGAGTCTTCGGCTCCCAAGAAGAAGAAACGTAAGTCCAAGAATAAGAAGAAGGTGGCGTCGGTGACGGCGGGTGGGTTGGTCGCGGTGGTCGCTGCTGCGCCGGGGGTCCTGGGTCCCCACCCTGGGGTTCCTCCCCCGGCCCGTCCTGGTTTTCTTCCCGCGTCCGCCATCCCGCTCCGCCGTGAGGCCTTGGAATACTATGGCCATGGGGTTGATGGCGGTTTCTACGTCATCGACATGGGCGGCGTACAGATGACTGTTCCGGAGACCCTGGCTATGGTCTCCATCCTCCCTGATCAGGACCTCCCCCCGGCGCTGGTGGTCACGGAGGACCTGATCCAGGAGGAGCTTCGCGCTGTCCTACCTGGCCACGAGTGGCCGGTCCACCGAGTCTCCGCGTCCGAGTTCGCGGTCCACTTTCCCTCGGTGGCGATCCTCCGCATGTGTGCCTGTGGTTCGTCCTTCACCTTGCCTCTCCACCAGCTGCGGGTCTCCATCCAGCCATCTTCGGCCGCGCAGGAGACCGTGGCTACCCTCTCGAAGGTTTGGGTGCGGATCTCGGGGATCCCCCACGAGGCTCGGCGCCCTGAGGTGGTGGCCCTGCTATCCCAGGCCGTGGGCAAGCTCACGGAGATGTACATGAGCTCTCTTCCGGGCCACGGCCCCATTCGCCTCTGTCTGCTCTGCCCGGCGATCTCCGTGTTCCCGGTCTCCCTCCCCCGCGTCTTCTTTGACCGGGTGGGCAGAGACCTCCTAGTGGATCTGGACGAGGAGGGCTGCCTGTGGAGGTTCTCTCTCCACCCGGGGGGGCGGGGTGGGGATCCGAGGACTCACTGGTCTGACCGACCGCCTCGACCGCTAACGCCGCCACCGCCCTCTACTACCTCAGATGGTGGTGCCGGGCCCTGTGGCTCGCTTCGCTGGACGCCTGTGGTGCGCCCCTTGTCGCCTGGGTCTCCTGGGCCGCCGAGTGCTCCCGCCAAGCTGGCCGATGTCCCCATCGCTTCGCCCGATCCGCCGATCTCCATCGACCTTCCATCACCCAAGACGGCCCGACCTGGGCGCGACATGGACTGAGCTATGGCGCCCCTTCTACGCCTCGCCTCGATGGGGAGACTTGGGAGTGTGGGGGTGGTTTGCTCCCCAGCCGCCTGCTCGAGGGTCTCACGCCGCCCGGATACTCCGGACCCCGCCGACCGCCGAGAGGTGGCTCTCCCTGAGGTGGCACTCACGCTCCGTCGACACAAGACTCCCAGGCCTCCCCCGCCGCCGCCGTCCCGCCACAGTGTCCGCCTTGCCGGGGCGAGGGTGGGCCTCTCTGGACCGGAGCCGACTGTGGCTGAGCGGGCTGCTATTCGTGTCGCGGCTAGGGATGAGATCTCAGGTACTTCCTCTGCCTTTGCCGACTCGATCCATCTGGAATTCCTGGCTCGTCGTTCTCTATTTTGTCTGAGGTATCGCTGGCCCACCTGGGTGAGGTGGCTGATGATTGTGGCATCGTGTTCCATGGTGAGAAGGGCCCCCGGGTTGAGCAGCTGGCCGCCATTAAGGCGCGGGAGGGGTACGCGGGTGCGATCGCGGCTGCTCGAGCTCATGATGCTTGGGAGCGTGAACGCGCCTAGATTCTGGCCGTGGCTAGGTCCTCTGGACCTGGACCCAGCAAGGATCCCCCCTGCGCCTGATGAGAGGGAGGTCCCTCGGGAGTCTACCCCGAGGGGTAGACCTCGGGGTAGACCTCCCAAGGCTGCCGCTGCCTGGTCCCGCGTCGGTCGTGCCCTTTCGGTCCCCGCTCAGGGGACCCTGGAGGCTTGAGATCCCCTATGGATCTTAGCCGGGCCTTTCGGGTGTTCATTTGGAACATCCGTGGGTTCGGGCACGAGGGTCGTCGCCGCCAGATCAAAGAGTATATTCGCGTGGAAGCGTCGGATATTGTCGGCCTCCAGGAGACGATCCGCCAGGACTTCTATATTGCTGAGCTTGAGGGCCTCTCTCGCCACAAGTTCTGCTGGTCCTGGCTCCCGGCTAGTGGTCACTCTGGGGGCATCCTCCTTGGGGTCAAGGAGGATACCTTTGAGGTGGATGATATGGACCGCGGGGACTTATTTGTGAGCATGTACCTGTTACCACCGTATTTTGGCTAAAGACGGAGATGGGCCGTGATCAAGATGGGCTTGGAAGATATGTATATTCAAGGAGTTGTTGAATCGGCCTAGTGTGTGGATTTGGGCTAAATTGCCCGTGTATCTTGTATCATAGTAGGTTTCGTGTTTGTTTAGGTTCCGTTTATATTTAGGTAAAGATAGAGTTGTAGAGTTATTCCAAAAGTAGAGAGTCTCCGGACTATAAATATGTACCTAAGGTTATCGAAAAAGGAGGACAACCACGTTCACAACAAACACAATCTCGGCGCATCGCCACCCCTTGTTTCTAGGGTTTCTTCGGTAGTGTTATGTCGCCTAGATCGTGATCTTGCGATCTAGGCAGTATCTACTTATGTGTTACCTGGTTTTACTCGTACTGAAGCGTTGTTGATGGCGAGTAATACCATTATCATAGATTGTTTGAGGCTAGCATCGGTGCTCTTTTCATTATTATTGTTGAAGTTATGCTACCTCTAGTTACCTCGCTACCTTTGCACTATTTCCCAAGTGCAAGGGTAGCATCTTGCTTGATCTTTATTTAGTTGATTCGATCTGTTATAGTTGTGCCTTGTTCACCAAGGTTTAGTTTAATATCTACGTAATCAGGCCTTACAAACGGGTTGGATGATCCAGTAGTACATAGGGACGTGGCTTATTCGTTCTAGAGAAGATTGTTCCGGTAATTGACTTTACGTTGGTTATTAGGCCTCCTCTAGGGTCAATATTCTTCATCTTTGTACGCATTCAGGCTCAATCACGCGAGGATGTTCCAGCTTACGTGGTGAAAACATTAAACCGTCGAGATCGATTTAACTTGTAGTGATCAAGCAAAACCCCATGTTAACGCATATCTAATGCGTAACCATAGCAATCGGCTAGGAGCCGATTTATGTGGAAACCCGGGAGCCGGTCACGGCTCAATTTTACGTGATACTTGTTTACCATGCAGAAATCAATCGAGCAATCCTCACCTTCCCGATCAGGTATAGGTCGTGGCACGCCTCGAACCAAGCCGTGACGTGCCGGAGTTTTTGCGGCGCCGCCCGAGGGACCAGGGCCCACCAGAGCCCGGAGCCTCCGGCCTTCAGGTTGTCACCGCTGCTCGCCGTGGGTTTTGGCAGGCAACACATTCGCACGCCTGGGACATTCAACAACGCCTACATCAACACCGACGCTGCAATGGAGAATGCATCACCACTTACGACGATCTACCCGACGAGCACAAGGCCAAGCACGACGAGATCAAGGCCCTCTTCGAGGAAGACCTCATCGGCTCTTTTGAGAGGACCCGTAAGCATGGCATCGTGGAAAGGGTTCTCCGAGGGCGCCTTAATGAGGTGGATCTGCTCGTTTCGGAGGAGCGCACTGCAGCTCTACGAGAAGTCAACTACATGGTGGCTCATTCTCTCGCACCGCCATTCTCGAGAGCCCGTGAACGCTGAGCGGTCGTGCGCGTAGTTCAGAGATCATGAAACATCAACTCACCGTCGGGGCCTACTTTAGGGACTCACCAGGAGAAAGACCGCCTGCACTGGCCACAGCCCTGCTCGCACTTGCCGCCCAGAGCCACCAGAGCAGCGCTTACGCCGCTACAAGGCTCGAGGCGACCAGCGATTGCCAATTCCTGTTTGAGCCACCTAAGGAGATCCCACACGGATACATATGCGCCACGCGTCGGACGCAATAACTCGACACGCCAAACAGATTGCAACCGCAGGGTTTCCGCGCCAGAGTGCTTGGGCAGGATCTTCAGGGCGTGTCCGAGCAGCGATGGCTGATAGACGCGACAAACAAGCGTGGCTAGCCAAGTATGCCACCGACAAGTCATAAGAATCTAGCCCCTACGGCTCAAACAAAGGAGCAAATCGGTACCATCCTCGAGGATCAGTTCAAGCCGGTCAAGAGAAGGACAATCGGCTATTCAAAGCCGCACTTCAACGAAGTTTGATCTAATTCCGCCGCCACCCAAGTATAAGCTCCGAGTTCTCAAGGTTCGAGGATCAAGGGTCGAGCTCGATCGAGCACATAAGCCGATACCGCACAACTAGGCATGATTTCGCATCGGATCGATGCGTAAGATTCTTTGCGCAATCTCGACAGACCAGCCTTTGGGTGGTACACCTCACTACCACCGATTCAATTCATACCGAAGCAATCGGAAGAGCAGTTCCACATCCAGCACTATTCGAGGCTACCGAGGCTGGCATTGCACCTGCACAAAAGGGCAGGTAGGAGAAATCAGAGCCGAGTACATCCAGCTTTCAGATCGCTGTCAAGAACCGGCGTTACTTGGCTCGCTTAATCGAGAAGGAAGCAATGAGCTGGCAAGTTGGGTCTCTCAAAGACCCATCAAGGATCGCTTTCTGTAGAGTACAACCTCATTGGCGACATGGCCTGTAAACCGATGTATGAACAGCGCCACCGAGTTGTACCAAGACAAGTTCAAACGTCCGATAGGCCTGGTCGATGCGTAAGAAGAAGATCCTACACAGACCAGGAGGTAGCCGAATGAATGGGCTCGGGGCAGATCCGTGGCGCAAATGGGTGAAACAAAGAAGGGCCGCGAAAGGGTTCGACTGGCGTGAGCAAAGCTGAGCAGATATTTGATTTGTCGCTCAAGGAGAAGTACCGAGGTTACCCAAGGCCACAAAATCCCTACGGCTCGTGAAATGAACGGGAGGCCATATCGCAAGTGGCATCACTGCTCACCCATACCACCAATGAGTGCAAAGAGTCACCGCCAAATCCAAATGGCGATCGAACAAGGCCGCTCGATCCTTGGGCAGTTCGCCATGAAAGTAGACACAAACCCATTTCCAAGGCCAACATGGTAGAACTCCGTTTCCGCGAGGCGAACTGGATTTCTCGCTCGGCGTTAATATGGCAGGGTCTCGTTACCACCACGACACGCATAAGCACGAAGGTGGTCGCTCATGCAAGGAAAGAAAGGGGCTAGTCCATGCGACCGCCCAGCCACCACAAAGCAGTACTTAACAGAGGAACAAGTGAGGAGAGTGCGATATCGTAAACCACATTCCACGATCTCCTTAACAAGTATGAGCGCCAAGAGGACCAACGCCGCATGGCGACAGAGACGACGAAAGATATGAGCACCTCGCTAAGGGATCGTCTCAAGAAAAGGAAGGCGCAAGCATTGGGATTGTCCTTTCTTCAAGTATTGCTGGGCGCTGAATGAGCCGATTGCCTACAATGACAACCGCCCGGAATGCCAATGTAAGGAGGACACGAGGCCAAAGTCGTTGTTCAAACGCCTAGGGCCTCTTCCACCCCGCAGCCGCCACAGGAGTCCGCTAGAGCGTAAGACCTCGAGAAGCCAAAGAATGACAAAGATGAAGACAGTATCACTGTCAAGGTGGTGTCCGACGACTCGACACACCCGTAAGCGAGAGTGCAGCGTAATTTGGAGGAAGTCAAACGCAGATTCCACGCTAAAGAAAGCACGGCCTGATCCGCCCAAAGTGAGGCAGACTTTGGAAACGGAAGACCGCCGACAAGGAAAGAGTGGCGCCTAAATCGGTAAAAGCCGATGCAAAGACATCGGCCTGGCACAAACATGGTGTTTGTACTCCGCCGAATCGCGCGCCAAGAACCGCTGAGCGACCAAAGGGTACGCTTGATCGTCCGCGTCGGTTATCTTTGAGAAGCCACGGAGATGGGTTACAAACATTTGAAAGCCCTATACCGCGAGGTTACATCAATGGGCAACCTGTCGCAAGATGTTGGTGGACACCGAGCGGCAACAATATCATGCCGCATCCATGCTACGACGCTTGGGACGCCCACCGCAGATCCGATCAAAACCAACGCCACGTTGCGACTTCAACGGTCGGCCGTCAGAACGCAAGGCATCGAACGCGGACTCGATAAAGGCAGGAAAACCGCATCCACGCCATTCTTCGTCGTGACAGCAAGAGCACTTATACGCCTTGCTAGGAAGGGATTGATTCACGCTAATTGCTGCATTCCATCCACAATGCACCAAAGGTTCGATCCAAAGGATGGAGACGGCGGAGGTCATCCACGCATTTATTCTATCGAGATCTCCATAGCTGGCATGAACATCCGGGAAGCGTAGACCAAGAGCCGATCTCGGAATCAATCTAGACGATCGCGAGCGATCGGGCTACAAAAACGGGTGAGGCTGGTCTTATCCACCGCCTTACAGAGTAGAAAAGCCCACGATCATCAGGGTACGGCCGATCCTCGCGATCGCCACGAAAAATAAGAAGCAGCGATCATACGACAAGCAGTTATGTAGTCGTAGGCAGAGATGCTCGCCATCAGAAACAATAAGGTGTAAACCGCCCTGACCGATGCAGCAAGGGGCGATTCAAGCAATCGGCCCAAATTATTTTTGTTATCCTCACCTACCGCTTGCCCTGTGTTTAGCGTCGATTTAACAGGTGACGGAAAGCTAGGGTATGGGTTTACATCCGCTGATGAGCTAGAAGAGATCGACATTGGTCCCGGGATAAGCCACCACCAACATTTATCGCCAAAGTTAGATCCGAACCGCGAGGCCCGATGATAGCCCTGTTGAAACAATATCCGCATCGCTTACCGACTACACAGAGATGCTCGTTAGACAGAGCATCATCGAGCATCGACTCGCCAAAAAGGATTTCGCCATTTCAAAGAGCAATGAGCACGACAAATGAAGGCCAAACTCGAAGAAGTCAAGAAAGAGGTCGAGAAAATGTTGATGCCAAGTTGATCAGCCATGCAGTATGCTGAATGGATTTCTAGTATCGCACTGAGAGAAGAAGGATGGCCGATGGCGTGTTGCCATAGATTTTCGGATCTCAACAGAGCTACCCCAAAGGATGAGTATCCGATGCGTGGCGTAAACATTAATCAATACAAGAGCTGGTCATAAGATTTTGAGCTTCATGGACGGCAATGCCGGTTACAACCAGATCTTCATGGCTCCGTAAGACATACACAAGACGGCATTCGTAGTCCTGTGTTCAGTGGGGTTATTTGAATATGTAGTCATGACGCTTGACCGAAAAATGCCGCCACGCACTAAAGGGCCATGAATTATATTTTCCATGATCCGATCGGCAACCGGTGGAAATCTACATCGATGACGCGTGGTGGTCAAGTCCGCTTTCAAGACGGACACTTGGACGATTCGCAACGCCCCGGATCGAACAAGAAAATTCGCCTACGGATGAATCCAAAGAAGTGTGCCTTCGCCTGGGTTTCTTGGTCCATGAACGCGAATTGAGATCGGCCGAAAGTCGAGGCAAAGTAACAATGAAGCCACCCACCACGAAGAAAGAACCAGCCCCTTATCGGCAAGATCAACTTCACGTAAGATTCATCTCCAATCTGTGAAGGATTGAGCCATTCATGGACTAGTAAAATCAAATCGACGAGGAATTCGCAGGGGGCGTAACAACAACGAGCCTTCGACGAGATCAAAGAATATCGCATAAAGTCGCCAGTTAGTTCCGCCGCAGCCTGACAGCCGTTTCTACATTTACTTGTCAAGAGTCGACACGCCCATCGCCGGTAGTGGTGCAAGTTTATGATGGCTGGAGCGAGTCGCCTTTACATAAGCGTATGATGCCGGACGCAGACAAGGTACCTCGATATCGATAAGTTATGCCTCCGCTTGTTTTTCACCGCACTAAGTTGCGCCACATTTTGCTATCAGCAGAGATCATCATCATATGCAAATCGACGCCATAAAGCACATGTGTCGCGGCTCCTATGTTAAAAGGCCGACCGGGCAAATGGATGTTTGCATTATCGTAGTTTGACATCCGTATCAACCCGCAAAGCGCTTAAGGGACAAAGGCGCCGATCTTATCGCTGAAAGGATCAACACCAACATAGCAGATTGTCCATAAGAGCGCTATGTTTTTCGACGGATTAGTTTGTGACGATGGCTGCGGCATCGGCATTTTACTCGTGGTCGCCTGGGGCAACATTTTCCTTCTCCATCGTTGTCTACCTCGCACCAACAATGTAGCCGAGTACGAGGTGATACGCAGGATGGAGTTACTCCTCGGAGCGGAAGCAGTGGAAATTTTGGAGACTCCAAGTTAGTGATTTCAGCTCACGGAGGACTACAAGTGCGTAGAGCGAGTCCCTCTTCCCATTATGGCTGCACCGCCATGAATGATGGCGCAATTCGCACATAAACTTCACTTGATCCCACGATCGCAGAATACCGAGGCAAACGATCTTGCAGATGGCTTCGTGCTACAAGGACGTGGTAGAAGGAGCCGACGTTCAGGTACAGTTCCTAGAAGCGGACGACTGGAGAGCCGATATCTTCAATTACTTGAAGGATTCGGCTCGGGGGGCACCTAAACGGATAAGGTACAAAGCCATGAAGTACGTACGATCGGGCGGCGACATGTTTTACAGACTCGAAGGACTATTTCTCAAATGCCTGGGGTCAGCCGAGGCCAATCGGCTCCTACACGAGGTACACGAAGGCGCCTATGGAACTCACCAATCAGCTCATAAGATGAAATGGTTGATTAGGCGATCAGGGTTTTATTGGCCCACCATGCTTGAGGACTGTTTCAACAACTACAAAGGGTGTCAAGCATGTCGAAATTTGGAAAATCCAGATGGTACCACACAAGAATGAACCCCATCATCAAGCCTTGGCCATTCCGAGGTTGGGGCATGGATATGATCGGCAAAATCAATCCTCCATCGAGTAAAGGCCACATGTGGATTCCGCCATTACCGACTACTTCACTAAATGGGTGGAGGCCGTCCCGGCGAAGTCAAGAAACTCAAGGATGTTATCAATTTTGTGAAAGAACATGTCATCCATAGATTCGGATTCTAAACTATCACGCACCGATGGAGGTTCGGCCTTATTTCTCGTGAGTTTAGAAAGTTCTCGAGGACATGGGGATCAAGCGATTAGATCATCTCCATACTATGCTCAAGCAAATGGGCAAGTCAAGCCCAACGAGCCTCATCAAGTTGATCAAGAGAAAAGTCGATGAGCACCCAAGGCGCTGGCACGAGGTTTTGTCGAGGCGCATGGGCTTATCGTATGTCATGCCATGGAGCAATAAAAACCTCACCATACCATCTAGTATATGGACAGAAGCCGCCCTACCCTGGGAAATTACGGCTGGATCGAGACGCCACTTTTCGTATGATCTAACGATCAAGAATACGCAACTCGATGAGTGACAAGTGGAGGATTTAACCGAGCTCAAAGCTATGGTCACCGGAGAAAATCAAAGAGAACAAGGCCAAAGTAGCTCGTGCATACAACAAGAAAGTGAGGCCAAAGGAGTTCCACGTTGGTGATCTGGTATGGGAAGTCGTGTTGTCTTTGGGGACTAAGGATGCAACATATGGTAAATGGTCTCCAAATTGGCACGGTCCGCATGTGGTCGACTAAGTTTTAAGAGGAAACGATACATGCTCGAGCGCTTGGATGGCGAAAGTTCCCAAAGGGCGTCAACGGTCAACATCTCAAGAAATATTTCCCAAGCATGTGGGATGTTGGACAAGAAACTTGAGGGCCGATACATGAAATCAGCTAAGTAAAGCACGTGAGACGATGGACAAGAAAATATGGGGGCCGATTCTGAAAATCGGCCAATAAAAAAAATATAGCCGATGCAGAGGCGGAGGAGTTGTCACTAGTTGTTGGTTCGGGCACGCTTTCGATGGACAATTGAGATTTGGGTCGCCTGTTGAGAAAGGTCGCAGTCATCGCTTGAAACCAAGAAGTGGCTGTAATGTGTCTAAGGATGCGACCAAAGTTTGACCCTCAACGCTTTTTGGAGAAGCCGATGGTAGTCATCGGCTCGCGGCGATTTGACTTGTTTGATCAGAGCAAGGCAAGATGTTGAAAGCCGATACGTTGTCATCGACTTCCCGAGCATCGACCTATTTCGTTATCGGCAAAATTGAAGCAAAGAGGAACAATATTTGGGAAACAGATTTTCATTCATTCATAAGATCATTGCTTACGTGATTTATTGATTACAAAAGGGAGCCTACTACTGTCAGCCGCCATCGGTTCCTAATCTAAAGGGCGAGATCGCCGCCGCGTTGCCGCCCCTCTTCATTGCCTTCACTGCCGCCGCATCGCCTCGCCGCCGTCAAGAAACCAGCGGGACCTCTTCGCCCTCGCTGCCGTCGTGTCTTCGCTGACCCGGCTGAAGCGCTGTCGGCGGATACTGCCGGAGAAGGTGTCCTCCTCCGATTCCTCCTCCTCGTCGGAGGACTCGACGCCGCCCCACGACTCAGCGTTGCATTTTTCGCCCGCCTCGCCACAACGAGGAATCAGAGGCTCTCTTCACCGCCGGCCGTGGACGATCATCCTCGACCAGACGGCGGTCTCAGCCCTTTCGCCCCACCATCGTGGGGCTAGTATCAGACGCCGGGCGGGTGCTCGCGCCGCCTTCGGCCGCTAATCGAGTTGGAGGCGTGGAGGACAGGCCGAGGAAGCAGAGGAGGCCATGGCGAAAGAGGGTTTTTTCAAGGAAGGAAGAGGGTTTTCCGCAATTGAGGAAGATGGGGACCGCGAACTGCTCATGCTGATTTAAATAAGGGAATAGTGGAGAGACGGTTCAATGCCATAGCTTCCTGCATTGCACTGCCAAAATCGTCAAATCATGCACTGCGCAGGAGTTGAGAAGACAGGGCATCATGATGAAGGGGTAGCGTGACGGTTCTATTCTGCCACACATTCTGTCAACGCGCAACCCGATACAAAAAAAAGAGGGGAAGAGGAAAAAAACACACAGAGTGGTTTTGGAATTATCATTGCCAAAACCAGGGGGCATGTGTTACCACCGTATTTTGGCTAAAGACGGAGATGGGCCGTGATCAAGATGGGCTTGGAAGATATGTATATTCAAGGAGTTGTTGAATCGGCCTAGTGTGTGGATTTGGGCTAAATTGCCCGTGTATCTTGTATCATAGTAGGTTTCGTGTTTGTTTAGGTTCCGTTTATATTTAGGTAAAGATAGAGTTGTAGAGTTATTCCAAAAGTAGAGAGTCTCCGGACTATAAATATGTACCTAAGGTTATCGAAAAAGGAGGACAACCACGTTCACAACAAACACAATCTCGGCGATCGCCACCCCTTGTTTCTAGGGTTTCTTTCGGTAGTGTTGCCTAGATCGCATCTTGCGATCTAGGCAGATTCACTTATGCTACCTGGTTTTACTCGATCAAGTGTTGTTGATGGCAGTAATACCATTATCATAGATTGTTTGAGGCTAGCATCGTGCTCTTTTCATTATTATTGTTGAAGTTATGCTACCTCTAGTTACCTCGCTACCTTTGCACTATTTCCCAAGTGCAAGGGTAGCATCTTGCTTGATCTTTATTTAGTTGATTCGATCTGTTATAGTTGTGCCTTGTTCACCAAGGTTTAGTTTAATATCTACGTAATCAGGCCTTACAAACGGGTTGGATGATCCAAAGAGTACATAGGGACGGGCTTATTCGCTCTAGAGAAGATTGTTCCGTAATTGACTTTACGCTGGTTATTAGGCCTCCTCTAGGGTCAATATTCTTCATCTTTTGTACGCATCAGTGCTCAATCACGTAGGATGTTCCAGCACGCAGTGAAAACATTAAACCGTCATAGATCGATTTAACTTGTAGTGATCAAGCAAAACCCCATGTTAACGCACATCTAATGAACCATAGCAATCGGCTCTAGGAGCCGATTTACGTGGAAACTGGAGCCGGTCACGGCTCGAATTTTACGATACTTGTTTACCATGCAGAAATCAATCGGAGCAATCCTCACCTCCCGATCGTATAGGTCAGGTGGCACGCCCTCGAACCAAGCCAGGACGTGTGCCGGAGTTTTTGCGGGCCGTCGCCCGAGGGACCAGGGCCCACCAGCAGTCATGGGAGCCTCCCGGCTCTCCGTGTTGTCAGTCGCTGCTCGCCGGTGGGTTTTGGCAGGCAACAGTACCTCACCCATAGACAATCTCGTTTCAAATGGGAGATGATCATTGTCTATGGCCCCGCGGACCACCGGAGGTCCGCCGAGTTCCTGCTCGAGCTGAAGCTGAAAGTGGAACAGGCTGAGATCCCGGTGGTCGTTGTCGGTGATTTCAACCTGATCCGCTCGGCGGAGGACAAGAGCTAGGCGAACGTGGACCTCCCTAGGATGCGTATGTTCAATGACCGTGATTATGGATCTTGCGCCGCGCGAGATTGCGCGGTGGGAGCTAGGTATACGTGGACCAATAAACAGCTTGCCCGATTCCAGCTGGCCTCGACAAAGGTTTTGTCTCGTGGATCGGAAGTGATGTTCCTCTTTGTTCTCTTCGGTCTGTAATTAGGATCGGCTCACCATACCCCCTCCTTCTTTCCTCGGTAGGGGTCATTCGCCTAGATCAACCGCTTCCACTTTGAATCCTTCCGCCCGTAGCAAGGATTCGTGGAGGCGTCCGCCGTGGTTGCCGGCGGCCGCTTCTCTCCCGGGCACACTCGGCGGTGGATATCCGCATCATTGCACTAAGATCTCCCGCCGCTCATGCGGGTGGGGCCAACCTGGGGCTGAGCTCAGTCACGTATGAATCCATCTTGCGGGAGATCCAGGCTTTGGACCGGGAGGCTGATCTTCGTGGCCTGTCGGCTGAAGCTTGGTCCCATAGGTATGCCCTGGAGACCTCCATTATGGAGATCTACAGGGGCGAGGAGGCCTTCTGGCGTCAGCGGATTCGCCAGAACTGGACCGTCCAGGGGGAGTCGAACACGGCCTACTTCCATGCCATCGCCAATGGGCGAAGGAGGAAGTGCTCGATCCCTTGCCTCTGGGAGGGAGGGGCGCTGTTGGAGTCTCCACAGGCACTTTCCTCCCATATTTATAGCTTCTACAAGTCCCTCTTCTCGGCGCGGCTTCTTCGGCATTTCACGGCCCCGCCTTCGGATGGGCGCTGTTACCCGTTCGAGAACGTGGACCTCACACGGCCGTTTCGCGACGGGTGGCGGCCCTGAAATCTATGAAGACGGTCGCCGGCCCGGCCCATGGCCGGTGAGCTTTTTGGACGCTCGGGATCAACTCCAACCAAAGGGTCTTGCAGATGTTCCAGAATTCTATCGGGACACCGTGATGGTGCGCTCAACTTTGGTGTGATTACTTTGATCCCCAAGGTTGGGGGCCATGACATCCGGCTACCCTGCCCCATCACAAAGGATCAATGTCATTCAAATACTTTGCGAAAGTTTGTGCTATCCGGTTGGCGCCGGTCTTAGAGCTGCTCATGCACCCTCCATCGCGTTCTTGAAGGGCGCCATTCATGATGATGTCCTTGCCTCCATGAGATTATTCATGAGGTCAAGACACACCATCGTAAAGGGTGTTCTCGTCGACTTCCAGAAAGCCTATGACCGGCTGGACTGGGCTTTCCTGCGACTTGTCCTGGAGCGGAGGGGGTTCGATGATCGCATGATCATCTGGATTATGCAGTTTGTGATGAGTGGTAGGACGGCGATCAATATCAATGGGGAGATTGGACCCTACTTTACCCCCTCCTGTGGGGTGAGGAAAGGGGATCCGATCTCCCCCTCCTCTTTAACGCCGCGGTAGATGCTCTTGCAGAGATTTTGGATAGAGCCAAAGTCGCTGGACACATTACTGGTGTGGTAGGGCATCTAATCCCGGGAGGGGGTATCTCTCATCTGCAGTACGCGGATGATACCATGATCATGGTGCAGGGCTCGGACCTAGACATCAGGAATTTGAAATTCCTGCTGCTCTGCTTCGAGACCATGTCAGGGCTCAAGATCAACTTCGACAAGAGTGAGGTCATGGTCCTAGGGTTTGATGACGTCGACCGGCAGCGTATAGCCGACAACCTCAACTGCACCCTGGCGGAGTTCCCCATTACCTACCTGGGGTTCCCCATGCGAGAGTCTCGGGTGTTGATCAAGGATATTTCCCCCCTGGTCACGCGTGTGCGCTCGAGAGCCGAGCCTTGGCGAGCGCGGCTCACGTCGAAGGGGAGCAAAACGGTCTTGATTAACTCCTGTCTCTCGAGTCTACCCATGTATCAGATGGGTCTGTACCTACTGCCCGAGGGGATCCATGCCGACTTTGCTAAAGAACTGTCGAGATTCTTCTGGGCGGCTAGGGACGGACATCAAAAATACCATATGGTGAAGTGGGCGGACGTGTGCGCCCCCAAATGCTTTGGGGGCATAGGTATCCTGGACTCCCGGCGCCTCAACGTGGCCCTGATGCTGAAGTGGGTGTGGCGCATTCTGCGGGACGACGGGGGGCTTTGGCTGCAGCTTATCAAGGCCAAATACCTCCGCGGCCGGCCCCTTTTGGCCTGCGACCGGCGGGAGGGCTCGCAGTTCTGGAGATCTATTCAGGACATTAAGCACTACATTGGCCGTGGCATCTCCTTCGTGGCTGGGGATGGCCAGGGGGTCCGCTTTTGGCTTGACCCCTGGCTGTTCCCGGTGCCGTTGGGGATCCGGTTCCCCGCTCTCTTTGCCATCTCGGCCTCTCCTTCCTCGCTGGTCGCGGAGAACTTTCGGGATGGGTTATGGAACTTCGCTTCGCCATACCTTCAACGAGGTGGAGGCCGCAACTCCAATCCTTGATGGGGGCCCTGCCCATGGCCCTCTCCCAGGGGAAGGATGTGGCCACTTGGCTGCTCCTCCCCTCGGGTGAGTTCGGCCTATAAGGCCCTGTTCCAGGGCCCGACTAGGACGTGGTCGGGCCCCCTTTGGGAGGCTCCACTGCCTCTTAGTATCCGCATCTTCGTTTGGCAACCTCGTGATAGGTTACCGTCGGGGGTGGATGTCTCCAAGCGTAACGGCCCCGGTGAGGGCCGGTGCCCCCTATGTGGGACACCGGAGTCGTGCTCCCATATCATGTTCTCTTGCGTGGCGGCACGATTCTTATGGAACTTTGTCCAGGAGGCGCTAGGTCCGACTTGGCAGGCACAGGAACTGGGGGAGTTCCTGCAGGCCCAGGCAAATCGGACCGAAGGAGGACGCCGCCTTTTCTGGCTCCTGTTCGCAGCCCTATCCTGGACGCTGTGGAATGTGCGCAACAAGATGGTGATCGAACGGATTTTCCCCACCCGGGCGTCTGACTCAGTTTTCTCTTTGCTTGCCTTCCTCCAGCAGTGGTCCCCCTTGGTGCGCTCGCGTGATCGCCTCGCTGCTCGAAGTCTTCGCCCGAGCGATGCGCTATGCCCTCCCCTTCGCGACATCGGCACCGCTGCCGACTTCAAGGCCGCCCGACGCCTGATGGACGCCACCGCCATCGGTCTCCCTCTTTTTGGTTTCTTCTTTGGGCTCGTGTGTCAGTGGCCCCAGCGTTGGTGCGACCTTTTTTCACTTCTTTGGCCTCGGCCGTGTTGGTTGTGTGTCTGTCCCTGATTGTACTTGGATTGTGCTTTATTTATAAAGCGGGGCGCGAGCCTGATTCGAGGGGGGAGATCACGTCTATCTCTGTATATATGTACTCGGTCGAACTGGGTATAATCCATATTCCGACCGGCTGATCTCACCTCCTATTATCGCGATCTACGTCTTTGTATGTCATATTTTAATTTTTTTTGTTGTTGTTATATAACTTCTGATTTTCGCCTTCCGCAGGGACATGCCCATACCTATATGGTGAGTATATGTCCAAGAGGACCATACAGAGTTCGGGTGGGTTCGTACGATCCTCTAAACAATCGGAATCGAGTTTTTGTTTGCCAAAATTTGAAAGAGGGAGGAGGAGGGGGTGGAGGACCGAAGCAAAAGTGTATATATACATGCACGCTAGACCAACCTATACTAACATAACTCGAACTCTACTTGAAACCTACATGTACGGGTACTCTAGCTACTAATCAGACTTCAACTCTTGCCTAGACTAATAACACGCTAGACTAGGACGGACTAGAACTCAAACCTGACAACTAGAAGGAAAGTAGCAAACCGGACACCACTCCACTAATCAAGATTAATTCTAACAGCGAGCTCGCGACCCGGAGCTCCCGCCGTGGCCAGCCAAATTCCAGCACGAGATTTGCGGGCCAGGGGTAGGTGGGGGGTCGGTGCGGCGATGGACGGCAGCGGCGCGGCCGAATCGGAAGCGGCACGTGCGGCGGCGAGGGTTTATGCGAGTGTGGAAGGAGAAGAATGATGCGCTTCCCGCAGGCCTGCCGCCGATGATATAGTATGCACATGATGGCTCATTGCTACCGCAAAAGTTGCAGCTTTTACGCATTTACGATGTCTGAAAGATCATTTTTATCTCGATACCGTGATATCGGTCCAAAATTTTACGGACCGACCGACATGCGATATCTACCGGAGATGCTCTACCAGATTATTCCTAGCTAGCACTATGTTGTGAGTCAATCGCATTAGAAGCACCTGCACTTTGGGAGGCACTAAAAGCTTCCATACTGCTAGCACTATGTAGTAATCGTTAGTACATTTAGGTTGGTAAGCGCGCTGTACTGCACATGTTTGTGTATGTTTTACTGAGCTACACGCTAAAATATATCTAGATATATTTATTTTATAAAAGCTAAAACATCTTATATTAAGAAATGGGGTGAGTACCATTTAGATGAATTCACGCCAATATGTATGAATAATCCCAGTGAATTCTGATCGAGCATTTTCTGAGTCAACTGAATGATTACAACCAGTGGAGCTAACAGTAGTTTCTAATCATGTAAACCACATATATATATTAGCAGAGTGATTGTTGGCCAGTCCGTTGTGTTAACCCATCACAGGTGTGTGTGACCAGTGACCACTAGTCTAATCACATGGACTGGAACCTGCTTTGGCGCAATCCATTCTTTCAATCTTTGCCCCATATGAACATATATCGTGCAAAGTCACAGGCATTTGTACGGTTTTGTAACTCTCAACAGATTCTCCCTTTCCCCGTGTCTCCCATGCCTAGGGGCTCGAATCGGTTTTCCCTTGCAGAGAAAGAAGATCCCATCCATGAGGGCCCGATCTTCTGATTTACGCACTTCTTCGGGTTGCAAGGAGAGGATTAGACGAGGGAGAAGTACGTAGCACCATGCATGCATGCATATAAGATGGATATATGACAGAATGACAGTTGAACTATAGCTGGTGTGCGATGCAAGGTGAAAGAAAGAAGAAGTTAGCTAGAACGCATAGCTCAGGAAGGTGTGTGAGGGACATCTACAAGCTACTGTAGAACCTATATATGCAGCAGTATGGATGGAGTCAAGCGCCGCAAGCATCCAAATGCATTTCACATGTAGCTGTAGCATATATGATCAGACACCAAATGCCCTTGCAGGTAGTACTACTCCATGGATGCTGGTCTCGTAAGTCATCATTCCTCAGCTAACATCAAACAAACATGTGCCTCATGCAATTACCTCAGGTTGTGTTGGATGAGGACGACACCATTACCCCTCTTTGTTTTCCTACACTGGCGATGCTCAGTTACTTTGTTAGTGGTTTGCCAACTATCACACTCTGTAACTGTCAATTGGTATATGATTGGTTCCTTACATGCATAGGGCATTTTAGAATACTAATGATGGTCAATTATTCTTGTTAAGGGGTTTGTTCATCGTCTTCTTCTGGTTTACTCAATTTTCATCGATGGGCAATATCGGCCCTGGGTTTGGATAACAGTGTGTTAGCTAAACAAAATGTATAGTTCTTTGCAGCAAAGAGTAAAATAAATAACGTGAATTTTTCTAGAGATAAGAAATTAGTCTTTTGCATTGATATTTTGCAATAAGATTTTTGGCACATTATTGGCCGGGTCGATCCTGACATGGAACCATGTTTCGTCGGAAGAACAAAGCACCATGCTCCCACATCCATGGTGGCCATAGTATCCATACGGCTGAGGCCTTGCTTGCAGTACACGCAAAGGCATCAACTCCTAGCTAGTCTGTATTTAGCCGACTCCTTGTAATTCTATTGTATTTGTACTCTTCTTAATACTCCCTTGGTTTTAAAATATAAGATGTTTTGAGATTTGTGAAGCGAATGTATCTAGACTTATTTTACTTGGAGTGATTCTATACACTGAAAAAATCTAGATACATTTTCTTACAAAACCTAAAACATCTTATATTTTAAAACGGAGGGAGTACAAATATACACTGCAGGCCGAGGTGTGCGATCACACAGCCCAACCCTTTGCTACTTTCATGGTATCATAGCACCAGCCGATCCTCCCAAAAAACCCTAATCCTCCAACATCCCTGTCCCACCACCATGTCGGCCAAGGATTTCAAGAAAATCAAAAAGGAACTCTCAATCAGGGGTCTCTCCTCAATGTTCACCAATAGGAACTGGATCGTGGCACCACCGAGATGTGAAAGGCTCCAGTTACCACTTCTCGACCAGCCCAAACCCCTTCCGCATATGTTGCCTCCATCAAAACATGCATGCCCATCATGCTTGATCTGCAAGACTCCAACTATGCAAAGTGGTGTGAGTTGTTCCTCATCGCCCTTGGTCGCTACGGCCTCTCCAGCCACGTCACTGGTGATGCCAATGCAACCCCTCCGACACCTCGCCCATCTCTGATTGGGTTCGCGATGACTACATGGTGCTCTTTTGGATCTACAGCTCGATCTCCACCGAGCTCTTCAGCATCATCACGGCCTTGGCTCTACGGTGCGTCAAATGTGGGACTCCATCGCCAACCTCTTCAACAAAAACAAAAAAGGCACACCCTCGCGCTCAATGGGGAGTTCCGCAACACGCCACAAGGCCACATGCATGTCCACGACTCTTGTGCCAAGCTCAAGTCGCTTGTTGATGCCCTCAGCGAGATGGGCAGACACGTTTCTGGCAAGACGCTTGTTCTCATGGTGGTTCGCGGTATGAACAATAAGTTTTGTCAACTGAATTTGGTTCTCCCTTTTCAGACATTGTTCCCCACTTTTTTGCAGACACGCTCGGCTCTAGTGATCGAGGAAGCAAAAAAAATAAGACCAAGTCAAATCATGCCGCCAACACAGTGCTCCGGGCCAGCGGCAACAATTTCCTTCCACAGGCTGGCAGAGAGTGTCCTCCCTTTGGCCGCGGAAGTTGTGGAATGAGCAGTAGAGACCCGCGCAACCCCGCCTCTCAACCCGTCGGGCACTACTCCAACTCTAGTTGTGGCGGTGGCTATGGAGGACGACGCGGTCGTGGTGGCGGTCAGTGGCATAAATGTGGCAACCCCTAGACTGGTCAGCCGACATGGGACCAGCAACAACATATTTAGACTCTAACTGCTCCATGGCACCACTGGCGTGCACCAAAAGCTATCGTTCTCGGACCTCTCCCTAGCTTCCAGCCATATTAGGCTTATGCTTCTCTCGGTCAAAGATCCCCAGAAATAGCATCGTGAAGGCTCCTCAACAACAGCAACAACTCGATATAGCTCTTCTTATGGCTCTCCAGAACATGCAGCTTCCCGACAACCAGGAGTGGTACATGGACTCTAGCACCTTGATCCACATGGCATCCGATCATGGTATACTCCTTCCACTACCCCTCCTCCTCACATAACATTATTGTTGGCCACGGTTCTCTTCCGTCTCACACATTGGTTCTCACACATTGTCACTATCCCCATATCACTTCATCTCTGCAACATAATCGTTGTACTTAACATCATTAAGAATATTGTTTCTGTGCGGCAATTCACTCATGATAATCTTTGTTTGAATTTGACCCCCTTGGTTTCTCTATGAAGGATCTTCTTTCCAAAACCATGATTCTTCGATGCAATAGCTCCGGCCCACTCTACTCCCTCTCCACCGAAGCCCAAGCTCAACTCTCCACCACCACGTCCGACCTTTGGCATTGTCGTCTTGGACACCCTAGCAATCGTAGATGTCAAGTCTTCAGCATTGACAACAAACCCCACAAAATAAACCATAGTTTTGCTACTTCCATCCCCATCACGACTCTGACCCTGCCTTTTTCCACCATCTATGCAGGATCCACCATGGCTTCTAACCCCAAGGCATTGACCCTTCGTACAAACTCAACATCACAATTTTGGCACCCAAAGCCTAGTATAGACAAAAAAAACTGGTAGAACTGCAACATCGTTGCCAAAATCAGTGACACTCTGGTTCACAACCTGTTGTGCCCTGAGAGACACATGACCTTCATCACACTCCCCAAAACTAGGACCGCGCCTTCAACCCATCCTTTTGTTTGAAATCCTCTCCAAAGAAAGAAGACGGCAACATCTTGAAGTTTGACAAGGAGACAAAAGATTACATGGTGCATGTATATATTCCGAGTGCAAGCATACCGGTCGAGGCTACGGCAAAGTTTACTCCTCGTCCAACGAAATTAAAAGTTGTGCACGTGTGGGTGACCTGAGAAACATTAGGACATCCTAGGCAAACACTTCGGTTTACGCCTTTAAAGGAAAGAATTACTTGTGTCAGTTCAAAATCTGATTTACTTAATGCTTAATTTGTAGATTTAAAGCGGGTGTGTATTTGTCTAATGTCTAAACCTCCGATAATTTCTGATTCAAATATGTCTGTTGTTTCAAGGAATATTCCAATGCACAATAATGATTTGTATATGAAAATGTTTATATGAAGTGTTTCATCATTCTAAAAAATTCATTAAGCACCTTTTGTGCATCAACCTCTAGGCAAAGAGGAACAACATGGATGATTTTCAAGCCTGTCTGCCAGTGTTGAGAGGGTTTGAAACTGACATTAATTACCTCACAAGTGAATGATATAAAGGCAATCACCGAAAATATCATGGTGGACATGGGTACACATGAATCTGAATTTCAAAGCATCTACACAATCGTATTTTAAAAAAATTGAAATAAGTCGCACGTACATATTGCCTTGATCTTTACTCGTGTAAAATTTTAGAAAACAATACGATAACAAGTGGCCTACACAAAAAAAAAAAGAAGAGAAAATGGAACTTTGTAAAATCCGAGTCATTGTACAGACTGGCGATAGCAGATGGTGGCCAACGATCAGGGTCCACGGCTCGATGGCCTATACTTGGACACACATGACACATGTAGTCAGGATCCAGACGGCTGCGACACCAAATCTATGTGTGTGCCTAATAAGGTCTGGATCCAAAAGGGGGGCAACAGGATGCTAGCTCGTCGATACCTTTTGTTTCCATGAAACGTGTGCTATTTTGGGATACCATATCACACGCTTCTGGATGAGCATATTGCTGATGTGCAGATAAACCAGGTGGTAGACAATGGTTAGTTTGTATTCTTGCAGATAGGTCAGTGCATATTCTATTTGGATATTAAGTGCAGAGCACTATGTAAAGTCTGCGGGAACTGTTACAATAGCGACAAGAAGATAACGAAGAACGAAAACGAAAAACACAGCAAGGGGACACGGATTTAACGTGGAAAACCTCTTCAATAAAGAGAGGAAAAAACCACGGACGCCAGCCAGCGAAACTTCACTATATCGAGGAGTGTTTACAAACGCCGGGTATTTCACAGATACAACTCATCCCAACCGGCGGCTTACAAGGGGTTTATATATCGGTGGAAACCTAGGTCTTCAACGATCCGTACCGTACCAAGGGGTTTATATATCGGTGGAAACTCGGCCCAAGCATCCCGGCGACGGGCCTCGCTCCACTCGTCGGTTGGCCTATACTTTGTAGAATTTGGATCAACACATAACAAACTCCACCTTAAGACAAATTCCTCCTTGTAGCATCAAAAGCAACCATATCCCTGAACAAACAAAGCAAATACTTTCAGCGCCAATAGCCACTTGGGCTAATCAGTTAAACCAACTAAGTTCGAGCAAAGCTCAAACTTAGCAACAGAAACAGTTTAGTCATCATATCAAGGATTATCATGAGTGCTGATCTTGCATACCTTTAATTTACCTTGAGCAACAATGTCTCTAACAAAATGGTACTTGACATCAATGTGCTTAGTTATCTCATGGAACATCTGATCTTTGTAAGGTATATGGCACTTTGACTGTCACAAAACAAAGTAATGCAAGAATCATCTCCATAAAGCTCAGCAAACAAACCTTTCAACCAAACAGATTCTTTGCAAGCTTGAATAGCCATGTATTCAGCTTCAGAGTAGATTATGCAACAACATCCTGCAATGTAGCCTTTCAATAACAGCACAACCACCAACATTAAACACATAACCGTGAGGGATCTTCTCTTATCCAAATCGGCAAAGCAAAATGAATCCACATAGTGAAGCAGTCCCTCACGGTTCTGCCAAACTTCAAACAAGCATTGGAAGTGCCAAGAAGGTACCTGAAAACCCACTGAATAGCCTTCCAATGTTCTTTACCAGGATTAGCCATGTATCTACTTATCAAACTCATAGCATATGATAAATTAGGACGAGAACAAACCATGGCATACATCAAAGAACCAACAGCATTAGAATATGGCACCTTTGACATGTACTCAAACTCTTCATCAGTAGTAGGACATTGAGAAAGTGACAATTTAAAATGAGGAGCAATAGGAGTATTAACTGAGTTGGCACCATCCATATTAAAACGATGAAGAACTTTCTTAATGTAACTTTGCTGACTAAGAAATAACAAACCAGATTTTCTATCTCAGGTAATCTCCATACCTAAGATCTTCTTAGCAGCACCAAGATCCTTCATATCAAACTCACTACTTAGGTGTGCCTTCAAAGTAGTGATTTCTTTCATGCCCTTGGCAGCAATTAACATATCATCAACATATAGCAGCAAGTATATAGGTGACCCATCAACAAACTTGATATAAACACAACTATCATATTTAGACCTCTCAAAACCATGTGAGATCATAAATGAATCAAACCTTTTATACCACTGTCTTGCAGATTTCTTTAAGCCATAAAGAGACTTCTTTAATTTGCACACAAAATCCTCTTTACCGGGCACTATGAACCCTTCTGGTTGGTCCATGTATATTTCCTCATCAAGCTCTCCATGCAGAAAAGCAGTTTTGACATCTAACTGCTCAAGCTCAAGATCACGCATAGCCATAATACTAAAGAAAGTACGAATGGAACTATGCTTCACAACTAGGGAGAACACATCATTGTAATCAATACCTGAAATCTGGCTGAACCCTTTTGCTACTAACCTTGCCTTGTACCTTGAAGGCTCTTTGGGAGACAGACCTTCCTTTTTCTTGAAGATCCACTTGCAGCGGACCGCCTTCTTTTGTTTAGACAAGCGCACAACATCCCATGTGCCATTTTTCTCAAGCGATTGCATCTCTTCTTGCATAGCAGAAACCCACTTCTCACGGTCAACGGATGCAATGGCTTCATTATATGTAGCAGGTTCAGAATCGTTCTCCACTTCAAAGACAACTCAAAGCATAATGTACAAGATTACTCTTCAATTAAACGAGGCGAGGACCACGATTCGCCTCAAGTCTCCCGGCGACGGGCCTCGCTCCACTCGTCAGAAGTTGGCCTATACTTTGTAGAATTTGGATCAACACATAACAAGAACACTGTAAATGGTCGACTTATTTGTGATATCCATCCTTTTATGATGATCTGGCCGCCCGCATTCCCTACCCTCAAGGATGATCATGCAAGGTTTGCATTTTGATCTTTAGGGATATGTGTTGTGTCCTTGTTGACGTTACAGTGATTGCACTATGCATATCGCACTGTTTGGTATAGTTGTGTCGTGGTTTTAACTGCATGATTGATCACTCACGACACGTTTGGTAGGTTGTTGCCTTCCTGGCCAAGCGTTGGGAAGCCTACATCAGAACGATTGGATGCTCGGTATCCCTCCATGTTATGGCCCACGCTCTAGTTAAAACACTCCCCGGCCAGAACCCCTAGGAACCGCTGAATCGGTAGTTTCCATGGAGCCAGGCTTGGGAGAGCGTAGAGGGAGCCTCCAGCTGCACACATGGGAAAGGAGTGATAGACGCCGCATTCCCCCGGTATCACATGGCATAATCCCCTCACTGCTCATTGTCCCTCATGTCAGTCTCGTCCACCACCGTCTCGCCTGAGGCAAATCTTCAGGCTCTAATCTCCCAGGGCCGAGTTTTAAGTCGCCATGCCGAGCTGGAATGATGGCGAGAGGTCGACCAAGTCGTTCCTAGGGGTAAATTCAATTCCCCCCAATTCCTTAAGAGACTTAGGGTTTGCTGCCGATTTGGGAATTTCCTATTTTGCCTCCTTTGAACTACAATTTAATGGTAGTTAGGACCTCACGGACATGGACTATGCTCCAGACTTTATAGAAGATCCCACATTCTGCAGCATAGTAGTGGATTGTCCCGATGTGTGTCGTGTCCACAAGCTTGATCATGTCAAGCGTTGCACATTTGAAGGGAAAAACACTGGCCACATATTATATATGTGCCAACTACAGAATATAAGTTCTTAGCTTGTGATCTCTCACTTCCTCATCCACAAGTTGTGAGCATGAATTTTTGATTTGCAGGAAATCACATATTATGGGTTTGTGGCTTGGTTCGGTAAGGAGTGGTCAAATAGCAAAAAAATGTATTAGGAAGAATCTAGGGAAGTATCATGATAGCAATAGAGCAAGAATCGACAAGACGGTTTAGAATAAAAAGTTGGTGAAAGAACTAGCTGATAAGAAAAACAAGATTGATAAGAAGCACTGAAGTATGATAGTTGATGTGAACAAATTGAAGGATGAAGATGAGAAAAGGGTGGTGGAGGAGAAATTTTCCAAGATTAAGTACAACAATGTGAGAGTTGAGCAGGAGAAGGAGATGAATTTGCATAAGACTGAAGTGTTGAATAAAGAAGTGGAAATGTTGAAGCAGGTGCAGAAACCTCAACAAAGGTAATGAAGGCTAGGCAGAATAAATGGGATGAGGAAAAGGAGGTATGCAAGAGAAAAATAAGAAGCTTGAGTACATGTTGTTTGATATTATCAATGTTAGTGAGGCTAACAAAGATAATTTAAAGAGGATCAACAAAATATATGATGAGTGATATGTAAGTTTTGTTATTTTAGTTTGTTGTACCTAGGCCTAAAAACTACTGTCTGATTGTTTGTTCTGATGAGGTGGTATGTAGTAACCCCTCATATGATGGTGAACTGGCGGTGGTAGAATACCACCCACTTTTGATGAGGTGGATATCATATTTCCTTCTTGAACAAAAGTTTTTTTTTGCGGGAAAGATCCGGATCTATTTCATTAGTTTACAAGAAGTACAAGGCATCCCAAACATAAAAAAAATACATCGATGTCCTTGAACCACCTAACAGCCACTACTGCTACAAGAGTGAGCCGTCGACGCTCTGTTTTCGCCGCTCCCTTACTAGAGTCGGCCTAGCGTTGTTAATGATAATCACGAAGTCTTCATGCACGTGCCCCTAAGGACCAGCGCTCCAGAGATGAAGTCGTCGCCATTGAACCCTTGAATTAATCTGAATATTGTAAAACCATACCTAGAAAACATGTAGACTGGACAAGATCCACCACTCCATGGAAGCGGCGACCAGATGAATTCCCGCTCTCCGCAACGCCAACTGTAAGATCGTCGCCGACGAGGTGGAAGAGGAGTGTATAACTTATTATTTTCCCGCACAACGCCGCCATAGACACCATAATGTTGATGCTGGTAGACCAAACTCTAAATTTAGGGACCCTTTGACAGCGCCGAACGTAGGTCCGAGGTCCCCACCCCCTCCCGCCGTCACGACGTAGAGGAGGCGGGAACCCGTCAAGTCCTGACGTAGATGGCGAGAAGCAGGCGGATAGTGGCGGCGGTCTAGGGTAACCCTAGATGCCTCTATTTCTTTTGTGGGAGGAGAGCTTCTTGAACACAAGATGATCATATATTATAGATAAGCTTGAGTTTATGAATGAGTTGTGATTCAAATATATCATAGTGGCTACTCCAGGCCAACAGTGGCTAATTTGAGTTTATGTGACATTTCTCCTTGTATGATTCACAATTTGTTTTCCCTGTATGATCTATGGACACATAATATTTGACTATTGTTGTATCTGTTAGATGTATATTTGTATATGTGTATTTTCCCCACCTATTAGGGGGTTTCCTGCATATTCTCACCTATACATGTAACTATATATTGTGGCCTTTGGCCCCCTAGGAATACAACTTGTCTATTCCTAACATGGTATCAGAGCCGGTTTTAGGGTTCTCGTAATCTCTGTCGCCGTCAGCTCGCCCCGGCCTCGCCGGCTCCCGTTCTGACCGCGTATGCGTTGAAGTTCTCTCGCGGTGGTCCTCTACCCGGTTGTCCTCCGTCCTCTGTCCCCATACCAGTTCCCGTCCTCTTCCCAGTTCATACCTACACACCTACACCGGAATCCATCTACACATCTACACACCTTACCCACCCTGCATATCTCCCACTGCAGCTTGGGCCCCGCCTCCGTCGATCGGGCCCCGCCACCGCCAGGAGGCGTCTGCTGCATCGTCCACCCACTCCTGCGCACCTGCCGCGCGAGGGACCCGCCAGCGCCGGACCTCCTGCGCACCTGCTGCGTGAGGGACATGCCAGCGCCCCACCCATCCGCTGTCCTCTGCTCTTGGCCGGTTGTCCTCTGCTCTTCTGCACATACACACATACACATCGCGTGGTTTTACTTTTCTCACGCAGGCCGGTTTGACCCACTACCTCCCGCCCCCTGACTGGCCGGGGCCACCTCCTGCCACGCGGGCCTCCTCCACTCCACAGCCAGCCGCCGATCCGCCCTGTTTGGCTGGTTTTCTTCTGCTGACGTCAGGGCCCGGTCAGATCTGGTTCTGCTCTGTTAAAAAAAAAGTTGCTGCCCTTGTTGTCGGGCGTTTCTTTCTCTCACCCAATGACGCCTTCCGCTGCTCCTGTCTTGCACTCGGGCCTTTCTTCGGTCCTTGGTGCTTGTCCGTCGACACCGTGTATGTCGGATTGCCGCTCTACATCGCCTTCTGCGGCCTCTTCACGCGGTTATAGCTGCCCTCCGACTCTCTACATCGGCTCGCCGCTCTTCGTCGACCTTCGCGGCCTCTTCCGCTGCCGCGGCTTCCGCCGACCCGTCTCGTCGGCTGTCGCTCTACATCGACTTTCGCGGCCTCTTCACGCGGTTATAGCCGCCCTCCGCCGACTCCGTCTATGTCGGCTCGCCGCTCTTCGTCGACCTTCGCGGCCTCTTCCCGCTGTTATGGCGGCCACGATCCCGTCTACGTCGGCCTGTCGCTCTACATCGACTTTCGCGGCCTCTTCACGTGGTTCTGGCCGCGCTTCGCCGACCCCGTCTACGTCGGCTCGCCGCTCGACATCGACTCTTGTGGCTTCTTCAGACGATTGTGATCGTCTTTCGACGACTCTGTTTTCATCGGCGTGTTGCTCTTCGTCGTCACCTTTGGCGGCCTCTGTGTGTGTGGGTGACAGCTCCTCGTCGGCACCTGATTATACCTCGACCTCTCCAGTCGTGCCCCTTTCTGCGTATGAGATGGCGCATCTTCGACGTCTGCTTGCTGCTTGGGATTCCTCACCGACAGGTTCTGCTGGTTCTGCGACTGAGTTTTCTGGCATTGAGCGACCACCTCCTCCTTCTCCAGGTACATCTCCATGGCTTCTTGATACTGGAGCTTCTTTTCATATGACTCCTGATTCTTCCTTGTTGCATTCTCGACACGATCCTCTTGTTAAATCGTTCTTCACGATGGTACCCCCACCCAGTCATTAGTCGAGGCATTCTTAGTACTTCCTCGTTTCATGTTCCTTCTATTGCGCATGTTCCTCAACTTAACATGCAACTCTTTTCTGGTAGTCAAATCGTCGACTCTCGTTGTAGCATCACTCTCGACTTTGATTCATGTTCTGTTCAAGATCATCGCACCGGCACTATGCTTGGTGTTGGCCCCCGCCGCCCTGATGGCCTCTGGGAGCTTCACTGGCTTCGTCTTCCTTCTGATGCCACCATCGCCAGTTCCTCGGCATCTGTAGCCGTCGCCACTAGCTCTTTTTAGCAGTGGCATCATCGTCTTGGACATTTATGTGGTTCTCGACTCTCGTCTTTAGTTCATCGTGGTGTTTTGGGGTCTGTCTCCGAAAATGCTTCTTTGGATTGTCAGGGTTGTCGCCTTGGTAAGCAGATTCAGCTACCGTATCATCACATTGAGTCTGTGTCCGAGTGTCCTTTTGATCTTGTTCACTCTGATGTTTGGGGTCCATCTCCCTTCCCGTCGAAAGGAGGTCATCGCTACTATGTTCTCTTTATAGATGATTTTTCTCGTCACACGTGGATTTATTTAATGCGCTCTCGCAGTGAGGTGCTTTCCATTTATCAGCGCTTTGCGGCCATGGTCCGCACTCAGTATTCCTCGCCCATTCTTGTGTTCCGTGCTGATTCTGCTGGTGAGTATATCTCTCAGCACCTGCGTGGTATTCTTGCTGAGCAGGGCACCCTTGCTCAGTTTTCTTGTCCCGGTGCGCATGCTCAAAATGGTGTCGCCGAGCGTAAGCATCGTCATATTCTTGAGACCACCCGCGCTATGATGATTGCTTCGTATCTTCCGTCGCATTTCTGGGCTGAGGCTGTCACTACATCGACTTACCTCATTAACATTTAGCCTTCTGCTGCCCTCCAGGGTGGCATCCTCTCGAGCGTCTCTCTGGTGGTTCTCCAGACTACTCGACTCTTCGTTCGTTTGGTTTGCGCTATGTTCTTCTCCTCCTCGTGAACGCACCAAACCGACGCTTTCGATTGAGTGTGTTTTTCTTGGCTACAGTGATGAGCATAAGGGCTATCGCTGTTGGGACCCTGTTGGTCGTCGGATGCGCATCTCTCGTGACGTCACGTTTGATGAGACGCGTCCCTTCTACCCTCGCCCCACCTCTGGTACCTACCCGGTGGATGATATCTCCTTTCTTCTGTTTCCTAATGCACCTCCTTCTGTCCCTATTGTCCCTCCTCCTGGATCTCGTTCTGATGCGCCCTCTTCATCCCCGGCGCCATCTTCTTCGACTCCGTTGTCCTCCTACCCACCTAGTTCTCCTCTTTCTACTCCTCCTCCCACCTCACCGTTGTCTCCTTTTCCTTTTCATTATTCTCGTCGCACTCATGTTCCAGATCCTCCTCCCGATGTCCCTTCTTCTTCTAATATGTCTTCTTCTTCTGACGAGCTTCTCTCTCCTCTTCCGGCGACTCGTCCACGTCGTGCTCCAGACCGTTACTCTCCTAGTCAGTACGGTCTCTCTGTTGTCTCCGAGCCGACTTCTTATCGGGATGCTGAGCGTCATCCTGAATGGCAGCTTGCTATGGCTGAGGAGATTGTTGCGCTTGAGCGCACTGGCACCTGGGACTTGTCTCTCCCCCTCCCGGTGTTCGTCCTATCACGTGTAAGTGGCTCTATAAAATTAAGACCCGCTCTGGTGGATCTCTTGAGCGCTACAAAGCATGTCTTGTGACTCGTGGCTTTTAGCAAGAGCACGGCCGTGGCTATGATGAGACTTTTTCCCTTGTGGCTCATATGACCACTGTGCGTACTCTTCTTGATGTCGCTTCTGTTCGACACTGGTATGTGTCTCAGCTTGATGTTCAGAACGCTTTTCTTAATGGAGAGTTGAGTGAGGAGGTTTACATGCAGCCTCCTCACCGGTATTCTCCCGATGGGCTGATGCATGCCTTCGGCGTTCTCTTTATGGCCTGAAACAGGCCCCTCGTGCCTGGTTTGAGCGTTTTGCCTCTGTGGTGACTGCTTCTGGTTTCTCTCCCAGCGCTCATGATCCAGCGCTGTTCGTCCACACTTCTCCTCGTGGACGCACTCTTCTCCTTCTCTATGTGGATGATATGATCATTACTGGTGATGATCCTTGTATATTGCCTTTGTTAAGGCTCGTCTTCGTGAGCAGTTTCTTATGACCGATCTTGGTCCTCTCCGCTATTTTCTTGGGATCGAGGTCTCTTCCACTTCTGATGGCTTTTCTATCTCTCAGGAAAAGTATATTCAGGATCTTCTTGCTCGTGTTGCTCTTGGGGATGAGCGCACTGTTGAGACTCCTATGGAGCTTAATGTTAAGCTTCGTCCTACTGATGGTGATCTTCTTCCTGATCCGACGCGTTATCGCCATCTTGTTGTGAGTCTTGTTTATCTTGCTGTCACTCGTCCTGATATATCTTATCCTGTTCATATTCTGAGTCAGTTTGTCTCAGCTCCTACCACTGTCCACTATAGTCATCTCCTCCGTGTTCTTCGTTATCTTCGTGGCACGATTACTCGTCGCCTTTTCTTTCCTCGTTCCAGCTCTCTCTAGATCCAGTGCTACTCGGATGCTACTTGGGCGAGTGATCCTTCGGATCATCGTTCACTTTCTGCTTACTGTGTGTTTCTTGGTGGTTCGTTTGTTGCTTGGAAGACGAAGAAACAGGTTGCAGTTTCCCGTTCGAGTGTAGAGGCTGAGTTGCGAGCTATGGCCTTGTTGATTGCTGAGGTGACATGGTTATGGTGGTTGCTTGCAGATTTTGGGTTCTCTGTTATGATACCCACTCCACTTTTCTCTGACAGTACAGGTGCTATCAGTATTGCACGTGATCCGGTCAAGCATGAGCTTACCAAGCATATTGGTGTTGATGCTTTTTATACACGTGCTCAGGTACAAGATCAGGTTGTTGCGCTTCAGTATGTGCCTTCATATTTGCAGTTGGCGGATTTCTTTACAAAGGGACAAACTAGAGCGCAGCATGACTTCTTCCTCTCCAAACTCAGTGTTGTGGATCCACCATGAGTTTGAGGGGAGGTGTTAGATGTATATTTGTATATGTGTATTTTCCCCACCTATTAAGGGGTTTCATGCATATTCTCACATGTATATGTAACTATATATTGTGGCCTTTGGCCCCCTGGGAATACAACTTGTCTATTCCTAACAGTATCAGCTACTTGCTTTGTTAGTATATTTTCTATTTTGATGCTTTAAGTGGTAAGAACGTGTCCTGGTCCTTCCTCTGCTTTCTTTGATAAAAGAAAATCCATGTGAAAAACATCTCCTTATCCTTCCTCTATTAAGCCCTAGAGCCCTTCAAACATCAGGGACGAACATGTACGTGATTAATTAGGATGCTATGTAGCCAGGGCATGTACTCCTATCATCCTATGTCACCGTAGTTTTCTTGCTTCTGACTGGTCTTATTTATTCATGAAGAAGACTCCTTGTACAACTTGCGCCGCAGTCTTGTGTGTCCACTGCTTGCCTTCTTGTAATATATAGTGTACACAGAAGTGTCATCATGCGACACTGTAGAATCGTTCTTAGTTAGCGATCTGTAATCTCTAACGTAAGAGTAAGAATCTGTTATCACATTTGAACAAGTGTGCTGTGTGTTGTAGCTAATTCAGTCTGAGGTGTAGCTCTTACACAACAGTAAATAAAATGTCTATTTTACAGGCCACATTCTTCCTAGCTACTCTGCATGGACCGCTATGCGTCAATGGTTCAGTAAAGATCGGATATCAGCCTGGTGGTACATTTGCTTACATAGCCTTGCCTGATCTAGTAATGGAGTGAAGTGTCGTATTGATACACAAAACTGCAGGTGGAGCACTCTTTTCTTAGAATACCAAGAACAGAACTGCAGCCAGCAAGCACACTGTCCCTGGCTGTTGTTAAAAAGACGGGAGCCTATGTTAGGCATGTAAGAGAACATGGTGTGTAACTTAAGTCGATGTTGCCAAATTCTTTTCTATCGGCTTGTGCCGCTGTGTTGTAGAGTGGCATTGAATTCTCAACCGATTCAGTGTTCATTGTTGTTAAGGGTACCACCCTTTCAGCCATTTAACCATAAATGGGAGAAACATTGATCGTCACTGATTAAGCTCTACCACATTACAATCTCAGCAAAACAAGGTAGGAGAATCATTCCTGATATATTCCTTTGAATTGGTTTCTAAAGTGCATATGCAGCTCGTTCTTTTCAGGATTGGACAGACAAGTTTCCACCTTCGCACCTGAAAATTTAACCAAGCAATTTTGCCAAAGGATGTGTCCTTTGTAAATTTCCAAACAGTCGAGAGCATAATCAGTTAAATTTTAGTGTCACTAAGACACCATCTTTGCCACATACTCAAAAGCAGCGGTAATATTTACGTCCGAGCAATCAGAAATAGATAACCAAACTATTTGAATGACATAACACTCAATGAACAAATGTCTGAGCTTTTCTAAACCCTTCTGTGTCACTGCACATCATGCAGAATAGGTTAGGCATATTTTGTCTACCGGTTAATCTTCCATGTTATCAACTCTACCCAAAGTCAACAACAACCAACACACCTGCGCTAGGCACAACAAGCTTCCACACAACATAAGAGTTAAAAAAAACTTCTACACAACATACTATGTACATGCCAAATACCAACTAAGCTGGTAAGATCGCTTCACGGAGGTGCGGTTTAATGTATAGTACCATCATTTCAACAGAAATAACATCAATATGTTTGAATAATCCCGGTGACTACCGAGCACATTGGGAGTGAAATCATCAATTACAGTCAGCAGAGCTATTTAGACAAACAAATGACACACTTGTATTAGTTATTACACTTAACAAATTGTAGTTTGTTATCATGTAAACCACATATTAGTGAAGTCACTTTTCCTCGAGAAAGACTCGGGGTCTTCTGGCTAGCACAAGAGGTGGTGTGCTAGACAGCCCGAGTTTGAATCTCACATTCTCCTATATATGAGTAGTGTCTAGTTCCTCCTAGACACTCTTTCATCCTTTTTTAAGTCACTTTTCATCAAAGTGTTGGAACCCATCTCACGGTAACCCATGATTCAACATATTTGTGCCCTCTAAAACACTCACCCAACGTCACACCTGGTACTGAACTACATGCCTCAAGTGACTCTTCGTTTCCCCGTGCCTCTCATGCCTAGGGGGCTCGAAACGGTCCTCCATTACAGAGAAACAAGAAACCATTCATGAGGCCCAAATTTCCTGATTTACACTCTTCTCCAGGTTGTGACCAGAGGATCAGACGAGGGAGAAGCAACACCAGTCATGACAATGATATGAAGGCGAAGGAGAGAGATTAACTGGGAAATTAAGAAACAACATAACACAACTAGTGCTTTGGTTCAACTATAGCAGGTGTGTGATGCAAGGAGAAAGAAAGAAGTTTTCTACAGTACAAGCTAGGACCTATGTAGCAGTGTGGATGGAGTCAAGTGCTACAGGCCTCCAATTGCATTTCATATGAACATGCATATATGATCGGTTCTGGCACATGCAAGTAGTACTACTCCATCAAGGCCATCAACAAACCTGACACATGCAATATCCATCAATCCTCCATGTGTTGCTACACTACAGCGGTAATGCTGAGTTACTTTCCTTAATGATTCACAGAAAAATAAGATAATAGGTGAATTCTCCTTGAGATACATTTCTTTGGTCTGATGGCCAAAGCGCCTATATATGAGGCTACTCAAGGTAGTTCTTTTCAGGATTCGACAAGCATGAGTACACATCTTTGGAGTTCTTATCAGTTTCCACCTCAACACCCGCCAATTCAATAAAGTAATTTTTCCAAAGCATATATCAATCCTACCAAATACTAGAGCTTAATCACTGATTTTAGAGGCACTAAGGCACCATTTTTACGACATATTCAAAATCAGCACCAATATTTACACATCCAAGCAATCAGAAATGTTTGACCAAACTATTAGAATCACATGGCACTGCCACAATAATTTATCTAACATTTTTGGTCTCACTCAAGATCAAAGAAGAATATACCAGATAGATGTTGTCTGCCTTCTTTTTACCAGATTATCCCTTTTTTAACAACCAAAATATCCACACTTTGGGAGGGCACAACAAACTTCCACCAAGCATGTACACATTGAATACTTTAAAAACTGATGATCGGCAAAGAGACTAGGATGGTAAGGGAACTCTGCCGCGCCGGTACGACATATAGTAACATCACTTACACTGAATTAACATCAATATGTATGAACAATTCAGTGAATATTGAGCAGTTTGGGAGTCAAATAACTGATTACAGTCGGCGGAGTTAATTTATCTAACATTTTTGATATTGAATATATCAAAGAAGAATATACCAAGCATGTACATATTGAATACTTCAAAAACTGATGATGGACAAAGAGACTAGGATGGTAAGGGCACTTTGCCACGCCGGTTCAACGTATAGTAAACATCACTTAAACTGAATTAAACGTCAATTTGTATGACAATTCAGTGAATGTTGAGCAGTTTGGGAGTCAAATAACTGATTACAGTCGGCAGAGCTAATTGGACATACAAATGATGCAGTTATGTTAGTTCTTACACTTACCAAACTGTAAACCAGATACTAGTTCAGTAAATGAAAAAATCAGCAGTTTGGTCATATTCAATAATACAACACGCAAATTAGATCATAATACTTCCTCTCAGACAAAAGCTAAGGGGAAAAATCTTGCAGGCACTGCCTTGTTACATTATCAAAACTACCTGGGGTACCTCGAGGACTGCAAGAATTCCTCTTCTAAACTATATACCCTAGTCCCTCCCAGCATGTTTCTTGCATTGCTCGATGAGAAATTAATTTGGATACTATTGTCCTCAAAATCATTTGAAATACGCTCCTTGGATGCTTGAATGCCTTCAAGTGCCATCTCCACTTGTCGCATGGTAGGTCGGTCTTCTCCTCTGGATTTTATACATGATGCTGCTAGTGTTGCAACTTCTTTAATCTCTTCACCTCCCTCCTCCACAACCTGTGGATCTAATATCTCAACCAGATTACCTTCAGAAAGTAGAGTGACGAAATGTTCGACAAGCCCCGTGTCACCTCCAGGGGACAAGTACAAAAATGGCTTCTTCCTAGTGACCAACTCTATAAGAACAACCCCAAAACTGTACACATCACTTTTCTCCGTGAGCCGCCCTGTCTGATAGTACATAGGGTCTAGGTAGCCTATAGTCCCTTGCACCTTTGTCATCACCCCTGTTTTATCAATTTGAATGTGCCTTGAAGCTCCAAAGTCCGATACCTTTGCTGTTAGGGTAGCATCAAGGAGTATGTTTGTTGACTTGATATCTCTGTGGATCACTGGGATTGAGGTAGCTGAGTGAAGATAAGCAAGAGCTTTGGCAGTATCGGTCCCAATCCTCAGTCTCTTATCCCATGACAGCGAAATCTGTCCACTGACATAAAGGTGATCATGAAGGGTCCCATTGGAAATGAACTCATAGACTAATAATGGGACTTCTACCTCAAGACAGCATCCCAGAAGTTTTACTATGTTCTTATGATTGATCTGTGAGAGGATAACAACCTCGTTTATGAACTCGTCGATTTCCTGTTGTATCACTATCTTGGACTTCTTGATTGCTACAACATGCATGTCTGACAAAATTCCTTTGTAAACAATGCCATGCCCTCCACCTCCAAGCTCATGAGTCTTGTCAAAATTGTTTGTGGCCTTCTCCAGTTCCTCTAAGGTGATGATCATTCTTTCTGCAACATCTGTCCTCTGTGATACTAACTGCTGCAGCAATTGTCCACGATTTTGTTTGAAGAACTTTTTCTTCAAATCTTTTGACTCAATAAATTTTTTGGTCTTACGGACAACCAAGATTGCAGGAAGAATCATAACTGCAATGCCTACTAGACCAAGACCAACTCCTAGAATTATCGAACCTGAAAAGTAGATGCACAGGTCACTGGTCATTTTTTTCAAGGTTGTATAAATAGTAAATAACGTATTGATACATCCACTTAATAAGATGTGTTCAGGCACCTGTGACGGGCTTTACGCAGCCATTGCGTAGGGTGTGGTTGCCATGGGTTCCTCGTGGGCACCAGCACTCGAATGTCCCAAGCAGGTTCCTACACTCACCGAAGCAACCGTAGTCTTCTGGCCGCTCGCACTCGTTGACATCTTGAGGACAGCAAAACAAAAGCTTAGCATTACACACATATACACTATAATCCTACAGTTATATAGTAGTCACATCTAATCCATCATATATGGAATTGTAAGGAAATAAAGAAGCGAGAATTATATTACTCCGTAGTTAACCTTGGCAGCCATCGGTGAGGTAAGGATTGCCATCGTAGCCACTCCAGCACTTGCACGAATAGCCTCTATTCTCTTGATTGCAGTAGCTGTGGTTGCTCTTGCAGATGCTGCGCGCCACATCACTGGCTGAACAGTTGGGGTACGAGTTCACGTCACCGTCAGAGGCCACCTCCCACCGCAGAATAAGGGGAACCTCCAGTGCGGCCCTCGACGGTGGCCGGAGCTTCTGCACCAGCTCGTCGGTGACCCACCGCTGGTCAAACCACCCCTCCTCCGCGACAAACACGTACATGGGCAGCGGCACCAAGTCCTGGGAATGGTTCCTGTTGAACCACCTGAATCGCAGCTCCTTGGGCGAGCTTTCAACGGATATCGGAGCCTGGCAGCAGCCCATGCCGGAGCAGTACTTGTCGTGGCCGCTTGCCACGCCCCCAACGTAGGCAACCCTGGTGGCGGAGCAGAAGGAGGCGCAGCCGCTGATGATGTTGGTGGTGTTGGTGGCGTCGTCCTGGAGCAACATGGCATGCGCGTTGCAGCCCGTGAGGATGAGCTCATTGATGCTCGACAGCGTGTAGGGCGTCCCGCCACTGCCGGTGAAGCAGCTGCCGAAGGTGAAGCTCCACTCTTGTGCAGCAGTGTCATCTACCGCCGGAGTGGTGTTTACAAAGGAGCCGGTGTGGATGACGCGCACCGTGTTGTTCCGGAGGGAGATCTCGGCAACCTGGAGCACAGAACTGTAACCAAGGAGGAGCCGTGGGGGGTTGCTGGTGTCGTCGCAGGTGAGGTTGAACCCTGGCCAGAAGCACCTGGCCAAGCCAATGCCGAACGGGTACGGCACACTCACACCGCCACAGCTGGTCTCGCAGCCCGGCATCCCGATCGCCATACTTCCTGCTGTTGCGACAGCAGACATCAGCACCACCGCCGTTATGATGGTCGCTACTCCTGGGCTCGAAATACTTATTTTGGCCATTGACTGATAGCAGGTACATACACAAGCTCTGCATCAGTATCCCGACAGAGTTATATGATTTCTGTGCTTCGTGCATGCTGATAAGGATTGATTTGGACTTCCTCTATAATGCTTGTCCTTATCCATCCATACATTAATCTGATGACGGATAGAAAGGCAGGTGGTCACTTTTTTCTCCTGAAAGTCGTAGGGGTCTTCCATGAGTGGTCCTATAGCTGCTAGTCTTTGTAAGGCGTTCAGTGATTAAGAGCTAAACAACTTCGCTAATCACCAGCTAGCACTTAGCTGGACCGTAGTGCTATGGTAACAAATTACGCACCTCACCAAACATGCGGTCACTTTCGACATCATACCAAGGTTGTCGGAAAGCTTCCGTTGCAGTAAAGCAACTTCCAGAAAAGGTAAATCCAACTTACGACTATCTGAAAGAAACTGCAGAACTATCCCATCACAGATCTGTATCGAGGTTGGACGTACCTGTGCTGTGCACACCATATTCCGAGCTGATCTTCTCATTTCGCCCTTCTGCAGCAGCAGAGCACCAAGCATACCTTTAACCTTTTATTCAACCAGCTGCTCCTTGATGTCCTGGCCATGTCAAACGATCAGCAGCAGTTGCAACCAGCAAGCAGACCACTGGTGCCGGATGGTGTTACATGGAGGGGGTTTCCTTGTGGAAGGCCGTGCAGGCCTGTAAGAGAACATGGTGTCTTCGATACCACCACATTCTTTTCTCGTGGCTTGTGCCGGCGTGTTGTACCATGGAAAAATGAGAGAAGTGAACTGTAACCGACATGTTCTTTCTTCCTTTGGTCAGTAAGTAGGCTGTCACCACTCCTGTTCCAGCTCTTCGTTGAAAAGGATAATCATCATTTGTTACAATTTAAGCTCCACCAACTTACAATATCTGCAAAACAATATAACAGGAACCAAAACGCCCATTACACAGGGTAACATGGAAACACCACGGAACCTGAATCACCTCCAAAAGCAAGCACATAAACTAATCTTACACAGGCTTGGCAGTCAAAAGATCTTGAAAGGCGCAGCTGGGCCTTCACCATCCCTACTTCGTTCTTCATGCCCATGGCGCCATGAGAGTCTACTTTGATCTGGTTTCCAAAGCACCTATGCAGCTCTCCAGGGTAGATCTTTTCAGGATAGTAAATACAGGAGTGTGTGTCTTTGTTGTACTTCTTATCTGTCCCCTAAAACACCTGCAAATTTGACCAACCAATTCTGCCAAACCATAAGTCATTCCTGAACTTCCAAATAGTCCAGAGCATGGCAGAGTTAACGATTTCAATTACTTTGTTTTTATGCCCAAGCAATCAGAAATACGTCACTCAACTATTTGAATGACATGGCACTCAAGGAACAGAAGTTCTAAATTAAGTTTCAGTGTCGCTGCACAACAAACAGGGCAGATCAGTCAATTGTTGTCTACTTGTATTTTAATCAGATTATCCACAATAGCGAGTTAACAACCACACTGCACCGCGCCTGCTTGTTGTATAGTACAATCATTTAATTAACACCAATATGTATGAATAATCTGAGTGAATACTGAATATTTAACAGTTTTAGCAGTCGGATAATCTATTGTAATCAGCACAGCCAATTGGATTTACACTTGCCATGCTGTGTTTGAATATTTAATAGCATGTTTGACAGCAAAAAAAGATAGACCGATCCAAACTGTAAAAAGGACGGGGATCGCAAGGGTGCAAATGCTTATACATCGACATGTTGATGCAGTAAAAGTAGCTATATAGCATTGCATTTTCACATGCTCTGGTCAAAACTCCAAGAGGCTATATAGAATCTGCAACCAGAGAATCATACTTAATCACTAAAAATGAACACAAAGATCTAGATTTTTCTCTATAGTTTGCTGTGGTAGATAGGCAGGGCATCACTTACAATATTTTTTGTATTATTTCACATCACCTTGGGTTAATTCTTTCAAGGCAAGAAGCAGACGAACCAACAAAATAATAGGTGATCGTGGTGTTTTATGTTTGTTTAAAACTTAACAAAGCTAAGCAGCAACATTAATACGAACAACTGTAGCTCCACCTCTTTCACCATCTTCAGCATCGGAAACCAGAGTGACATAGCTAACCCCCCACGATCCAGCAACTCTTCTCAGCCTGCTAGCGAATGGAGAAAGCAAACTTCAACCAAAATATTTCTGTTTTTAGACTGCTATAAGAAAGAAAAAAAGAAAAATTGTTTGATGCGGGATTTATTAATTATAAATTATTAATTTAATATGTATTTCAATATCTAATGCTGCTTCCTGATAACCCAGCTGGCAGCTGAGGCCGACACTTATAAATCGGAGTTCCAAGTGCGGGATCGGTATGGGACGAAAGTGTTCCAGTGCTGTGTTCCTTACCCGGGACAGAGTGGCCGGCCGCCGGCGCCTCATCAAAACGCTCCGCCGCGCGTCTCCCTTCACCGCTGCAGGCGTAGCCGGCGCGGGGAAGTACGGAAGAGTCACCGGTTCGCGACCTCAAACCTTCCTCATCCTCCTCCTCCTCTCCGGCGGCTTACGGCGGTTCCGGCGAGCGATTTGGTTTGGGGATCAATCTATCTGACAGAAACGAGGAGGCGGCAGAGCAGAGTGCTTCCACCACGTGTAGAGGAGTTTATTTTAGGGGACGATGCAGGCCTCAGCTCTCTAACAGATACGGCTCAGAAACTGCGTAAGCCCATAAGGCCATGTATGCTTAAGAAAATAGATTAACTTCCACTCAAAAAAATTAACTGTTTTATAAAGCACCGGTGTTTATTTGTATAGAAAATATGTCTAGTTAGGCATCTGTCCAACATAAATAAACACCAATGCTTAATAAAAATCGATTTATTTTTTAAGCATTGTCTTTAAGCACCTTGCATTGTTGATGCCTTAATAGAATGGTAAAGCTAGAAAACGGACACTCGTATGGTGGTCTTCTAGGAGCATATCACAGCGGTATCCTTTATTTGTTTCTCTAATGTTTATATGACTGCATTAAATAATAAAACTACTAACATCATTAGCATTTAATATTAAAATTCGAATATTCAAAAATCTTTGTAGCTCAAAATGTTTATCCGATTGAAAATCCATTTTCATCGTTAGGTTAGTCACGATGAGATCTTCGAAACTAACTTCCATATTGATATGTTTCAATGTTTTTTTTTGCCTAAACTTATCTACCTCTACCACGTGAGTTATCCATGATGTAGTATGTAAGTTATCCACTAGGCTTGTGTCGCGGCAACGGGGAGTCTAGGCGTGGCGGTGATGACCCACAATTATAGAGGATCGCAACAGTCTTCGCGGGTGGTATTACCCAATTTATTGATTCGACACAAGAGGGGCCAAAAAATACTTGCAAGCCTTAACAACCGAGTTGTCAGTTCAGCTGCACCTGAAAATAGTTCTTGCTTATAGAAGTTTATCAGTAGCAACAGTAAAGCAACAGCAATAGCAACAACAACAGTGAAACAGGAGCAATAGTAACAGTAGGATTCGAGTGCGGTAGGCATAGAGATGGATGGACGGGCGTTGCATGGACGAGTCTAAACATATAACTTCAAGACCTAGGGAATTGCAGATAAATAATAACAAACATCCAAGTACTAAACAATTCTAGGCATGTGCTCCAAATATAGTCATATGTGCTCGCAATGAGAACTTGCACAACATCTTCTGTCCAGCCAACCCGTGGCAGCGAGGCCTCTAGGAAACTACTGGCAATTAAGGTGCTCATTTTAATGGAGCATCGGAGCAAAGCATTAACACTCCGTGAACACATATGATCCTCACACCACAGCCATCTTCTCCGGTTGTTCCAATTATTGTCACTTTGGGGTCTTTGGATCCGGACAATGATATGTGTATACAACTTGCAGATAAGATCACTAACAATACTATCATAATGATTCAATAATAAGTTTAGATCTGAGATCATAGCACTCGGGCCCTAGTGACAAGCATTAAGCACAACAAGTTGTAACAAAGTCAAAAGGCACTAATAGAGAGATACTAGGCACTATGCTCTAACAGATCTTATTCGATTACATGATAAAACTCATCCAATCCCTACCATCCCCAAGCCTACAGCGGGGGATTACTCACTCATGGATGAGGGAAACATCGGTGGTTGATGGAGATGCGTTGGTGATGATGATGGCGATGATCCTCCAAATTCCCGTCCGTGGTGCGAAAAGGAGTTTTGGATCAATCTTGGTTTCGGTGGCGTGAGCGGAACTCTTTTTGGAAAACTATCGAACCCCCCTCGGTTTTTAGGTCGAAAGGAAACTTATAGGCGCAGAGGGAGGACGAGGGGGTGCCTGGGGTGGCTGCAACCCCTCCAGGCGAAGCCAGTGGTGGGCCCGCGCCTGGGATGGGTGTGGGCCCACCAGGCCTCCTCTCCATCTCGTCTTCTGGCTCCGTGGATCTTCTGGTGAAATATAATTTTTGGCATATTTTTCGGGATTTTTCCTGATAGTTCATTTTCTGCACAAAAACAAGACACCAAGGTAATTCTGCTGAAAACAGCGTCAGTCCGTGTTAGTTGTATCCAAATCACACAAGTTTAGAGAAGAAACAATAACAAAGTGTTCGATAAAATAGATACGTTTACGTATCAGGCGGCGGGAGTGATGTTTGTTGATCGTCGGGAGCTTGGAGAAGGAGGGGTGGGAAAGGTTGGTGGTTTGTGCCGGTACTTGTTGGGCAGGCGTGTAGTTTTAAGACTCTTCGTTGGGCGGAAGCCTTGTCCTGGCGGCTGGCCGGGACCGACGACGGTGACTTCCATGAGCGCCGCATCCTTCTTGAAGTCGTCGTCGAAGCGGGTGTTTCATGTGCCTCCGCCTGGGCTCTCCGGGGAAAACCCTAGATTCCTCGCGGGATCGGGCGTGGGCGGCGCTCTTGTGTCGCTTTGCCTCTTGGGGCCTCGCTTTGGACGTCCACCGGACAACGGGGCTTGCGGTGTGTTTTTGTGTTTTTGGCGGAGGCGGTTTTCGTCTTCAGCCAGTCGGGACGCAGCCCTGGGCCGGCGTGGTAGTTGGAGCGGTGGCTCCGGTCTTTTTGCCTCCGCATGTTGCGTTGAGGTGTGGTGTCGACCTGGTTGGTCGTTGACCCATGTGGAGCACAGCCTCGGGGCTGGCGTGTGGTGTTGTGTTGTATCGGTTTTTCGACCAGTTTTCCTTATAAACGGGCCAGCTCTTTTCTACTATATCAATGAAAGGCAAAGAATTTTCCTCGTTTCAAAAAAAAGAGTTATGTAGAATATTTTTTCATATAAGTTACCACTTGTAAATAACTTTTTATGTGGGTAATCTTTTGTACTTCTGTTACTCGTGAAGTCCTGGTTATCCTCTTATTTTTAGTCAATGAAATGTGAAGCTAGACTTATTTTGATTTGGATGTGATATCCTAAGTGTTAGGATATCAAGACTTTATCACATCGACGTGGTAGCGTCGTCGAGTGATGAAGAAAAGGTTCCCCTAACACCCTTCGAGGCATTATCACCCATACGTCGATCGAGATTTATCTATCACCACTAAATTGTTATAGTTGCCATGGTGTGTGGATAATAGTTATCCACCTTTCACTCATAGAGTTTATCCGTCCACATGTTTATAGTATAGTTATCATCACAAATTCAATATAGTTACAAATTATTCACTCATTGTTTATAAAGTTACCCACCTAATATGGATATAGTTACGTGTATGACCAACGATAGTTTCAATCAACGGGTACATGGAAGATACCATCATCATGAAACATGATATATAAAAGGTGGTAATCATGAAGATCATTATTTATTAGTTCTGAAAATTATCATGCATATAAAAATTAGTTTTCATAATAGTGAAATACTTACTCTCTAATCAGTCTGAAGAGGTCAAAGTTTAATATTCAAAAACTGGTTGTGAAAAAGGGTTCTCCTATGATTGTCGGCATGGTGGATGAAAATCATCATTTTCAAGAATATTTATTTGAAAACTCAATGTCCCGTTTAATCAAAATTATTATTTGGTTTATTTGTAGAAGTATAGTTTTAATGTAAGGTCCCTTGTCGAGAGTAATTAGAATGACGGTATGAAATGCCGTCGTTGTGCACAGCTTTTATGTCTAACTATTTATGTGGCTTACATGAACCCACTTCTATCTAGTAGGATAGGAGTATATTGCATATATTTAGGGAAACTTAAGATTCAAATTCGGGTGTGGATGTATGCTTTATGTTGGGCTATTTGATACCGTAACAATACTAGTTTTTGTAAAGGAAATCCAAATATTTTGTAAGTTATATAAATGACTATACACTTGTGATTTGTACATGGTCCTAACTGCAATGTGTGGAGTCACATGATTATCTAGTCTCTAGGTGTAGCCATGTAGCAAGTTGAAGATGGTCTAGCATGGGAACCATTTTATCATCTCTCTCTTATCTCTCATCACTACACTACTTTGAGAGTCGAACCCAGCGAACCAGGTCACTCCACCTCTGGTCTCCTTGCGACAGCTAAGCCAGACGAAGATGGCTCGGAGGCGACATTGGATATCTTGTTTATAGTAGGCGTAGTAGTAGGGGAAAGTGTATTTATTTTTCTGTTTCGGCTTATTTCTAGGTTCCGGCTCTATGCTGGGAGGATGGTGTGGGGTTCCATGTGTGTTTGACATGGTGCTGGCCGGCGGTGCTTCTTCTAATTATTGTGCAAACCAAATCTTTTGCATTAAATAATTCTTAGTCATACAAAATCTATAAAAATAAATTTTGGACTAATTAAATATGTGCACAACCAATTAATAAAAATGGCAAGTATTTTGTCTCGTTTCAAATATAATGTGGTGAAGATAAGGGAGCAAGGTTAATAGAGACTCGAACGGTAAGGCATGTGATGACAACTTGGCTTCGGATGCGAGCGATGCTACGCAAGCTTCTCCATCTCGTGGCGGTGGCGATGGGTAAAATGCGAGTGTCTATGGGGAAAAGTGTGACGGCCTCTTTTATTTAGAGATTTTTATAGGAACATTGGATGACCGAGGACAGTGGCGGAGCTATGCACAGGTCAGAAGAGACCACCCCCAACCTTGGAACATTCAATGAAGAAAAATACTTTTTGATTTACGAGAAGCGGAGAAAGAATTAGTAGAAGGTTATCAAACCGAATATTCCAATATAAAATATGGTTTATTGTATCATGTTTCTTACCTCAAGAGTGCTTCATTGAAGGACAAGCGTGGAGAATGCTGCAAGAACCAGAAAGTGGTATCCACATCAAAGCTAGCGTCTACATTCACTGAGATGGAATCTTCCAGTGCCTTGGTCAGCACCATAGCTGAAAGAGCCGCATCTTTTCATTTCGAAATCCGAAATAAACTTAGTTGTCTATCTTTTTTATCAGAGGTTGAATCGATCATCAGAAGAAGAATTAGACCAAAATTCGGATACATTCTGGGAAAATGAAACTTCCATGGAAGAGAAGCAAATGAAACGCTTTCATAAAAATTCTTGTAGAATTGAGAATGATGTTTTCATTCTATAATGCCAGATCATGAATTAGTAACTATATTATTTCGTTCCCATTTTATTCCCGAAACTTCCCAAGAAAAATCCTATTTTGGGTGGAATTTTCCGACTTTATCCACCTATGTAGCGGCGAAGCGAGCGCTAATACGTCGTAAACGTGTCTATAATTTTTGATGCTCCATGCTTGTATTATATTTTATTTACACTTTGAGGTATTTTTATACACTTTCTGATAATAACCTATTAACAAGATGTCACAGTGCCAATTGTCTTTTTCTGCTGTTTTTGGTTTCAGAAAAGCTAAAAAATACTCGGAATTGGACAGGACAAAAGCCAAAGTTACTATTTTTTCGGAGCGAACACGGAGCCAGAAGGACAGACGAAGGGGGGCTAGGAGGTGGCCACACCCTAGGGTGGCGCGTGTCCACCCTTGCCGCGCCATCCCTAGGTGTGGGCCCCTCGAGGCTCCACCAACCTTGCCCTTTCGCCTATATATACATCTCCTCGGGATGTAAACCTTAACAGGGTCAAAAATCCAGAAAAAGTTTCGTAGCGCCTGCCACCAAAAGGGAGATTCGGGGGGACAGAAGTCTCTGTTCCGGCACCCTGCTGGGATGAGGAAGTGACCCCGGAGCCATCTCCATCGATGTCCACCACCATCTCCATCGTCGTTGCTGATTCCCATGATGAGGAGGGAGTAGTTCTTCCTCGAGGCTAAGGGCTCTATCGATAGCTATGTGTTCATCTCTCTCTCTATGCGTGATCTTCATGGGATCATGAGCTTTGTAATCAAGTAGATCTAGTCTACTATTCAAGTGCTTTAATAGATCTTCGGCTTTCCCCACGTGTGTGAAAGTGACAGCGTGCGCACCGTGGTGGCACTTAGGCTAGAGTCTCCATAAATACTCAAATGCTTCAATAGATCTCTGCTCTACCCACGTGTGTGAAAATGACAACGTACACGTCGTGGTGGCACTTAGGCTAGAGTTCATAAATATTTATCATGGGTATATTTTGAGTTGGTTGTCTCTATAAAATTGTGGTGTTTGTTGGAACCATCTAGCGCTCAAGGTGACAGTGTGAGGTTATCTTGATAGGGAAGGCGGACTTTGAGGAGTGTTGTTATAGCCCTACCATGGATTGGAGTGGCCAACCGGAGAGTTGTTCAGGGTAGCATCATGAAGAGAATATATTTATATAAGAGAGTGTTCACTAGTGAAAGTATGATCCCTAGGCCTTGTTTCTAAGCATTGAAACACCGTTTACAACTAGATCTGTTACATGTTTGCTTGCTTCCATCTTTTTGCCTTTAGTCTTTTCCTCCTCGTCAGGAGCTCTTTTCTGGCACGGTTACCACTTATAATCATCCATACCACTTGTATTTCACTATCTCTTCGCCGAACTAGTGCACTTATACACCTGACAAGTGTATTGGGTGTGTTGGGGACACAAGAGACTTCTTATATCGTGATTGCAGGGTTGCTTGAGAGGGATACCTTTAACCACTTCCTCCCTGTGTTTGATAAACCTTGGGTAATCCACTTAAGGGAAACTTGTTGTTGTTCTACAAACCTCTGCACTTGGAGGCCCAACAACTGTCTACAAGAATAGAAGTGCGTAGACATCAATCTCTTTTCTGGCGCTGTTGCCGGGGAGGTAAGGTAAAAGGTACTCACATCCTCCGGTGTGAGTGCTCGAAGTTATTTCCTTTAGATTCTGCAATTTTGTCTTTTTGTTTCTTGTTTTCACTAGTTAGGCTTAATGGGAAACAACAAAAAAATTAGAGAGCTTTATAGTATTTATATTGAGTTAGGACATGAAGTGTTTGAAGAGAAAATTAAAAAACATATGGAACTTTATTTGCATGCTAATGGCAATGTTATTAGTATGAATTCTTTGAACACCATTATTGCTAATGCTATGGAAAAGTGTAAGCTTGGGGAAGCTAGTTTATATGAAAATGGTCTTTTTAGTTCCCCGGCTTTGGAACATAGCTATTCTATTGCTTATGATTATACCAAACCTCCAAATATGATGATTACAATGATGAATATGATATTTTCAGTTCACCTACTATTGAGGAGAAAATTAATTATGATTACAATATGCCTCCTATATTTGATGATTATGGTGATGAGAATAGTAATGATAGCTATTTTGTTGAATTTGCTCTCACTATAATTAATAAGAATGACTATGATTATTTGGAGAGTAATAATTATATGCATGTGGCTCATGATAAAAATGTTTTATGTGATAGTTATAGTGTTAATCTCATTCATGATGCTAATGAAAGTTATTATAAGAGAGGGAAATATGGTTTTATGTATCTTAACAATATTAAGTTTCCCCTATTTATGTTGAAAATCTTGAAGTTGTACTTGTTTTTCTTTCCTATGCTTGTTGCTTTGTGATTTCATGACTTGTTTCTTTATAAGATTTCTATGCATTGGAAGTGGGTTAGACTTAAATGTGTTTTTAGTTTGCTTCTTGATGCTCTCTTTTACTTCAATTCATATTTTTTATGTGAGCATATTTTCAAACTATCATGGTGCCTAACTTAAAGGCGTTAAAGAAAAGTACTTATTGGGAGATAGCCCAAATTTCGTTAGTTTTTATTTTTGTTGAGTCTTGGAAGTTATTACTTCTGTAATGACCTCTCTTTTATCCTTTTTTGTGTGGTTTTTGTGTCAAGAATAACCTCTAATGAGAGAGAAGTAAGACCATGGGAAGTTGCTGTCCCGAAACAGATTTTTTGGTTCACTGTAAAAATCGTGAAAAATCTATGTATGTATGATTGAGCTGTAATTTCCTGATTAAATCCGCTAGGTTGTTATCTAACTTTCTTTAGTTCAACACTTTTTGATTTGAGCAAAATAAGGTCTTCGAAAAAATCGTTTTTTACCTGCTGGTCTGTTCTGACATATTTCTGCCATTATTTGCATTTGTCTCCTATCGATTTGTTTTTGGGTTCTCTTTGGTAAATTGAAATTTTTGAAGGAATTTCTACAGTAGCTTGTGTCTTTAATGAAAGTTTTGCTGTTTTGAAACTAAAACCTAAAGGTTTATTATCTTTTGAATGCACTAATGTTGCTAATGAAGATTATTTGAAGTTTTGTATGAAGAAAAATTTTCAGGTGTAAGGGAAGAATGATGTAATGCGATGAAGAATGGACAAAATCTCAAGCTTGGGGATGCCACCCCGTGTCACCCCAAGAAATATTCTAGAGGTATAAGCGTCAAAGCTTGGGGATGCCCAAGACACCCCTGATACGTCGGAAACGTATCAATAATTTTTGATGTTCCATGCTTATAGTATCTACCTTGCTTTGCTTTGTCTACACTTTGAGGTGCTTTTTACATGTTTTCTGGTACTAACCTATTAATAAGTTGCCACAGTACCAGTTGCCTGTTTTTTACTGTTTTTGGTTTCAGAAAAGCTAGTAAAGAAATATTCTTGGAATTGGACGGGACAAACGTCAAAGTCAATTACTTTCCATGGGGAACAAGAAGTCTAGAGGAGGAGAATCATGCTGTAGGCGTCAACCCCTAGGTGCGCGGGGTGGGCCCGTGCCTGGGTAGGGTTTGACCCCCTTGGTCGCCTCCTCGGCCTCCCCCTTCGCCTATAAGAATCCCCCGATGCAGAAACCCTAAGCACTGGTTCAAATCTCCACGAAACTGTCTGTAGCCTCCGCCACCATCGTCCCTCGATCGGGGGATCTGAAGTTCTTCCCGGCACCCTGCAGGAGGGGATATCATCCCGGAGGCCTTCTCTCCGGTATGATGCGTGAGTAGTTCCACCTTGGACTATGGGTCCATGTAGTAGCTAGATGGTTGTATCTCCTCCTATGTGCTTTCATGTATAGATCTTGTGAGCTCCGTTCAAGATCAAGATCTAATCTATTTGTAATCATGCACGTTGTGTTTGCGGGGATCCAATGGATATTGAGATTATTATGTTGGTTTGATTAATGGTTTTGTCTTTATGATTCTATCATGTATATGTTGTTTGTGATCTTGCATGCTCTCTGTTGTTAGTATCTATCTTGGCCAAATAGCTGCTAGTGACTCCAAGAGGGGGTATTTATGCTCGATAGTGGGTTCATGCCTCTAGTTTCCAAGGGAAGTGACAGAAATCTCTTCGGTTGTAGTTGTGTTGTTGTCACTAGGGAGAAAACAACGGTCTCTTGTTCCTGGAACATGTGGACTGTTTACCTTACACACTTTGCTTAAAGAAGTTGTCTGTTGCTTGCAACTTAATACTGGAGGGGGTTCGGATGATAACCTGAAGGTGGACTTCTAGTCATAGATGCAGTTGGATGGCGATCTATGTATCTTGTTGTATTGCCCAATTGAATCTCATAGGATCTTTCTAACTAGTAATTGCATTGTTATGCCTTACTCAGTTCTTGTCAATTGTCCTGCTGTAATTTGTTTACGCTTCATGCCATGTTGTTTATCTAAGGAGAGCACCTCTAGTAAAATATGGTCCCCGATCCAATCTTTACCATTGATACATCTTCCACTGTTACTTATTTACTTGCTGCAAACCACCATTACCTTCCACACCATACGTTTAGTCCTTTGTTACAACAAACTGGTGAGCTTGACAACCTCACTGATTCATTGGGACAAAGTCTTGAGTTTGTGTTGTGCAGGTTTCCACATTGCTTGCAACACCTTTGAGACATTTCCTTCCCCCTTCAGGTTCGATAACCTCGGTCTCTACTGAGGGAAACTTGCTGTTGTGCTCATCACACCTTGCTCTTTGGGTTCCAACGAAGTGTCCCACGTCAACACTGGGTGCACGCATCAACCCCCTTCTTCATCAATAAAAATCTCAGGTCTTTCTAGACACTTCATTTTTATTGTTTCATGCACTATTGTGTTGTTCTTGGAGCATCTTTGTTTTTGTTTTTAGTTTTGTTTTGCTTGGTTTGCTTGAATAAGTTGGTTGGATCCCAGCACACTTCTTTTGGAGAGAGACACGCTCTGTTTCATTGCCTAGAAAACTCTAGTTTTCATTCTTATTTTTTGTGAGTGTTCTCTTTTGCTAGCACTTTGTTTAGCCTTAGTTTTCTTGTGCTTTCAGCTTAGAACTTTTTAGTTATTTTTTGTGTATTTGTGAGACAAGCTCACTGATCTTTATTGATTATTATATTTATGAGTTGTTTCAAATAAGTCAATTGGTGTTGGAAAAGAGTAGAAAGTTTCATGCTTATAGTGGTACAAAAGGGAGCTTGTTTTGACTGTGGCTTAGACTTTATCGTGTCATGTTAGATGTTGCTTTCACCTTATGCTTAGTGATTATTGTTGTAGCATGAATTGTTCCAAACAATTGATATTGCTTAATGTGCCTTGCAAGAATCATGTGTTGTTTTAGCATACAAAAGGAAGTATTGTGGTATTCTCCTTTGATGATTTATTTGGGTTGACTTTGCACATGCTTACACCATGTTATGACTATAACCAGTCACCTTAGCCTCTATGATCATTTAGTTTTTGACTTGTGGTACCACTTTATGCTTTGATTGATAATGTGTTTTCGCTCTGCATGATTATGGCCATTATTGCTCTCTTAGTTGGTCGCTCCCAGTCTTTTGCTAGCCTCCACTTGTATTGAGTAAGCTCTACTCATGCATCCAACTCCCAAGAAACCAAGTTATTCCAAAGTATCCACTATAAATTCCTATGCATGGTGTGTTACACCATTCCAAGTATATTCTTGTTTTATCTATCTTCCAAACTAAACTTGTTATGTGAAAGTTAGTGATTAAATCTCTCACAAACTTGATGGCACACTTTATTTTTCTTGCCCCTAATAAACATGAACCATTGTGTCATCTATGTTGTATATGCTTGCACTTACACGTTGGGAATTAGTAGAACCGTGTTGTCACGAGGAACGCTTTCAACATTGCACCTGTACATTGTACCCAGTTGATATCATGATCTTTTGTTTGCAGATGTCGTCGGTGTGAAGTAAAAAGAGAGATTGTAAGTCCATGGAGTTATGTATGTGTTAGAGAAACGCCTGGGCTGCTAGCCTAATCCATGCCTAATCATGGCGGAAACTTTTAGCATCACCATAGTGAGCAATATATGAAGCATTCTTCTTATAAAAAAAGAGAGATGGAAAAAAGAGATTGAGAAAAAAGAAAAAAACAGATGAGAAAAGAGGAAAGAGATAAGAAAGAACCATTTTCCCATGGTAAATAAGAAGATTGTTGAGATGCTCATTATCTGCTTGTCTTGTCATTTTGATATGGGATAGCTCCTGTATCATGGGGCAAGGGCTACCCTGTTGGCGGTTCTCTATGATACGCATGTACTTACTATGGCAAAAACTTACCGGTGACTAAAGTTGAGTAGCATGAGGAGCGGCCCTCGTAGTCAAGGGACATGAGATTGCAAATTTATACTTTGTCAAGCATATACTCCATATTTTGTTCACTTTAACCTTAACCACTTCAAGATGATTATGATAGGGAAATGAGAGCTGAAATCTAACAAGTACCATAATTTTTGGAAGCTTTTTATGAAACTTGAAATCTCTGCTTCCCTTTGTGAAGGGCCTTTCTTCCACTTTTATATTGAGTCTCCACCTTCTATCCTTAGGCAATAATTAAGAGAGCATAGTTTCCATTCTTATTTCTATATGCATTGTCCCAAAACTTATTGATTGATTCATAATGTTGATATTGCTTGTTTTTGAACTATTTGTATCTAGTCACCCTTAAGAACTTTGAAGGTGTCCTATGTATTTATGTTTTGCTACTCCATGAGGGATAAGCTGAATGCCACTATGCTATGTTTTCTATATGTGAAATAAAAAAACATCTTTCAATGCATTGTTATTCATGATCTTTGTTTTTATCCTTTCATGTTGCAACATAGTTGCTTTGTCTTATTGTTAGAACTTCATCTTTCATGCTCATGTTTAGAGTACTTTGATCCCAGCTTTCAAAGCTTGCAAATGGTTTGATCATGATTGTGATGGTGCATGTCACCTCAAAAATTATTCTTTTTATCACTTACCTACTCGAGGACGAGCAGGAGTTAAGCTTGGGGATGCTTGATACGTCGTAAACGTATCTATAATTTTTGATGCTCCATGCTTGTTTTGTATCATTTGTCTTGTGTTTTTCTACACTTTGAGGTATTTTTATACACTTTATGGGACTAACCTATTAACAAGATGTCACAATGCCAGTTGCATGTTTCTCTTGTGTTTGGTTTCAGAAAAGCTAAAAATGAATATTCTCGGAATTGGACGGGACAAAAGTCAAAGTTACTATTTTTCCGGAGCGAACACGAAGCCAGAAGGATAGACGAAGGGGGTACATGAGGTGGCCACACCCTAGGTGGCGCGGGTCCACCCTGGTCGCGCCAGCCCTAGGTGTTGGCCCCTCGAGGCTCCACCGACCTTGCCCATTCTCCTATATATACGTCTCTTCGGGACATAAACCATAACAGGGGCAAAAATCCAGAAAAAATTCTGCAGCGCCGTCGCCACCGAAGGGGAGATTCGAGGGGAAAGAAGTCTCTATTCTGACACCCTGCCGGGGCGGGGAAGTTCCCCTGGAGCCATCTCCATCGATCTCCTCCACCATCTCTATCGTCGTTGCTGATTCCCATGATGAGGAGGGAGTAGTTCTTCCTCGAGGCTAAGGGATCTACCAGTAGCTATGTGTTCATCTCTCTCTATGCGTGATCTTCATGGGATCATGAGCTTTGTAATCAAGTAGATCTACTCTGCTACTCAAGTGCTTTAATAGATCTCTGTCTCTCCCCACGTGTGTGAAAGTGACAGCATGCACACCGTGTGTGAAAGTGACAGCATGCACAAATTGATAAATTGAATACTATTGCTAGAGAGGTGTGCTCTACTCATAATGTTACTTATTGCTTTGATAAATCTTGTTGCTGTAGGAGGTATAAACACCTGCCTTTTCAATTTGAGTATAATGATAATGTTACCATATCTTCTTATGTTAAAGGAAATTATGACTTTTATGATGTGGAACAAATTGAAGAATTTATTGCCTTCAAGGGGGCATTTGAACTTGCTAGTTTGCTTGAAAATACTGATGATGCACCTTATTAATATGAGGTTTATGAGATACTTAAATTTTTCTTTGATAATTACAAGGAAGAAAATGGCTATATTCTTGAATATTTTAATAGGTGCTTTCCACAAATGGAAGAGACTAATGCCTTGCAGGAGCCTATGGAAGACGAAATTGTTGAACCTGAAAGCTCATTAGATGAAAAAGAGGAGGAGAGTGATGGTCAAGAGGAGGAAGAATGGATCTACCCATTCCTACCTTCTGATGAGAGTAACTCTTTACCTCTTATATTATTTGATTTTCCCCCATTCTTACCAAAGGAGGATGAATGTTATGTTCCTGTGGATTCTTTTGAGATACCTACTATGGGTAAAACTTGTGATAATAGTTATGCTCCTGTTATCTATGATAATCCTATATTTGTGCCTAACTTCGAAATGCATGGTACTAAAGAGTTTTGCTTAGAAAATGTTTATGATAAATCTCTAGATTATGGTCCTATATTGAATGATCAGTCTTCTTGTTATAAAATTGTTAAAAAGTGGGTTTGAAGGTTTTAATCCCACTATTTTTGAGCTTGATAAAAATTATGTGTTTGTAGATCATGAAAAGCATGCTTTATGTGATAGTTATATTGTTGAGTTTATTCATGAGGCTACTGAAAATTATTATGAGAGAGTAAAATATGGTTATAGAGGTTTTCATGGTAGTGAAACACCTCTCTATGTGCTGAAAGTTTTGAATTTACTCTTGTTTTATCTTTCTATGCTTGGCACTTTGTTCTTTGTGAATTTATTTGCGTACAAGATTCTCATGCATAGGAAGTGGGTTATACTTAAATGTGTTTTGCATTTTATTCTTTATGCTCTCTTTTACTTCAATTCATATTTCTTATGAGAGCATCTTCTCAAATTATCATGGCTAACATAAAGGCGTTAAAGAAAAGTACTTATTGGGAGATAACCCAAAAGTTTTCTTGAGTCTTGGAAGTTATTACTTCATTAATGACCTCTCCTAATCCTTTTTATTTGCTTTTTGTTCCAAGAATAACCTCTAATAAGAGGGAAGTAAGATTTGGGGAGTTGTTGTTCCGAAACAGATTTTTGTGCTCCACCGTAAAACTTCGTGAGGAATATTTGTAAGTCGGATTGAGCTGATATTTTGTGAATAAATCCCCCAATATGTTAGCTAATTTTCGTTAGTTCTACACTTTTTGATTTGAGCAACAAAAGGTCTTTCAAAAAATCAGTTTTTACCTGCTGGTCTGTTTTGATAGATTTCTGCCATTATTTGCATTTGCTTCTTATTGATTCCTTTTTGGGTTCTTTTTGGAAAATTGAGCTTTTTGAGGGAATTGCTACAGTAGCTTGTGTTTTTAGTGAAAGTTTTGTTGTTCTTAATCTAAACCCAAGGGTCTATTATCTTTTGAATACACTAATGTTGCTAATAAAGATTGTGTGAAGTTTTGTATGAAGGAAAAATTTTAGGTGTAGAGAGAGAATGATGTAATGAGATGAAGAATAGACAAAATCTCAAGCTTGGGGATTCCCCCCATGTCACCCCAAGAAATATTCAAGAGGTACAAGCATCAAATCTTGGGGATGCCCAAGGCATCCCCTTCTTTATCAATAAAAAGCTCAGGTCTTTCTAGACACTTCGTTTTTATTGTTTCATGCACTGTTGTGTTGTTCTTGGAGCGTCTTAGTTTTCATTTGGTTTGCTTAGTTTGCTCTAATAGAGTAGTTTGGACCTCCGTTCTCGCTGTGTTATTTCAAATAACTTGATTGGTGTTGGAGAAGAGTAGAAAGTTCTTACTTGAGTAGTACAAGAGGAGCTTGCTTTGACTATGACTTAGACTTTATCATGTCATGCTAGGTGTTGCTTTGACCTTATGCTTAGTGATTATTGCCGTAACATGACTTGTTCCAAAAAATTAGTATTGCTTACTGTGCCTTGAAGGAACCATGTGTTGTTTTAGCATGCAAAAGCATAATATTGTGGTATTCTCCTTTGATGCTTTGTTTGGGTTGACTTGGCACATTCTCACGCCATATTATGACTATAAACAAGTCACCATAGCCTCTATGATCATTTAGTCATTGACTTGTAATACCACTTTATGCTTTGATTAGTAATGTTTTGTCGCTCTGCATGATTATGGCCATTATTGCTCTCTTAGTTGGTCGCTCCCAGTCCTTTGCAAGCGTCCACTTGTATGAGTAAATTCCACATCCAACTTCCAAGAAACCAAGTTATTCCAAAGTTTCCACTATAAATTTTTATGCATGGTGTGTTACACCATTCCAAGTATATTCTTGTTTTCATCTATCTTCCAATTAAAAAGTATTTTGTTATGTGAAAACTTAGTGATTAAATCTCTCACAAACTTGATGGCACACTTTATTTTTTTGCCCCTAATAAACTTGAACTATTGTATCATATATGTTGTATATGCTTGTACTTATACATTGGAATTAGTAGAACCATGCTGTCACGGAGAACGCTTTCAACATTGCACTTATACTTTGTACACAATTGATATCATGCTCTTTTGTCTATGGATGTCACCGGTGTGAAATAAAAGGGGAGCTTGTAAGTCCATGGAGTTATGTATGTGTGTTAGAGAAACGTCTGGGCCGCTAGCCTAAGCCATGCCTAATCATGGTGGAAACTTGCAGCATCACCATAATGACATCTATGAAGCTTTCTTCTTATAAAAAAAAGAGACATATTGAAAAGAGGAAAGAGAGAAAAATGCACCATTTTTTCATGGTAAATAAGAAGATTGTTGAGATGCGCATTGTCTTCTTGCCTTGTCATTTTAATTATGGGATAGCTCATGTATCATGTGCAAGGGGTACCTCATTGGCGGTTCTCTATGATACACATGTACTTACTATGACAAAAACTTGAAGACCCAACAACTGTCTACAAGAATAGAAGTGCGTAGACATCAAGCGCTTCTAGCTGTTTCGCATGGTGATGCTAGGAACAAGCAAGAACATAAACCGACTTCTAGAGAAAGGGAGATGCATCTTGTAGTCTTCATTCTCTCAGTTGAGCTCCTCTATGCACTATGCGATTAAAGCAGAAGCCGAAAGCCATAATCCTATTAGTTTCAAGTTCCGCTTTGCCTTGGTGGAAGATCAGCCCTTACCTTTGTAAGATAACAACCCAGAGATCAATGAAAGAATCAGAACAATCTGGAATCGCACCCTTGGCTTTTAGCATAATTGTAAGCTCCCGGTTCCATTCCCTTCCCATTCTTGAGGTAGGCACTAATTCGAATCCCTCAGGCAAAATAAGAACACCACCCACATTCAACCCTTCCTTTTTTCCATTAGAAAGAATTTGTTTCATTTGCATATCATAAGGAATTTGAAGAACTGCTTCAAATACAGTATCGGGAAGCATAGCTTGGGGAACTTCAATATACACGGGCTTTGCTTGCTAAATGGCAATTGGCACATACAATTCGTCCAGTTGCTTCTCGTGGGTTTTCATAACCCTGTTGCGCAAAAAAAATGATTTTTGATGTTTAGATGGAATTTTTTTTGAGTCATTTGCCCCTCCAAACATTGAAATATTTTCTTTTGTCCCCCTCCCCCAAGGCAATCTGAGCTAGCTCCTCCACTGACCGAGGAGTGAGTCTTATAGGATATTTTCCTGCAAAACGTTTAATTAAAAATTACCTTTGCTCAAAACTCTTGTAAAAAATTATTTGAGTTCCTGTGATGCAATCAAGCATGTCGCAATAATGTAGGATTTGAATAGCCATGACATTGCAATTCTATTTTTTTTGGGGGGGGGGGAGGTTCTAGAATTATAGAAATAAAAAGAATGCCTGAATCCAAATAGGTGGCCTCGACCTCAAGTAAGCACGCCAGATGGAGCATCGTGAGTCGTGATCGAAACTGTGTCGTGGTCGATCCAACCCGGCAATCAAGATGAACGCGTAAATTAAAAGGGCACAATATCACATAGGATCAAAAATGCAGATAAAAAAACATAGATGCTCACATTCTGCCTACGCGCGGATCGAGATCAGCAGAGTAAATTAGTTTTCATAATAGTGAAATATTTACATAGATGCTTTATGTTGGGTTTCTCAAGGATTTCTATGTAATTTTTATTTTTATTGAGCTTCTTTATACTATTCGATTTTTCTTTGTGCCAAGGTTCTATTCTCAAAAAAAAAATCTAGATTCAATTTCGAGGTGAGTTGTGCTATGTGAATTTGAGGTTCTCTTAGGATTGTGGTCCGTAGATTAAGTAAAAATAAATTTAAAATGTATCATAGAGTAGATCAAATAAGATGATAAACGTTAAAGATATGAAAGTGCAACCTGGGGCTAGGGTTTTGTTCGTGGACTTTGCGAAAAAAATTAGGTTTTAATTTTTCTCTTCGATTGTAACGCACGGATAAAATTATATTATTTAAAAAATAGCCCGGATCAAAATAGGTGGCCTCGACCTCAAGTAAGCAGGCCAGATGGAGCATCGTGAGTCGTGGTCGATCCAACCCGGCAATCAAGATGAGCGCGTAAATTAAAAGAACGCAATATCACAAAGAATAAAAAATGCAGATAGTAAAAAACACAGATGCTCACATTTGGCCGACGTGCGGATCAAGATTGGCAGAGTAAATTGAAATCAAACACGAAAAAAAACATAATCTTGCATGTGACCTGCATTGCACCTCAGTTGCGGATCAGCGAGAGTCCGGAGCCTCGCAGCTTCTCCTCCACGATGTTTTCGATCCTCCGTGCCATCTCGGACCATTAACCATTTATTTTTCACATACCCTGCTGCAATCTATATGTGGAGTTTTGTTGCAAGTGTTATTGGTGCTCCGTCTAGACCATCATGTTTTACTTAATATTTTTGGTGAATTGTGAAGTTTCTTTCCTTTGGTTCTAACTTTCGCATTGTGTGCATTGTTGTTCTCTGCTGGGCTCTTTGGAAATCTAGAAATCGTGCTTATTTTGTAGGAATCTTTCCCTTTGAGATTAATTTGTTATATGTGTGTTTTCTTCGCTAATGGGCAGTCCTCCAAGATGAAGGGGATCGGGATGTGATGGTGGAAGGGGCTGATCGTTGCAGAACATGCATGGACACACGAGTGCATGACATGGCGCGCCGTGCATCGATGCTGAGAGTCAAGAATGGTGAAGAAGAAACTGATGTGGATATCACTGGAGATTAGGGGGATTGGGTCATTTGTGAAAAAGTGAATCTTTCCATGTTCTAAGTGGGTGTGATATGTCCTTTTTTATGTACTTCTAAGAGCATCACTAGTAGTACCCTCAAACCCTCATAAATAACCTTTTTTATGGGTTGGAATAAAAAAAACGCAAAGATTAGAACCCCTAAACCTTCAAACCCTCAAAAAAAATTAAGGATCCAACCATCAAACCCAATTCCAACCCGTAGAAGTAAGAGTTGGGAGCAAAATTTAAGGATCCAACCCTCATAAATAACCTTTTTTTTAAGGTTTTGAGGGTTCTAGTCTTTGCCTCTGTTTTTCAACCCTTAAAAGTGCCAAAAAATATTAATTCTCAACCTTTAAACTGCTTTAAAAATTTGAGGGTTTGAGGGTATTACTAGTGATGCTCTAAGACTCTAGTCCTTGTTAAACTGGTGTTTGTGTTTATTTCATTGTAAGTCTAATGTTCTGTTATCAGCTGATAATTAAATCTGGCTCATGAGAGTCGTATGAAAAAAAACACAGATCACGACAAAATAATACTCTTGCATGTGACCTGCATTGCACCTCAGTTGCGGATCAAAAATGCAGATAAAAAAACACAGATGCTCACATTCTGCCGACGTGCGGATCGAGATCGGCAAAATAAATTGAAATCAAACACGAAAAAAAAAAAGAAGGACACAATCACAGAGGATCAAAAATGCAGATAGTAAAAAACACAGATGCTCACATTCCGCCGACGTGCGGATCGAGATCGGCAGAGTGTCCAAATTGAAATCAAACACGAAGAAAAAGATACTCTTGCATTGCATGTGACCTGCATTGCACCTCGATCAGTTGCGGCTCAGCGAGAGTCCGGAGCCTCGCAGCTTCTCCTCCACGATGTCGTCGATCCTCCGCGCCATCTCCGGCGTGATGAGCTCCTTCCAGTCCCCGACCTCCCCTTTCCTGAAGAAGGCCGAGTTCTTGAACGTCCAGCCGACGCCGTGCTCGCCGTCCCGGTTGGCCTCCACGCTCCTCATCCGGTCCATGCTGCACAGCGCCACGACGGCCTCGGGGGCGCCTCCGGCCACCTCCTCGGCGGTGAACGGGCATCCCAGGAACTCGGCCAGCCGCTTCACGCTCCCCACGGCGTCCTCCTTGAGGTGCTCGTACCGGAGGAACATGACCTCCTGCGGCCGCGCCACGCTCGCCTTCCAGTACTCCGCCATGTGGTCCCACACGGGCCCGAACGGCGCCACGCCGTCGCAGTACATCTGGAAGGCCTCGTGGAACGGCGGCGAGTCGTAGCAGCCTCGTGGGACGGCCTTGGGAAGGTAGTGCCACAGGGAGACGAGCGCGTCCTTGGGGTCCCGGCAGAGGTAGACGACGCGGCATGTCGCCGCCGCCGACGACGCCTGCAGGACCGAGAACGGCGCGTGCGCCGCCAGGATGCGAGGCGACGGCATCGCCTCGAGGCGCGCGCCGGGCGGCTCCAGGCGGTGGTTCTCGTAGAGGGAGTGCAGGAAGAGGACGAGGTCGTGCGGGCTGGCGCAGAGGAGCGGGTGGCGCGCGTCGTCGAGCGCGTGGCGGCCGCGGTGGACGACGGCGAAGACGAGGGCCTTGAGCCACGTCGTGCCGGATTTGGGCATGGTGGCGAGGATGACGTCGGTCGGCCTGGCGACGAACGAGTCTCGCATGGCGAGAGTCGGGGCTATCAGGTGCGCCGGGTACCAGAAACCGCCGTACTTCCTGAACGGGGAGCCCGAGAGGCCTCGGCAAGTCGGAAGGGAGGAGGCCTGCGCCTCGTACCTTGCCATGCCGTCCTCCTCCTCCTCGACCTCGCACATCGACATCGGCATCGGCTCGTCGGCGCTAGTAATGCGTTTGCCTACCCCTCTCGCTAACTAGTGCGAGATTATTATATAATCACAGATCGATCCCTCCTCGGGATTTGGACATTTTTTAGCCAGATGCCAAGCTATATGTGTCGCCAAAGAATCGTCCAACTTTGCTCGAGATTCGACAGTAGCAACGTGCTATATTGTCCCTTCTATTCTTGTTTTGATTTCACGCATTTAAGTTAATTTCCGTTCCAAAAGTAAAAACAAATTTTCACAAGAAATTCACGAAGCAATAGGTAACTTATTTAAACATTCTGAACTCTCACATATTTGTAGAAGTTCCCAAAATTATCACCAATAATGATATTATAGTTTTCACATAGATTCATAACATGGTTTCAAACATGCCTACACCACTTTCAAACAAGCTCACACCATTTCCGGTTATGTTTTAGTCTACTTCAGAAACATTTTAGACATGTTTTACACCTGTTTCATTGCATTCCGAAAACATTTCAAACAAGTATGCACCAAATCCAATGGATTTTAGAGGCTTTTTTTAATAACAACAGGAGAATGTTATACTCATCGTGTACGAGGAGAAGGTCAAGACGACCGTTGACCAAGTTTATAAGGAAAACCGGGCTCAAAAATGAAACAAGGGCGATCCATTTTATAAGAAAAACCGAACCCAAAAACCCACACAAACAGCAGAGCTTCGTCGTCCCACACACCAACAGACCACCTCCGCATTCAATAAACACCCCCAAACTCAGAGCCACCGCTCCGACTTTCCCCTGCTCGGACCGGAGCCACAACATCGCACGACCTGGACGCCTTGTAGCCCATGCTACTCAACACAACCATCCGGAGACCAACGAACGCTGCACCAAAAGTCCGGGGCCGCCGCCCCGACATGCTAGCCAGACCAAACACAGATCGTGTCGACGGGTTGACAAACTAGCTACCCTTGCAGCACCAGCATGCCACCCATGCATTGCTAGGCCACGACCACACCCCATAGAGTTGTCACTGCAAAGCCGTATGAGGCCGCCGCCTCGGCATACTATGACCGCCCGGAGCCGCTGCCTCGGCATCCACTAGCCTTGACAACAAAACAACACTGCATAGTTGATGACCCACAAGTATAGGGGGTGTATCGTAGTACTTTCGATAAATAGTAGTGTTGATCCCAACGAGAAGCAGAAGGTGCTGACTAGTGGTCCTGGCTCAAGAATTCTCTGTAAATACTAGCAAACGGATTTTTAGAGGGTTTTGATAAAGCAAGGAAATAAAGTGCAAGTAAATAAAGACACCGAATGATTGCAGCAAGTGGCCCAATCCTTTATTAGCAGATATTACTAACAAGGACCAAACATTCTTGAGGACACATAGGAATACTGTCAAGTGCTTTTGTTTCATATAGCTGATTAATCTTCTCCGGTTTGATAAGTGTTGTGTGGGTGAACCTATGCTAATGTACTGTCCTTACTAGGACTAATACATACTTGTGATTAAACCTCTTGCAAGCATCCACAACTATAAGAAAACAATTAAGATAAAAACATAACCATAACTTTAAACTCTGAGATCCTACACTCCCTTGTGCAAAGGTTTCCTAACGGGGGTTCAGGTTTCTGTCACTCTAGCAACCCCACAATTAGTAGCCAAATACACAATGCATTCCCCTAGGCCCATAAATAGTGAAGTATCATGTAGTCGAAGTTCACATGACACCACTAGAAGAATAGCACCAACTTAAATATTAACCATTGAATAATACCTCAACACAATTTCACTACTAACAACATGACTTCTCCCATGTCCTCAAGAACTAAACGAACTACTCACGAGACATCATATGGATCAAGATCAGAGATGATATGATGATGAATAACAATCTGAACATAAATAATAATTCAATGGTTCCACTCACAAGCATCAACTACAAAAGTAATCAACACCGGGAAAATTTCCCCTAAGAACTATGCAAGATTCAACACAATTGTTACAGTGGGATGGAGTGGTGATGATGGTGCTGGTGGATATGGTGGTATGGATGATGATGATAACGATAATGATCCCGATGAATTCTAGCTTGATGACGGTGTTGATGGCGACGATCTCCCCTCTCCGGGGAGGAATTTCCCCGGCAGAAATCTGTCTGCCGGAGAGCTCTTTCTCTCTCTCTGTAGTTTCCGCCCCGCAGAGGCGGCAGAATATTTCTATGGTCGCTCCCCGAACTTTAGGGTTTCGGGAGGAAGATATAGGAAGGGCGGAGCAGGTGGGCAGGTGTCCACACACCTGGTGGCCCAGGTGTCCCAGCTTGGGGTGGGCCCCCTGTGGACAAACTCCGTCTCCCCTTCTGGCTTCCTTTGTCTTCTGGAAAAAAATCGTATATTTTCTGGTATTTTTCTGATCTTCGCGAAAATTGCATCTAGACACCGCTTTTTTCCATCAGAACCCTGACTCCGGCAGTTGATCCTTCAAGAATCATCCAACATGCAAAAATAGATGAAATGACATAAATAACACCTCTTAATATGAAATATATCAATGAATAGCAATAAATTATGATATAGAATAGTGATGCAGAATGGACGTATCAACTCCCCCCAAGCTTAGACCTCGCTTGTACCCAAGCGAAAATTGAGCTCAGTAAACATGTCCACAGGTTTATGGAGTGATGTGTCGATAAAATAATACAGACAAGAAGCATCACACTTACCAATACACAACTCATAATAGAAAGCAAATCACCATTATATAACTTAACTTGAAACGAGTATGGAAGTCACAATAAAGATGCATAAAGACAAATCATAATTGGGAATGGCAAACTTTGTTCCTGGTCAGAGAACAGTTAACAAACAATTTTCAAACAAAGCTTTTGTAAAGAAGTTTATAACAAGAGTACTCTTTTCTCAAACATAAAAGGCTTTTCAAAATGATGGCTTTCAAAGTAATACTCATTCAGATAAGAGTCTTGTGCAAAACAAAGAAGATAAGGAACATGATTGAATAAATCATCATATGAATGATTGAAACACAACAACTTAAATGTTTGCTGGAGATATAGAGGAATAGGTTTACTGACTCAACTTAGAAGTAAAATAAAGGCCCTTCTCGGAGGGAAGCAGGGATTTCAAGTTCATAAAGAGCTTCCAAAAGATTATGGTACTTACTAGCTTTGAGCTCTTATTGCCTCTATCTAAGGATGGCAATGGGCAGGGTATGGGCAGGGTAGAGCAATATCATACCCATACCCGTGTAGTCAATGGGTATAAAAGGTTACCTATACCCGTACCCGTGGGTATAAAACTTTAGCCACACCCATACCCGGCGGGTACCCATACCCATTGGATACCCGACGGGTATATCCAATAGTACACAAGTTATTCAAAATTTTACTTTCATCAATAGCATATTTGAAAAAATACAATAATCTATACTTACTAATAGTAGACGAGTATATGAAAGTATCAAATTAAAATATAGGAGTCGCAATCGCATACTTGTCCTTAGGCTTCTCGGCCGCATAGGTTAAAACTCTATAGGTAAGTTTGACATGTTAGTTTAAACGGGCAGGGTATGTGTAAACCCATGGGCACGAGCCTATACCCGTGCCCGGACCCGTGACTTAACGGGTAGGGTATGGGTATTACCCATGGGTATAAAAGTGTGCGCATACCCTACCCATGTGGGTAAGGTACCCGCGGGTACCCGTACCCATGGGTAAAATTGCCATCCTTACCCCTATCATAAGCATCTTGAGGTGATTAAGGTTAAAGTGGACAAATGTGGATTATATGCTTGACGAAATATAAGTTGGAAATCTCATGTCCCTTGAGTACGAGGGCCGCTCCTCATGCTACTCAACTTTAGTTACCGGTAAGTTCTTGTCATAGTAATTACATGTGTATCATAGAGAACTGTCAACGGGATACCCCTTGCACATGATAGAGGAGCTATACCATATCAAAATGATAAGGCAAGCACACAATGAGCATCTCAGCAATCTTCTTATTTACCATGGGAAAATGGTGCTTTTTTCTCTCTTTCCTTTTTTTGTCTTTTTCTCAATCTTTTTTATAAGAAGAATGCTTCATAGATTGCTCACTATGGTGATGCTGCAAGTTTCCACCATGGTTAGGCATGGCTTAGGCTAGCGGCCTAGGCGTTTCTCTAACACATATACATAACTCCATGGACTTACAAGCTCCCCTTTTATTTCACGTCGACGACATCCATAAAAAAATAGCATGATATCAACGGGGTAGATATTTACAGGTGTTGAAAGTGTTCCCCGTGACAGCACAGTTCTGCTAATCCCAACTTATAGGTGCAAGCATATACAACATAGATGACACAATGGTTCAAGTTTATTAGGGGCAATAAAAATAAGGTGTTCCATCGAGTTCATGAAAGCTTTACTAACTAGTTTTCACATAACAAAAAAAATTAATTTGAAAGATAGATGAAGCTTGAAAATTTACTTGGAATAGCAATAATGCTAATAGGTAGATATGGTGGACACAAATGGCATAGGTTTTGGTTTAAACGATTGGATGCATGAGAAGTATTCCCTCTCAGTACAGGTTTTTGGCTAGCAAGGCTAGGTAGCAAGCAAAAGAGTTGAAGGAAACAAGCAAACATACAAGTGACAAAAACAAACATGAAATCCTCCTTGAAAACACAAAAGATCTTAACTAAATAATACTAAGCTTATGAGCCAATCAAGAAAGAAGGAAAACAATACAAAATACTTGTACGTGCTTTTCTCTTTCCTTTCAAACCTCAAAAAGTGTTGCTACTAACCAGAGCTCGGTTTGCCAAAACCAATTTAGAGTTACTTGATGCTCCCAAAGTGATACCAATACTAATCAACAAGATCAATCATATAATAGAGATTGCAAACTAAAATAAGAAGTGCAAAAAGTAAAAGATGAAGCTTCTCATTAATATTCCATAAAGTCACTCACACCAAGGGATACATAGATAAGCAACTAAAGGAGAGATACTTCCACAATGCAAACCATCCTATATGATAACTTCTCTAAACAAGATATGAGTCTACTAAAAAGGTAAAAAGGTGAAAGATAATGATGTGATACCACGACACTCCCCCATGCTTGGAACAAGCCAAGGGGATGCCAAAACCTGATGACGAATTTCTCCTTTGGTGGTGGTGGTGTTCCCTTGATAAGCTTTTCAACCAGCTTCCTCAAATCTTCAATCTCGAAGGTTAGAGTATGAATCAACTCCGAATTATGCTTAATGCAGTTCATGATCATGTCGGACCGAGAATCCTAGTCCTTGTTATTCATTCCCCACTCTTCCTCCTTAGAGTGTTCTTTCCCTGCATGGTTAGAACGAGGCATATCCCAACTAGAGGGCAACTTCCCTTTGTGCACCTTTTGGAATTTCTGCTCATGTATAAGAGTATGGAAGGGGTTCTTGGTGCGTGGAGGAAGTGACCGTGGAGCGAGGCAATGACGCGGAGGTTTCCCTCATGTAGACATATGTGTTGTCCTCCTGAGCTTGATAGGGTTTTCCACCACTCCAATGCTTGCAACGGCAGCTTGATGCGCTCAGATCACTGTAGAGCTTCATTGGGAGACCCCAAGAGGAAGGTATGATGAGCACAGTAGCAAGTCTTCCCTCAGAAAGAAACCATGGTTATCAAACCAGTAGGAGGAAGGAAACGAATCAAAGGTGTTGCTAGCAACTTGGAAACCTGCACAACACAAACTCAAGACTTTGCCCTAACGAACAGTGAGGTTGTCAATCTCACCGGGTTGCTAAAAACAAAGGATTAACTGTATGGTGTGGAAGGTAATGGTGGTTTGCAGAAAGTAAACAATAACAATGGAAGATGTATCAATGGTAAAGATTGGACCGGGGTCCATAGTTCACTAGAGGTGTTCTCCTTAAGATAGACAACATAACATGCTGGGTAAACAAATTACAGTAGGGTAATTGACAGGACTGAGCAACGCATAACAATACAATACTAGACATTCATGATCCTATGAGATTCGATTGGGCAATACAACAAGATACATATACCGCCATCCAACTGCATCTATGACTAGTAATCCACCTTCAGGTTATCATCCGAACCCCCTCCAGTATTAAGTTGCAAGCAACAGATCACTGCTTTAAGCAAAGTGTGTAAGGTAAACAATACACTTGTTCCATGAACAAGAGGTCGTTGCTTTCTCCCTAGTAGCAATAGCACATCTACAACCTTAGAGATTTCTGTCACTTCCCTTAGATTAAATAGAGGCATGAACCTACTCTCGAGCATAAATAATCCCTCTTGGAGTCACTAGCATCTACTTGTCCAAGATATCTACTAGAAACGGAGAGCATGCAATATCACAAACAACACAGACATGATAGAATCAATAAGACAAAACCATTAACTAATCTGACATAGTAATCTCAATATCTATCGGATCCCCACAAACACAACATGCATGATTACAAATAGATGATCTTGATCATGAACGGAGCTCACAAGATCTAGACATGGAAGCACAAAGGAGGAGATACAACCATATAGCTACTACATGGACCCGTAGTCCAAGGTGGAACTACTCACGCATCATACCGGAGGCTGGCATGGTGATGAAGAAGGCCTCCGGGATGATCTCCCCTCCGGCATGGTGCCGGGAAGAGCTTCAGATCCCCCGATCTAGGGACGATGGTGCGGCTACAGACTGTTTCATGGAAGATTGAACGGGTACTTAGGGTTTTGGTATCGGAGGATTCTTATAGGTGAAGAGGCAAGGCAGGAGGCACCCGGGGTGGCCGCACCCCCCCCCTCCCCAGGCGCGGGCCAAGCCTGGCCGTGCGACCAGGGGGTGTGGCTCCCCTCTGTCTCGTCTTCAGGCTCCGTGTTCCCCATGGTAAAATATTGACTTTTGCTTTTGTCTCGTCCAATTCCGGGAATATTCATTTTCTGCCTTTTCTGGAACCAAAAACAGAAGAAAACATGCAACTGGCACTGTGGCGTCTTGTTAATAGGTTAGTCCATAAAAGATATAAAAACACCTCAAAGTAAAGACAAAGAAAAGCAAAGTAGATACTAAATGAGCATGGAACATAAAAAATATAGATACATTTTCAACGTATCAAGCATCCCCAAGCTTAACTCCTGCTTGTCCTCTAGTAGGTAAGTGATAAAAAGAATAATTTTCGAGGTGGCATGCACCATCAAAATCAAGATCAAACCATTTGCAAGCATTGAAAGGTGGGATAAAATAACTCTAAACATGAGCATGAAAGACGGAGTTCTAACAATAAGACAAAGTAACTATGCATGCAACATGAAAGGTTACAAACAAAGATCATGAATAACATGTATTGAAAAACGTTTATTTGTTTCACATATAGAAAACCTAGCATAGTGGCATTCAGCTTGTCCCTCATGGAGTAGAAAAACATAAATACATAGGACTCCTTCAAAGTTCATAAGAGTGACTAGATACAAATAGTTCATGAGCAAGCAATATCAACAATATGCATCAATCAATAAGTTTTGGGACAATGCACATAGAACTAAGAATGGCAACTATCCTCTCTTAATTGGTGCCTATGGATAGAAGGTGGAGACTCAATATAATGGAAGAAAGGCCCTTCATAAAAGGGAAGCAGGGATTTCAAGTTTCAAAAAGAGCTTCCAAAAATTATGGTACTTGTTAGCTTTCAGCTTTCATTTCATCTTGAAGTAATTAAGGTTAAAGTGAACAAACCATGAAGTATATGCTTGATAAAGTATAAGTTTGAAATCTCATGTCCCTTGAATACGAGGGCCGCTCCTCATGCTACTCAACTTTAGTTACTTGCAAGTTCTTGTCATAGTAAGTACATGTGTATCATAGAGAACCGCCAACGGGGTAACCCTTGCACATTGGTGACGCTCACGGTGTTGACGTGGGCGCTTCGTTGGAAGACCCCAAGAGCAAGGTATGATGAGCACAGCAACAAGTTTCCCTCAGTAAGAAACCGAGGTTATCAAACCAGTAGGAGGAAGGAAACGACTCAAAGGTGTTGCTAGCAACGTGGAGACCTGCACAACACAAACTCAAGACTTTGCCCCAACAAACAGTGAGGTTGTCAATCTCACCGGTTTGGTGTAACAAAGGATTAATTGTATGGTGTGGAAGGTAATAGTATCTTGGCAGAAAGTAAACAGTAACAATGGAAGATGTATCGATGGTAAAGATTAGACCGGGGTCCATAGTTCACTAGAGGTGTTCTCCTTAGATAAACAAACATGGAATGCTGGGTAAACAAATTACACCAGGGCAATTGACAGGACTGAGCAAGGCATAACAATGCAATACTAGACATCAATATCCTATGAGATTCATTGGGCAATACAACAAGATACATAGACCGCCATCCAACTGCATCTATGACTAGAAGTCCACCTTTGGGTTATCATCCGAAGCCCCTCCAGTATTAAGTTGCAAGCACAGACAACTGCTTTAAGCAAAGTGTGTAAGGTAAACAATCCACTTGTTCCATGAACAAGAGACCGTTGTTTTCTCCCTAGTAGCAACAACACATCTACAACCTTAGATATTTCTGTCACTTCCCTTAGATTAAATAGAGGCATGAACCCACTATCGAGCATAAATACCCCCTCTTGGAGTCACTAGCATCTACTTGTCCAAGATAGCTACTAGAAACGGAGAGCATGCAATATCACAAACAACACAGACATGATAGAATCAATAAGACAAAACCATTAATCAATCTGACATAGTAATCTAAATATCCATTGGATCGCCGCAAACACAAAATGCATGATTACAAATAGATGAGATCTTGATCATGAACAGAGCTCATCAGATCTAGACATGAAAGCACAAAGGAGGAGATACAACCATCTAGCTACTACATGGACCCGTAGTCCAAGGTGGTACTACTCACGCTTCATACCGAAGGTTGGCATGATGAAGAAGAAGGCCTCCGGGATGATCTACCCTTAGGCAGGGTTCTGGGAATAGCTTCAGATCCCCCCGATCTAGGGACGATGGTGACGGAGGCTACAGACGGTTTCATGGAATATTGATCGGATCCTTAGGGTTTATGCATCGGGGGCTTCTTATATGCGAAGAGGCGAGGCAGGAGGGCGGCCAGGGGGCCCACACCCTGCCTAGGGTGGACCCGAGCCTGGGGGGTGCGGCCGCCCTATGGCTCCCCTCCTTCTCTCCTCTGGACTGCATGTTCTCCTCGGTGAAATATTGACTTTGGATTTTGTCATGTCCAATTCCGAGAATATTTTCTTACTAGCTTTTCTGGAACCAAAAACAGAAGAAAACAGGCAACTGGCACTGTGGCATCTTGTTAATAGGTTAGTACTAGAAAACATATAAAAACACCTCAAAGTGTAGACAAAGCAAAGCAAAGTGGATACTAAACAAGCATGGAACATAAAAAATTATAGATACTTTTACGACGTATCACACATGCTACAGGAGCTATCCCATAACAAAATGACAAGACAAGCAGACAATAAGCATCTCAGCTATCTTTTTATTTGCTATTTGCATAGGTTTTTATTGAGGATGCTTCACAGATTGCTCATTATGGTGATGCTGCAAGTTTCCACCATAATTAGGCATGGATTAGACTAGCGGCCCAGGCATTTCTCTAACACACATACATAACTCCATGGACTTACAAGCTCCCCTTTTATTTCACACCGACGATATCCATAAACAAAAGAGCATGATATCAACTTGATAGATATCCATATGTGTTTAAAGCGTTCCCCGTGACAACACGGTTCTGATAATTCCAACGTATAAGTGCAAGCATATACAACATAGATAACACAATGGTTCAAGTTTATTAGGGGCAAGAAAATTAAAGTGTGCCATCAAGTTTGTGAGAGATTTAGCCACGATTTTTCACATCACAAAATACTTTTTAATTGGAAGGTAGATGAAAACAAGAATTTACTTGGAATGGTGTAACACACCATGCATAGGAATTTATAGTGGACACTTTGGAATAACTTGGTTTCTTGGGAGTTGGATGCATAAGTAGAGCTTACTCATACAAGTGGAGGCTAGCAAAAGAATGGGAGCGACCAACTAAGAGAGCAATAATGGCCATAATCATGTAGAGCGACAAAACATTATTAATCAAAGCATAAAGTGGTACCACAAGTCAAAAACTAAATGATCATAGAGGCTAATGGTGACTTGCTATAGTCATAACATGGTGTGAGCATGTGCCAAGTCAACCCAAACAAAGCATCAAAGGAGAATACCATAATACTATGCTTTTGTATGCTAAACCAACGCATGATTCTTTCAAGGCACATTAAGCAATCCTAATTGTTTGGAACAAGTCATGCTACAACAATAATCACTAAGCATAAGTTCAAAACAACATCTAGCATGACAAGATAAAGTCTAAGTCATAGTCAAAGCAAGCTCCTATTTGTACTACTAAGCAAGAACTTCCTACTCCTTTCCAACACCAATCAACTTATTTAAAAACAACACAACGAAAGAAAGGGGTCCAACTACTTTATTCAATCAAACTAAGCAAACAAAAACCAAAAAACAAAAACTAAGACGCTCCAAGAACAACACAATTGTGCAAGAAATAATAAAAACGAAGTGTCTAGAAAGACCTGAGATTTTTATTGATGAAGAAAGGGATGCCTTGGGCATCCCCAAGCTTTGACGCTTGTACCTCTTGACTATTTCTTGGGGTGACATGGGGTGGCATCCCCAAGCTTGAGCTTTGTCCATTCTTCATCTCATTACATCATTATTTCTCTACACGTGAAAATTTTCCTTCATACAAAACTTCACACAATCTTCATTAGCAACATTAGTGTATTCAAAAGATAATAAAACCTTTGGGGTTTTGTTCAAAACAACAAAACTTCCAATAAGAACACAAGCTACTGTATCAACTTCCTTTAAAAAGCTCAATCCACCAAAAAGAACTCAAAAAGAAATCAATAAGAAGCAAATGCAAATAATGGCAGAAATCTGTCAAAACATATCAGTAGTTGAAAACCGATTTTTTCAAAGACCTTTTGTTGCTCAAATAATTTTTTTTGAAATAAAGAAAGTTATCTAACAACCAGGGGGATTTATTCATAAAATTAAAGCGCAATCCTACTTACAGAGATTTTACACGAATTTTTACAGTGGAGCACAAAAATCTGTTTCGGGACAGCAACTCCCCAAATCTTACTTCCCTCTCATTAGAGGTTATTCTTGGCACAAAAAAGCAAATAAAAAGGATAAGAAGAGGTCATTACATAAGTAATATATTCCAAGACTCAAAAAAACTATTGGGTTATCTTCCAAGAAGTACTTTTATTTTACGCCTTTAAGTTAGGCACAAGAAGCAAGAATCATGTATTTTCAAATGAAGAAGCATTAACATCAAACCTTGCTTTCAAAGGAGGAGAAAAAAGAAACTTCTCTCTCCTCATAGGGAAATTTTCAATACCTTTTTTGAATGGAAATTGATATTTAATGGTGCCTTCTTTCATATCAATGATGGCACCAACAGTTCTAAGAAAAGGTATTTCCAAAGTAATAGGACAAGAAGCATTGTATCCAACATCCAAAACATGGAAATCAACAGGGACATAGGCATTGTTAACCATAATAAGAACATCATTAACACTCCCCATGAGTTTCTTTTTAGCATTATCATCAAGTGGGACATCCAAATAGCAATCTTGCAAAGGTGGCAAATCAAGCATTTCATAAATCTTTCTAGGAATAATAGAGACACTAGAACCAAGGTCACATGAAGCTTTGATATCAAAGTCATTCACTTACATATTAATGATGGGTTCCCAACTATCTTCTACTTTCCTAGGAATAGAGGCTTTGTGTTTCAACTTTTCTTCCTTAATTTTAATGAGAGCATATGTAATGTGTTTGGTGAAAGCCACATTCATATAACTAGCATCAGGGCTTCTAGCAAGCTTTTGTAGGAACATAATCACTTCAGAAATATTGCAACCATCAAGATCAAAATCAAACTTAGCATCACTGGTAGTAGACTCATTAGGTTTAGGCATTGTGGTATGAGGAATAGGGACTTCTTGTGGTTTGGTAGCATCCATATTGATGGTGGTGATAGTGCACACACTATTGTTTCTAGCAATTTCAGCTTATCTTTCCCACTTAACATGTAGTTTAGCTAATAGTCTAACATTTTCATCAATAGTAACTTGTATGGCATGAGTAGCAGCAAAGGTACTTCCCAAAGTTTCAGGCTTAGCACCCATTTTATTAATCAAAGAGAACTGTGCTTCAGACAAAGAGGAAATATTTTTCTCAACATTCAAAATATTTTCCTCCACAGTTTTTTTAAAGTGGTTTGTTTACTAATAAAGTCTTTAAGCATGACTTCTAATTAAGAGGGAGCACTTCTAGTATTGTTGTAGGAGTTTCCATAGGTATTGCCATTATTCAGAGGATAAGGCCTATAGTTATTGTTACTACTAAAATTATTCCTATAGGCATTGTTGTTGAAATTGTTGTTTCTAATGAAGTTCACATCAACTTGCTCTTCTTGAGCAACCAAGGAGGCTAAAGGAACATTGTTTGGATCTATATGAGCTTTTCCATTAATAAGCATAGCCATAATAACATCATTCTTATCACTCAAAGAGGAGGTTTCTTCAACAGAATTTACCTTCTTACCATGTGGAGCTCTCTCAGTGTGCCATTCAGAATAGTTGACCATCATATTATCAAGGAGCTTTGTTGCAGCACCCAAAGTAATGGTCATAAAGGTACTTACAGCAGCTGAATCCAATAGGTTTCTTGAAGAGAAGTTTAAAACTGCATAAAAAGTCTGGATAATCATCCAAGCAGTAAGTCCATGAGTGGGACAATTCTTAACCAAAGATTTCATTCTTTCCCAAGCTTGAGCAACATGTTCATTATCAAGTTGTTTAAATTTCATTATTTCACTTCTCATAGATATAATCTTAGCAGTAGAATAGTATTTTCCAATAAAAGCATCTTTGCACTTAATCCAAGAATCAATACTATCTCTAGGCAAGGATAGCAGCCATTCTTTAGCTTTTACCCTCAAGGAGAAAGGAAACAATTTGATCTTAACAATATCTCTATCTATATCCTTATATTTTTGCATCTCACAGATTTCAACAAAGCTATTAAGGTGGGAGCAGCATTATCAGAACTAACACCAGAAAATTGCTCTTTCATGACAAGATTCAACAAAGCAGGTTTGATTTCATAAAAGGTAGCATCAGGAACAAGTGCAGCAATAGGTGTACTCCGAAAATCATTGTTGTTGGTGCTAATGAAGTCACACAACTTGGTGTTCTCAGCAGAATTCATTTTTGCAAAAGTGGAGCAAACAAACAGCAGCAGCAACTAGAGCAGGAACTAATTTTTTGTGTGTTTTTGAAAAGAGAAAGCAAAACCAAGAAAACTAATTTTTTGGAATTTTTGATAGAAATAGGCAAACAAAACAAGGCAAAAGAAACTAAGCAAAAAAAATTAAAGAGAAATGTTGTGAAGGACTCCCCTTGTGAAGACGTCCTTAGCCTCCCCGGCCACAGCTTGATGCGCTCAGATCACTGTAGAGCTTCGTTGGGAGACCCCAAGAGGAAGGTATGATGAGCACAGCAGCAAGTCTTCCCTCAGAAAGAAACCAAGGTTATCGAACCAGGAGGAGGAAGGAAACGAATCAAAGGTGTTGCTAGCAACTTGGAAACCTGGAAAACACAAACTCAAGACTTTGCCCCAACGAACAGTGAGGTTGTAAATCTCACCGATTTGCTGAAAACAAAGGATTAACTGTATGGTATGGAAGGTAATGGTGGTTTGCAGAAAGTAAATAGTAACAGTGGAAGATGTATCAATGGTAAATATTGAACCGGGGTCCATAGTTCACTAGAGGTGTTTAGGGTCCATAGTAACAGTGGAAGATGTATCAATATGACATAGTAATCTCAATATCTGTCGGATCCCTCCAAACACAACATGCATGATTACAAATAGATGATCTTGATCATGAACGGAGCTCACAAGATCTAAACATGGTATCACAAAGTAGGAGAAACAACCATCTATCTACTGAATGGACCCATAGTCCAAGGTGGAACTACTCATGCATCATACCAGAGGCTGGCATGGTGATGAAGAAGGCCTTCGGGATGATCTCCGGGAAGAGCTTTAGATCCCCCCGATCTAGGGACGATGGTGGCGGCGGCTACGGATTGTTTCATGGAATATTGATCAGCTACTTAGGGTTTTGGTATCGGGGGCTTCTTATAGGCGAAGAGGCAAGGCAGGGGGAACCCGGGGTGGCCGCACCCCCCTCCGCTAGGCACAGGCCAGGCCTGGCCGCGCGGGCAGGGGTGTGGCCCCATGGTGGCTCCCCTTCGTCTCATCTTCTGGCTCCGTGTTCCCCACGGTAAAATAATTACTTTGGCTTTTGTCCCGTCCAATTCCGAGAATATTGATTTTCTGCCTTTTCTAGAACCAAAAACAGAAGAAAACAGGCAACTAGCACTGTGGCATCTTGTTAAAAGGTTAGTCCAGAAAACATATAAAAACACCTCAAAGTAAAGACAAAGCAAATCAAAGTAGATACTAAACGAGCATGGAACATAAAAAAGTTATAGATATATTTTCAACGTATCATAGTGCGGGTGTCCGGATGGTTGTCTCCCTTCACTTCTTCTTCATCCTCAACCAAGATCTCCTCCTCCTTCTTGGGGTCTTTAAGACCATCTTCCACGGGCTTCTTGCCCTTGTCGTTGGCGGAGACCATGGTGCCTCTAAACTTGAGAGTATTTCCTAACAGAAACAGATCGAAACAAAAACACGACGAGAACACGATATACGAACCTCGGGGTATCCGGGGGGTTATATATTATGAAGTTTTACAACATAAGGAAGGTATTGTGCGAAAACGGGACGGAGACGGGCTCCGGGGTGGTCACACCCCTAGTGGCGCGGCCAGGTGGGGCTCGCGCCATTGGTGGGTGTGGCCCACCCGGGCTCTGTTTCCTCCTATATTTTTTGTCTCGTAACCTTCCATATGTAATAAAAATAGCAAAAATATAAATAAAAAGGTTTTTCGTGAACCTTTGATTTCCAGCACTTTTACCTATTTGGAAACGGACTTTGCGGGTTCTGGAGTTTGGTCTCTAATAATTTCTTCCAGGGTCACCATTTTAATAACATCAACATCTTCATTATAATAATATCCTAAGATACAATGTTTTAACCCTTGACCATTCGTCATCTCCTTGTATCATTGCCTCTAAGCATTTGAAAATTTCTTTCATACAAAGCTCAACACAATCTTTATTAGCAACATTAGTGTAAACTAAAACAATAAACCTTTGGGTTCAAACTTCAACTGAAATCCATAAAAACAAAAGCTACTGTAGCAACTCCTTTCAGAATCCCAAAAATAATCTAAAAGGAAGTTGATTTAAGAGGCCAATGCAAATGAAGGCAGACATCTGTCAAAACAGACCAGTAGATAAAGATTGATTTTTTTGAAAACCTTCTGTTTCTCAAATAGAAAAGTGCAAAACTAACGAAAGTTGGATAACAACTTGGGTCATAAGAACAGAAAATTACAACTCCATCCGACGTACTGAGATTTTTCACTAATTTTTACAATGCAGCACAAAAATATGTCCTAGGACAGCACTTTTCACAACTCACCTACTTCTCAAAAGAAGTTGATCTTGACACAAAAACCAAACAAAAGGATAAAGAGCGGTTATTAAAGAGGTAATAACTTCCAAGACTCGAAGAAACAAAGACCCAAAACAAACTAAAATGGGTTGTCTCCCAAAAGCTCTTTCTTTATAGCCATTAAGATGGGCATGATAATTTTAAAGATGCTCGCATAGGAGATATAGATTTGAAATGAAAGAGAGCATCACGAAGCAAATATCCAACACATTTGAGTCTAACCCACTTCCTATGCAAGGGGGTTTCATGAGAAAACAAATTATTGAAATCAAAGGACACTAGCATAGGAAGACAAAGCAAGTGCAACTTCAAAGCTTTCAACATAAAGCGGGGAAACTTAATATTATTGAGATGCATAAAACCATGTTTTCCTCTTTCATAATAAATTTCAGTAGCACTTTGAATAAAGTTGACAATATAACTGTCACAAGAAACAACTTTATCAGAATGAGCATACTTACAATCATCAAAAAGAGGTCTAAGGTCATAAACTGGATCAATAGAAGCAAGTTGCTCAACTCTAAAATCCTCATTAGGCAAATTATTTTCATAAGGAGCTTTAGCAAATTTGGAAAAGTTAAACTCATAAGACTCTCCATCAAACTTAGTTAAAACTTTATCCTTCTTACAATCTATAATAGCTCCATAAGTGTTCGGAAAACGCCTACCAAAAATGATAGGACAAGATTTACTGACAGTTGAACCAAGCACTAGAAAATCTGCAGGATATTTAATCTTACCACAAAGAACTTCCACATCTCTTCCAATACCAATAGGGCAAATGGTTTCCTTATTAGCAATGTGAATAACCACATCAATGTCCTCTAGTTCACAAGGACCAATTTCATGCATAATTTCTCTGTAAAGCTCATAATGAATAGCACTAGAACTTGCACCAATATCACATAAACCATAATAGCAATGATCTCCAATTCTAACAGAAAGCACAGGGATACTAGCCTTACTAGAATGAGAGACAATATTAGAAGCATCTTCACAAAATATAATGTGACCATCTTCTACATTTTTAGTGACAAGGTCTTTCACAATGGCTACTACAGGTTCAATATTTATTTGTTCATCAGGTTTAATAACTTTCTTCGTACTTTTGCTAAGAACATTAGCCATAATAGAACCTTTACCTTAGCAGGTAAAGGGATTTCTCAATATAAGGCTCAGGAAAAATAGGATCCAGTACAAACTTCAGTATTTCTAACAGGAACATGATTAACAACATCATTATAAGGTGCATGGTACTTGTTCCACTTATTTTAGGAATTTCAATATAAGAGGCAAAGGCCTTAACACAATTGGCAATACTTTGAGAATCAATACCATACTCAGTACTAATATCATGAAAGTCATCGATTCCCATAAAATATTTAATACATTTATAATCATAATTTATACCTGACTTTCTTCCTTTGTCATTCTTCCAAGCTTCAGTCTTCTCTTGAATACGGTCTAGAAGATCCCATTTAGCTTCTTACTTCATACATGTGAATGATCCAACACAAGAAGCATCTAATAAATCTTTATCATTAAGAGAAAGCCTTGCATAAAAGTTATTAATAATAATATTGTTAGGGAGTTCATGAATAGGACATTTAAGCATTAGTAACTGCAGTCTCCCCCAAGCTTGGGCTGTACTCTCTCCATCATGAGGACAAAAGTTATATATTTGATTCCTATCCTTATGAATCTCACTGGGAGGATAGAATTTAGAATAAAAGAGAGGTACTATTTCCTCCCATTCCATAGATTGTCCATTCTTCAGCAACTTATACCATTCTTCATCTCTTCCTTTCAATGATATAGAGAGTAACTTCTTAACTTGTTCAGTTGTGATACTTGCACACTTAAACAATCCGCATAATTCATGGACAAAAACCAAGTGATCGCCAGGATGGATAGTTCCATCTCCAAAATAATAATTATCCATAACACGATCAACAATTCATGTAGGTATCTTAAAAGGATCTATCTCAACAAGTGGTGGTTCATCTACTACCCTAGCAGTGGTAGTAGCTTTCACAAACAGGAAACCAAGTGGGTTATCCATATTGGAAACAAAGTAACAAACAGAAATAAAAAAGCAATACTCACGGTAGAAGTTTCCTTTACCAGTTCCACTCTTCAATAGCGCTTCACTCCCCGGCAACGGCGCCAGAAAATAGTCTTGATGACCCACAAGTATAGGGGGTGTATCATAGTACTTTCAATAAATAGGAGTGTCGTTCCCAACGAGGAGCAGAAGGTGCTGACTAGTGGTCCTGGCTCAAGAATTATCTGTAAATACTAGCAAACGGATTTTTAGGGGTGTTTGATAAAGCAAGGAAATAAAGTGCAAGGAAATAAAGTGCAAGTAAATAAAGACAACGAATGATTACATCAAGTGTCCCAATCCTTTCTTAGCAAAGTACAAGCCGGTGATATTACTAATGAGGACCAAACATTCTCGAGGACACATGGTAATACTATCAAGTGCTTTCGTTTCATATAGTTGATCAATCTTATCTGGTTTGATAAGTGTTGTGTGGGTGAACCTGTGCTAATATACTGACTTACTAGGACTAATACATACTTGTGATTAAACCCCTTGCAAGCATTCGCAACTACAAGAAATCAATTAAGATAAAAACCTAACCACAGCCTTAAACTCTGAGATCCTACACTCCCTTGTGCAAAGGTTTTCTAACGGGGGTTCAGGTTTCTGTCACTCCGGAAACCCCACAATTAGTATCCAAATACACAATGCATTTCCCTAGACCCATAAATGGTGAAGTATCATGTAGTCGACGTTCACATGACACCACTAGAAGAATAGCACCACAACTTAAATATTAACCATTGAATAATACCTCAACACAATTCCACTACTAACAACATGACTTCTCCCATGTCCTCAAGAACTAAATGAACTACTCACGAGACATCATATGGATCAAGATAAGAGATGATATAATGTTGAATAACAATCTAAATATAAACAATAATTTAATGGTTCCACTCACAAGCATCAACTACAAAAGTAATCAACACCAGGAAAGTTTCCGCTAACAACTATGCAAGATTTAACATAATTGTTACAGCGGGATGGAGTGGTGATGATGGTGCTGGTAGAGATGGTGCTATGGATGATGATGATGATCCCGATGAAGTCTAGCTTGATGACGGTGTTGATGGCGACGATATCCCTTCTCCGGGAAGGAATTTCCTCGGCAGAAATCTGTCTGCCAGAGATCTCTTTCTCTCTCTGTAGTTTCCGCCCCGCAGAGGCAGCGGAATCTTTCTATGGTCGCTCCCCGAACTTTAGGGTTTCGGGAGGAAGATATAGGCGAAGGGGCGGAGCCAGAGGTGGGCCAGGGTGGCCACACCCCCTGGTGGCGCGGCCCAGGGTGGCCCGCGCCTGGGGGGTGGGGGCCCCCTGTGGCCCAACTCCGTCTCCCCTTATGGCTTCCTTCGTCTTCTGGAAAAATATAATTTCCTGTATATTTTCTGGTATTTTTCTGATCTTCGCGAAAATTGCATCTAGACATCGATTTTTCCATCAGAACCCTGACTCCGGAAGTTCGTCCTCCAAGAATCATCTAACATGCAAAAATATATGAAATAACATAAGTAACACCTCTTAATATGAAATATATCAATGAATTATGATATAGAATAGTGATGCAAAATGGACGTATCAATAGCTGCCGCAACCCGCAAACCACAAGGTCTAGGACTCTAAGGTGGCGCTTTCAAGAAGGTAGTGGCATAGATGTTGTCGTCGCCCGCTTCAAAGCAGCTTAGGTTTTCACTCGGAGATCGCAAAACACACGCAGTGGCAGGCGATGTATCTCCTCGGTGACACCTTCAAGAAGGATCGCGACTCACGAGGCACCGCCGTCATCGGCGCCGACCGGAGTTGACGTGGGGCTTTCTCCTGGAGTAGCATCTTTTTGTCTCTTTCAAAGGAAGCTCTAATAGAGGGAGCACAAAAGACTAGGTAGGGGAGCATCGTTGCCAACCACCAAACACCGCCTGGGCAAAAAAATCTTGACCTGCGTCGGGTCTGGGCCTCCCGGCCAAACCACCGCATGCCTCCCAGGACCGGCTACCGCCACTGCCTGGATCCGCAGACCATCCAACGTCAGGGCCCGCTTAGCTCCCCCGCCTGCCGGCTGCCGCCATGGAGCCAGCCCGCCAAAGCCCGAAGAGTCCCATATCGGGCCCGCCCGTGGCGAGGCCAACATCATCCCGCCATGTGCGCTTGCGTGACATCCCAACCATCTGCGCGCTTGCGCACAACCTAGTTCACTGCTTGCTCGCGTGCTTATGTTGTTCCTCGCCACCACAGATGGCGCTGCCTCGCTCAGCTCGCCTCGTGCGGACGGGAAAGAAAGGCCCACCGCCGTCGATGCCGCACGGGCTTTGCACGACGGCAGGGAAGGAGGGGCGAGGTGTAGCAGTTCCTGCCGGCTAGGGACGCGCCTGGGTCATCCATTGGGGGAGCAACACGGGGCTGTGTATATTGTTCTATAGGAAGCACTATTGGGCGTTCTGAGGCATTTCAAATGTGTTTCTACCTATTTCATGTATGTTTTCAGTAGATTTTTAAAAACATGAGAAACAAGTTTAAACCAGTTTTAGATACTTTTAGTGGATCTAAGAAACATTCTGGACATATTTGGTTTGATTTCAGTCATGCTTCAATGGATAACAGTTTTGTAACATGATGTAAAGATGTATAAACTACTGATGTTTGCGCAGTTTGCATTTGTTTCATAACTTGTTATGCATCTTTGCATGAGTTATTTTTTATCACATATCTACACACGCGTGATTTATTTCGTGATTCTTGGAAGCTTTGAAATATTTATTTCGAGGAGATGAAAATTTCCACGTACATCTGAACCTAGGTCCAGATCGACTATGGTTCCTAAATATTTTAGGATACACTTGTGATCAACATAGAAATACAAAGCCCATATTTTTTTATTATACCAAGGTTTAGTTGATATCTGTTCCTAACTTCGTCCACCAGTATCTTAAAATTATTTTGATCAACCCAAAACAATGTTTTTATATTTATCACAAATATTTTACATTTCGCTATTCTCTAATTTTAATCTTTTTAGTAACATGTACTCCCTCCGTTCTATAATATAAGATGTTTTAGCTTTTATGAAACGAATATAGGACCACACACTACATTCGTTTTACAAAAGCTAAAACATCTTATATTTTAAAATGGAGGGAGTGCGTATAAAAAATACTCCTAAAATAATGAAGATGTATGCTGAAGATTTTACAGACTTTAAATTATCTTCTATTTAAGAAATTGAGCCGACAACTGAAAAACCACAACTAAACCAATCACACCTGAAGGCATTGCTTACATAACTCACCATACATTCTGGAGTAAATTCGGCCCAAGGGTTGTAACTTAAGCCCTGATTGGTTCTCATTGCGTCTGCAATTTAACAGGAGAAAGTGAGTCGTTAACCATTGTATGGATGTTGGTTAGTTTTCAGTACAATGAGGTGATTCTATAAGAAAGCACATTCAACAATTTGGGCATTTCCTCTTATGCACTATATTTTCATGAGCCCATTTTTTGGCTGAAATGTCTGCTTTCAGGACTAATACCTTGATGGTGCGAGACACTGCTCGATAGATAGACTGCATTATGGAATGCATTTACACTTACTCCATCAGCTTTTCTTGCCGTGACAAGTCAGAAAAAAGTGAGAATGTAATAAGAACCTACATTTGATTCCAAGCAGTTCTGATGTTCTAGTTGGAGGCTCCCAGCGAGTAACTACATTAATCAGCACCATCTAAATTAATCAGATGGTTCCATCATGATTGAAAGTATGAATATGATTTGTGGAACCAGGAGTTATAGAGAGAGTGTGCCACACTCCAAGATAATAATAAAAACATCACACGTCTAATACATGATTTCACCGGATGAACAACGTAAATAACTTAACCAAGTCCTACAATATTATTGCGATGGGTCGTCACGGGGCAATGCGGAACCATCGGCGACATAGTTATACATAAGACCATAACGTCCGAGTGTCTACCATTGCAAAAAAAAATGACAAGAGATGCAGAAACGAGTTTTGTTGTCTATTACATGCGGTCCAAACCAGCCATTGGCAGTCAAAAAATTGTCATTCAGATGGCCCGCCATACTTGAACGCGCCCTTGGGGCTCATGTTGGACACGGAGTAGGTCTTCTCGCTTGTTACATAGGGTACGAAATTTCGCGGGGCCACGAAACTCTTGCCATTTTGATCCACGAAACGGATATGTCCGAACGATGCAGCTCTCCTGTTGTTGGGACGGAATCCGCTGCCCATTGGGGCCAAATTAGTCGCCTCGGTCAGCACAAAACCTCGCACTTGCATTTCGGATGCTTTGTAAGCTAAGGTGGTAAATAAGGTCTTAGGGAAGCGCCCGATCAAGCGTCGCTTTGAATTGATTCCACAGTGGACCAGCCAGTCCCCAGTCACTTTGTCCTACACAAACTCAAGAACCGAAAACTCGACATGGGAAGAGCAACTTGTACAAATTCATGATGAACAATGGCTTGCAAGATGAAGATGTTTCTCTTACCTTGAAAACCTTTAGGTTAATGGTTTTCTTTGCTCCATTGGATTCAGAAACGGGACGCAATGTGGCTCCTGGAACTACGGCACCTTTCTCAGGAACATATCCTGGACAGGTCAAATCATAGCAGCCCGTCCATCCTTGATTATCGCTCTGTATATGATGCAAATCAACGACTGAAAAAAATAGTGACTACAAGAAAACTAGACCAATGCATATTAGAGATACATGACAGTGTTGATCTTACCGTCCAATAAGTGAAAAAGTGAGTGTCTGAATTACCCCGATACAACCATGGATAAACCTGTAAATGAATGGGGAACACACCGCATTTCAAAAACTGGACATGTAGTGAAAAACGAAATACACGAAAAAAGAGAGACTTACATGCCATCCAACAACAAGCATATTACGGTCGAAAGCGTTCGTGTTCTTAATAATCAACGCAGCTCCACTGTGTTGACCTTCCTGCAATTTGAGACTGTGTACATCTATTGTAGCTTGGATCCCGTAGTAATCCCGCTTGGCTTGTGTTTTATATGCTGCATTCTGATAGTAGAAAGGTTCGGTTAATTCAAGATGGCAATATCACTAGCTAGTTAAGGCTCCCTTTAGTATGGTAGAGATATATTGTGTTTCTACCAATTTTTTGTCCATTTTGATATATATCTGAAATTTCCTTTAAATGACTGTTACAACTTGACTTGTTGTGTTCCCTGTGTTTTCATTTGTGGATTTAGGTGCATACGCCATGCATTTATTCAAGATTCGCATATATTCAGAGTTTCAGACGCAAATCTACTTTTTAAATGGGATTTAGCTTCATCACCCAACAAATACTTCAAAAACAGCATCACACACCCCATGCAGATTCAACCTAATGGTTAATTGTTTAGATCGTTTCTCACCACGAAAGGTCTATTTGTGTTGCTCACAAAAAAGAAGGTAAATTGTTGAGATTATGTTGTACTCAAACAGGAGGGAATAGTATATACTCACATAGGGAGTTCTGACGCCATCATCAGGGAAAAACAGCGACAGATTTGCAGGAGGCGCACCCGAACCACCACCGATCTTTAGGTTATCGACTGGTTTCGAGCTGTTACCAAGACTGCCAATTTCCTCCTGAAATAAAACATGGGTCATTTCATCATTTGATCTTTAATCAAGATATACTAGTACTGTAGGAAAAAACATTAAACACACTTTCACCTGATTTGCAGCATGGAGTCCGCCTCCACTTATGCCATGGGCGAGACGTAGAATGCACAGAACCAAGATGAAGAGAGTGAAGTCACCCATGGTTCTCACGCCAGCAGTACAAGAGAATGAGCTGCAAGATCTGCGCCAAGACCTCCTTTAAAGGGAACCTGAAATCAAAAGGTTATTATTGAAATACTAATTTATGGCTACTAGTTCATTATTAGAAGGTTTTCTTTGCATTTAATTAGTGCCCAACAAATATCTTTTACAGCTTATACTATATGACAAAGAATTATTAATGCAAAAGATTTGGTTTGAACTAACAATTATTGGCAAAGATATATTTCTTCTTGAGATGATTAATGCTCAAGATTTGACTCAAATATCGTCAGCATGCGTTAAGGCGCTGCATTGCACTGTCCTAGTCATGTACTCCCTCCGTTTCATAATATAAGATGTTTTAGCTTTTGTGATCACAAAAGCTAAAACATCTGGTCGAGTAAATTTCAGGGGCTCGCCAATCAAGTGATCAGAGTGAAGCACCGTGCTTGTCTCCTGTCAGCTGCCAACCCGTTTCGTCGTCCCCGCTGCTCCTCCTCGCAATCTTGATCACTGGCCTTGAAGAGACGAGATCCTGGACTCCAAAGCCGAGCCAGAAAGGATGGATGGATTGCCCTTTCTCAACTTGATTGGAGGACGAGCTGGAAGGAGTGAAAATCTCGCATCTTCAACCGCCGGGCATCGACACTACAGGGGATTTTCGCCAAGATCATTGAGGAGCTTAACACCCGGTCCATGGCTGGACGACCTCGTGACAAAGCCCTGCAAGGCTGTAACATAGACCCCCCACGAACCTGACAAGGTACGTTGCCATCCTGTAATGTTTCTCTCTCTGTTTTGAAGCTATACCTGCTACTCATGTACCCTCTCTTCTTAATGCAGTGAAAAGTCGCTCCGGCAACCTTTTCTTCAAAAACAAAATTAAAATCTCTCTCTCTAAGAGGATGCAATGGGCTTGGACGACAGTTGTTTCATTTCATCTCCGAAATGAAAAAATACTCGTGGAGCGAGCAGGTGTCATTGTCCTGTCGAAACCGAACGAAACCATGTAAACCATACATCTCACATTTATTCAAAGGTTTCAAGTAATGTCATGAGTACTACTACACTTATTTGCCTGGCAGAACACATCGTGAAGAAAACACTTCAATTGTAGCGTTACCAAATTCAGCCAAATGTTCTGCTTTAAACAATGGCTCAAGAGAAATAAAGTTTCAAGTTTTGTTCCCAATCCTCTGGGTAGCGCCTGATCTTCTCATTCACTTCACTTCCAGGAATGTCATATGCCCAATACACATGAGAGCACGCCATCTAGGGTTCTCTGTAATCAAGAAACAACATCTGTTAAATACAACATCTCATACAACCAGTGGCACTGAATATAACAAAAAAAAACATGTAATACTCATGCAAAATTATATTCTCCTATACTATCTCAAAGTTCGAAGAATAGTTGGGGTTACAACCCATGACAACAATAGCCTTCCACTTCTGTTACTTTCAGCTAACCTAGAATGTGAACAAGTAGAAACTGTAGAATGCTTACTCTCCCTAAACCGGCTCCATGGGCAAGCCTGGGCAAATCTGCTTCTCTGGCATTTTCTTGAACTTAGTCTTTATACATTCAGGCAGGCTCAGGTGTGGCACCCACTGCTGAACTTTCGCATACACAACCTTTGTGCATTTAATCACCGTTTGACAGGGAACCTTCATGCAGTTAATCACCGTCTGAAAGAGAAAAAGAACCAAGACACTAGTATGAAATATGTTCTTGTTACTTCCTAATTTGAAATTAACTATTATATATAATCAAAAGGCACTATACCTTCTTCTGAAATTCAGTTCCACAAGTGATCACTACCATGAATAAAACTCCGATGCACGGACATATTGCCCAAGTGGACACACCTCTACAAACATGATGTGGTATAAATGCTGCCACACAAAAGAACAGAAGCAGTAGAAGCTGCACTATCTCTAATAATTTGAATCCAGCATTAACAGGTAATTTTGCATCCTTGAATCGTGAAGAATGAGCTGACACTATAATAGTGACGAAGAACAAGAAGATGTATGCTATGTAAAGGGCATCCTTCCAAATTTTGGAAATAATCTGAGCTGGATCAGAGCAACAAATACCCCAATAAGGGAGGAGAGCCAAAGCAGCAGCAACTAAAGAGTTTGCAGTGTTGGAGACTTGACTCCGTGTACCCTGAGTAAAAAAAATAGCATACAGTGCTGTTGGAAGAGTGAGACCCAAATGGAGACTGCATTTCCTGATTATAGAAAAAAAAATAGCATGTGTTAGCATATTGCATAGCATAGCCAGCTAACAAAGTTTCCATCTCCTCATCATAAGTAAGATATTAACACACCAAAGAGTGCAGTCTTGAATCTTGATCAAACAATTAAGCAACAGGTATAAAGTTCCTATAAATGGAAGGTAGGGAATGCAGAAGTACAAGCTTCGTGAGCATGGGGGGTGTTGCAACCCAATCGAATAGTTACATATCGATCTGAAAATCTGGGAAGAGATTTTCCTTTTCAGATATTTTACTGTAAATCGCAATCCACATCCCCTAAATCAGTTACGCGAAATCAAGCACTCGGGTGTCACTAAAACTCCGAATTGCTATTCTTTTAGGGCTCGTTTGGAAGCCATCACTTCATTTCATTTCATTTGTTGGCAGAAATGAAATGAAATCACATTGTTGCCATTATTTCATTTGCCCAATTTAAAATCCCAATATGAGAATCATGTTTGGCAGCCGCACGGAATTATGGAATGGAATAATTTCTAGACAAATGGTTGCATTAGGAACAAGAATTGACTCAAGCGTATCATACACATTTGCTGGAATTTCGAATTGAAATGATGGTATCAATTCCGCGACAGCCAAAACATGTTTTATATGGAATCTCGATAGAATTCCACGCTCTAGAATTTTCAATTGAAATGACGGACCCAATCCCGGGACAACCAAACAAGTCTATCATGAAATTGTCAAATAAATTCTAGTACTATGTTTTTTGGTCCCAAATGATGGGAGCCAAACGAGCCCATCAGGGGCAAGGCTGTGTAACAAAAATCTAACAAGAAAAAGGAAAGTATAGATATGGCAAGAGCCACACGTTTCCAACCAATCATCGGGTGACAGCGCCGAACCTCAAAATGGAAAGTCAAATGACGGCGCGGAACAGACCATTCCTGCGCTACGGAGTCCAAAAGGCACTCTCCATCCAAAAACAAATGTCACTTTCTTCTTCTTTTTTAGCAAAATTTTTTTTCTTCCGATCAAATAATCTTCAATATCTATCAGTACAAAGAAACAAAAATAATAAAAAATTACAATTTTGACTGAAAAGAGAAAAGCTAAAGTTTTAACATACGACTCTTTGTACTGCTATTGATGATTATTAATAGATCGGTGAAATTTTCGCAAAAAAAATAATAAAAACTATAATTCTGACGTGATCATCGTGTGCTCCAAATTAATCTAACCTCCTTCCAAATAGGTGCTCATAAAAGCAAAGCCCAAAAGTTTTTTTTCGTGCATCTAAAGAGTCAACGGCCACGTGGACATTCCATGCTGACATCACCCAGCCGAGGTAGATCTTCCCATCATCGACCCATCGTGTGCGACCTCCCGTCGAGATCCTGCAGCTGTTATATATTGCCATCGCCCCTCGACTGGCTGGTTTCAACCAAAGAGGCTCACTCATGAGATTCCATCTTGAAGGTGTTGTCTTGGAGCGTTGTGCCCTTCGTCGGGTCACATGTCACCAGACTGCTAGATTATAGTTCGCGTTCTCATTTGTTGTGTGATTTTGGAGATGTTAATGTTAGGTCGTGCGGGGATTTCCTTGTTGTTTTCTTATAAGCCGTTTTATTTGACATAAGTGATTGGCATCGTTTTAAATAATTAATAATATGAAGTTATTTGTCTAGGATTTGCCCTTGCAGGGTATCTCGTAAAGTAGGATGAATCGAACGCAGGGGGCTAAACACGATCTCTCCAAGACCTCTCTGTAACTTTGGCGAGGAACGGTAGAATCACGGCAAGGATGACACGATGAGTTTACCCAGTTCAGGCCACCGTGCGGTGTAAAACCCTACTCCTGCTTGGTTGTAGTATGTGTACCGCTTGGCGAGATTACATATACAAGAGGTTGATCAAGCGATTGGATCTTGTGCCCCTAAGAGGAAGAAGCTAGGGTTTCTTAGGTGGAAGGACCCCCTTCCTATGATGTGTTGTCCCTCTTTTTATAGGCGCACCGGTCCTCTTCCTGCCAATGTGGCGGGGCGACAAGGAAGAGGGCAGGTGAGTCAAAGATGCTCCTCTCCGCTTTCGTCACGCTCTCTATGCCTCCGTATAGAGGGGGGATGGTCCCCTGTGTCAATCTTGTTGACCACTCTTGACTTAGAGAAGGGGAAAGTCTTCTGCTTGGAGGGGAAATTGATGGCTTCCTTGCACAGCGGTAGTGCACGGTGATAGTTGTCCTTGTGGAGCCCCTTCTCTTGGAGCGCAGGTGTCCCCAAGCAGCTTCCGTGACTTAGGTGCAGGGCGAGTGTATGTCCTGCACTATGTCCTCGCCGAGGTGCTCCTTGCTTCGCAGCGGTCCCCTTAAAGGGGGCCTTCTTATAGAGGCCTCGTGGAGGCTGCCCCTTTATGCTTTGCCGAGGGGGTTCAACAATAGATGGGTCAAGGTACCCTGGTTCCCGATGGCCTGACATATGCATCAAGCAATGCTAGGCCAGATGGTTATACTCCTTTTCGAAAGGAAAAAAAGACCATGCTGGAGTTTTTAGGGTTGAAAGAAAATTAGCAATCAATCGTGACTAAAGAAGCCATTGACAGTGATAAAATGCCATTAAGATGGCCCGCCATAAGTTGAACACAGCTTTGAGCACATTTTGGACACGGAGTATGTCTTGTTGATTGCTCCATTTCATAATATAAGATATTTTAGCTTTATAAAAGTATATCTAAACCTCTTTTAGTGTATAGTTCACATTAAACATATACACTAAAAAATGTCTAAATACACTCTTTTCACGAAGCTAAAACAATTTTGATTATGAAACGGAGGAAGTATACTCCAGACATAAATTATGCGGGCCTCCATCGCGATCCACAAAAATGATATTTTTGAACAATTCGGCTTTCTTGTTGAGACAGAATCCACTACCCTGTGGATCGAGATGGCTAGAGTTTCGAGGCCCGCAGAATTTATGTCTGGAGTATACTTCCTCCGTTTCATAATCAAAATTGTACTGCTTCAAATTTCAGTCAATCTGAATCTGCTACACGCCAACTGTGTCAAAGTTACAGAAAGTGACGTCTTGCCAAGACGAAACAGTCAAAAAGAAACCTTCAGGAAAAGAGGTAAAGAAATGGCAGCACCATAAACATGACAGTACAGGCGCAACCAGTGCTAAATCCTCTCACGCTGTACAGTTACAAAATTTTCCTACAGCCTTGTCTCCTGGGGACACTCTATTTGTTCTTTTTGTGCTTGTGTTTCTGTGTCCTCCTAGCTGCAAGGGCACCAGAGGCACTCTTCCCCTCAAACCTCTTTGTCATCTTCATGACGCTGGACATGCCCTTGCGTGCGGACGCCTTGCGATCCGACCTGCGGTTGAGCAACTTCCGGTCCAGTGGCCAATAAGCATACGGCTCCATCTTGTCTTTCTTCTTGAGATCACCACCAGCCTTCTTGCTGGTGTACTCCTGGCCAGTGTAGGACCAACCGCTGCTGACAACCTTCCTCCTCTTCACTGACTGGCTCCTGACAGAGCTCTTGTCATCGACCTCTTCATCACGGGAGACAGGCTTCTTTTTGCGATATTCCCGTTCTTCGCGTATTATCATAAGCCCTTCAGGGTCCATCTCAATCTCATCATCGTCATCGTCATCGGGTGCAGCCCTCTTTTTTCCTGTTGATTTAAGAGCTAACCGCATTGTCTTCTGGTCGAGTAAATCCAAGGGCTCGCCACTCAAGTGATCAATGGACTTCTCCTGTAAGCTTTTATCTAGGCGCTTTCTGTTTGACCTAGACATTAGTACAAGAAAATGTAAGAAATTATGAGCCTTCTCAAACAGCTTTTGAGTGTGGCATTGTCATGGCACATACCGTGTTGAAGCTTTTGATCCATTACGAGACGCAACAGTATGTTGTTTGGAAAATGAACCGTTCGAGTCCTCCTCATCACTTCCGAAATCAGAGAACATCTGTGTGTGATTCCATCCACTGTGCCTGCATCAACATTGATCAGGCAATTGAGCACACACTGTGGATACTCTGGATCTAAACTATATTAAACACAGTTTATTTTGTCTAAGCTCCCAAACTGTCCCAGATAACAAATGATAAACGGAGCTTAAAAGTCTTGAAAAAATAGTCTTGGGCATTGAACTACAGAATTATTGTGCCAGTATACCTGGTAGCTCCTGAGGTCATAGACATGGCCTCCCCATCCTCAGATGATTTGCCCTTCCGCATTTTTCGCTCATTTATCTGGTTAACATTTGAAACAAAAAGGTTGAAAAGAAGAGAACGAGACGGACATGTCGTTATTTCTGTCTTTAGTTTCTTTTAGAACTCCAAAGATTTGTAAAAACATCATAACTTACCTTCCTGATATTGGTGAGCAATTTCATATGTTCTTCAGGCATCACAGCCTTGACCGCATCTAAACCACATTTTTTAACGAGAATTTCCACAAGTGATTTCACCTAATAATAAGACAAGGGGAGTTATTAGCAGACTCAAATACCTAATTATGTCATTGAAGTTATTAGCAGGCTCGGATAAAAGAACAACAGTTCAGTCACATGCAGAGTGTGCATTCTTCCTATAATCTCCCTGATATTACAACAGTAGCACAGGCACCGAAGATAAGAGTAAATACTACCATGCAAAAGTATGCATTCATTTCCAAAACTAGAAGTGTTGATTTGACATTTTACTACTCCCTCCGACCCATATTAGTTGACTCAAATTTTTCTAGATACGGATGTATCTAGTACTAAAACTTGACTAGATACATTTGTATCTAGATGAATCTAAGTCAACTAATATGGGTCGGAGGGAGCATTGTTTTTACTTATTGCACATTCCAATTAATAAAAAAACAGTGGACTAGCAAAACCAAACAATCGATACCTTTGCTTTCAAAGAATTCTTCTTATCGCTTTGCCAGTTCAACAAACCCGCAACGAGTCCCTTCAAGTGCTCCTCCAACACGTCAGCTTTAGATTTAGCCACTAATGCTTTGATAAATCCTAAGTTGGCCTGACCACGATATCAATGTTAGTGAAAGAAGCTGAAATGAAATCATAGATTACGTAATTGGAAGTGTATGGTGCTCTTTACTTTGACAAGTTCTCGGTTGTTCCTCTGCATAAGGAGAAATGTAGACGGGAGCAGCTTGTACGCTACTCCAACAAGGTCTGAGAACTCATAGGTCAAGCGAGCTAACCCTGTCACAGCAGCACTAATCGCATGCGGAGTTTGACCAGCCAGACCACCAGCTACCTGAAAATGAAAGCGGACAACGTTAAACCAACAATGTAGCACATTTCTTTTGTTTAGAAGACAAAGATCTCAATTGTCAAGGGCGATAAAGGAGCATGCTGAGGAAATGCTAGGAAGGTCACTGTAGACCAGTAGTGTGGATAATCTGCAACAGCATGGTGCTGAAATAGTCGACTTTCCATAGAAGATTAAAATTAATAAAATGCATGACACAAATGTACCATGTCAAAGAACTGGTGCAAGTTGACCTTCCTCCCATCAATTTCAGCATCTTCACAAGCATGGCCAATTTGGATAAGCAAATCATAAGCCCTGTTTCTGGTTTTCTTGTTAGCCTGTGAAGAAACATAAAACTCATCACCATAATCTCACATCTGACTTTCTTTACTATATAACCACATTTGAAGCTGTCTTAACAAAGGAATGAGAGCTTTGCTGCAGTAACAAAAGTAGAGCAAAAGAATTATGCCATCCAACACTTGACCACTTGATCAGTATAAGCAGCAAGGTCTAGAATAAACAAATAATGACTTCCAAACTCTGTTCAGAACGAAAACCTGAAGATGACATACTTTTGTTTTAACAAGATAAAGAAAACCCTTATGTATAACAAGAAAATTTAGTTATGTGGTGCATTTCAAAGGGAATAAGAAGCAAAAACGTCAAAACTGACAGCATGCTACTTGAGCCTTTTAGATAGTATTCCTGGTTACATTAATAATAATGCACAAAACTATAATATACTATTTCAGTTACCTCCTTCAAGGCAAGAAGTATTTCCGTGAGGAATGAACTAACAATTTCCCTCTTTCTCTGCAGAGAAGAAAGTGATGCACATTCGTTACTGCTCTCCCAGATACATATGCACATTTGTCCAGAAACTGTGACGATGATTTTGTTTTACCAACCTTCAAATTGTATACAATAAGGTGATGTAGGCATTCAAGCCTGTACCGTTTCGATGGAAATTGGCATGGCAACGATGAATTCATCAATTCCAACAGGACATCTAAATTTCTTTCAATAAATTCAGCATCCTGAAGTAATCCAACATTCCATACAGAAAATGTTCAGATTTCTTCTTTTTTCTGATGTGCAATAGTTCATATAAAGTAGCAAACTGAAAGCAGGAACAAACCTTAAGTAACATTGAGAGGACCTTGTATGCTCTCTTTTGATTCAATGAGTCAGTATCCTACAAACAAAAATAAATATGTAAGGTATGAGCAATATACATAACATATTGGACATAAGTGGCACTGAAACAATATGTGGATATATGTACCTTAATCGCAGGTTTTACGTAGCTGAACAGCACATTGATTGACTTTGCAGCTAATCCAGGCATTAATGAAGCTGCAAAGTCCAAAAGAAGAGCCCTGAAAATTCAAATCAAGGTTTAAGATCAACACCAGACTTCAGCTAAATCTAAGGGGCGCACAGATAAGAACCAATAAAAATATGAACTCCGCCAAACCTCGTCATGTTATTTGCATTCGAATTATCTTCAATCTGCATTGAAGTTTCATCCACTTGCTGTGCATTAACAGCTTTCGTGGCATCCAGCAATTTCCTTATTGTGGCAAGGAAAAACTTGCCCACGACGTCTTTGTCCGATATGGATGCTATCTCGCTTATCGCGGGCTATAGGTCCAATGTAGAGGGATGTAAGTTATGTGTTTTCATGTAATACAAGTGAAATACTGAAATGCACTCAATCAATTAAAAATGCAATCATGAAATTCTCAAATGAGTGTTGAAATTGCACTCCACAAAACAGAGACTTTGTTAGTTCAGCCTTGCGTCATTTTTGTCAAAAAATATTGACAATTAGCAGTTTAGCACGACAAAGTTGCAGACTTCAGCTGTAGAATAATAGATTCTAATAAGCCATGGAGATGGTTATCAACTTCAAAATGATGAACGACCAGCCCACCATACAAGAAATTTATGAGCTAAAACTAAAAGTAATCAAACTATTCCAGTAGTAAAGACGACTAAGTGTACTCAGCAATAAAAATGGATCTCTCAACCACAACAAACTCTTGCATAATCCATAAGGTACAGAAGCATTCTTCATTCAAATAAGAATACTAGGCTCCAGAACATAATCACAAAAAAGGTACTCCCTCCGACCCATATTAGATGACTTGGATTTGTCTAAATTTGGATGAATCTAGACACTATTTAGTATATAGGTTCACCCAAATTTTGATAAATCCAAGTCAACTAATATGGGTCGGAGGGAGTAGAATAAGATCAAGCCCCACAACAAGATGACAGCATATCTACATTGCAAACAGTGATAAATACCTGTAAGAATCCAATAGCGTCCTTTGAGGATGATAAGAATATAGAACATAATAGTTCTAAAAACTTTGGAGAGAAAGCACGTATTTCTTTCAAATTTTCCTCTGCACTCTCTTTTGTATAACGCTCCTTTGCTCTTCTTTCAGATTTGCTTATGTCATCCTCAACAAGAATGTCCTCTCCACTAGTGATTGACAAAGCTTCCTTGTTTTGTTTAATTAAAATCTAAAACGGACATAAGTCAGAAGGAAAATTACACACACTATAACGTACATAGCAGTTCCATGTAATTTGAACAGAGGAATGTGAAGAACCTGAATACTTGAGCAAATGATGCCGCGCAAGTCAGGCTGATTTTGGAGAGTGTCACATAAGACATTCTGTAGAACTCTGAAGGTGCTTGAAGTATCACATGGATAGTTACAACATGATGGTAATAAAGACCAAAGTGAATACACATAACCCTCAGCTCTCTTGGCAGAGAAAAGCTTATCGTCTTTCAGAAGCTGTTTCATTGCAGAAGTTGGAAAAATAATTAGGGTCAAGTTCAAAGCGAGATGGCTTAATCCTTTTATGTTACAGCACAAATTAATGAGAATTTCCAGAATACCTTGGGAATATTCTTCTCTACAGCTCTAACAATGCCCAGAATATCTCTCAAGAAAAACTGTAAACTAGCACCAACAATGTGCCTTTCTAAAATAGGGAGAATCCATTCATTTTCATCACCTATTGACTGTATGTGTAGAATATCAAGAACATTCTTTGGCCCCATTGCGGCAACTGCTGAACCAACACATGCATTGAGCTGCAAAAGAGAAGCATTTGAAGGTAAACCAGAAGTTAACTAATCACGGTATAGCCCAAATAAGTTGTATTTGTATGGAGGGCATGCAATGCAAGTTTACAGACTACAGCTTTATATATCGCCTACACGGCTATTGTTAGCAATATCTTAAGCAGCATAAGTTTTTGCAAACCTAAACCTTCAGCGTTGGGCAATTCTAAAAGTAGTACATGTGGTGATCGAAGTGCATCTGTAATTAAACAGAAATACCTGCTTCCGGAACGAAAAGTCATCATCTGACAAGTTCTGCATATCTGCCAGGTTCTTAAGTGCTTCTGGTAATAAATCAGATGAAGATTCTCCTATTGTTTACCATGAGAAATGAGTTCAGAAACTTTGACAGCTTAATATTATAAGAAACTAACGAGCAATAGCATACAAAGTAAGACGATCCATTTAACAGAAAAACATTCAACATAGATTGCCAATTGCACACAACAATGTCCCACAACAAGCATGTTGAAAGATTTATAGATCTTCATGACCAGATGAAAGATCACAAAGTAGGAACTCCAATAATGTTAATGTTAAGCTACTAAATATTACAAACTGTTCACCAGCACTGTAGAATTGACAAGACAACGCAGAGGCCAATTTTAATGCTGTTTGTGGTTGGTAAAGTTGTGCTCTGCTGTCGATTTTGGTAAGTTGTGTTTTGCTGTCCAGTAAGAGATTGCTATTGAATGTACAAATTGCGGTTTCAACATTTTAGTACATCAAAAATAAAAAAGAATCAGTTATCTGAAAAAGTTTCAGTAGTGCAAACGGATCTCAAGCATTACCTACTAAATGAGAGTGTGTTAAAGCATTAGGAACAGCACGTATGTTAAGGCTTGTATGCTAAAGCAATGGCGTACTTACCTAACTTGTCAAATGCCTCTGAAATTACATTAAATGATTTGTCCCAGACATCAGTATAGCGGACATCTAGCAAGCCCTCTAGGATAGCACATATCTTCTCTATGACGGTGGGATCAGATCGCATCCCTTGATGCCTAGCCTTAATCTGGGTGATGCCCTGAGACACCAAGTTTTCATCAATGCAATTATCTATTAATCCTTTGAACGTCTCCACAGCACAAAACCTTGCTTCTTCAAATTCACTTGCCAATATATCTGAGAAACAATTTTCAAGAAAAGAGTCAGAAGAAAATACATAAATATGCTTTGAAAATAAATAACATAGAACCTAGAAATGCCAAGCTTTGATGGGAAAAACTTAGAAATGCAAAACTTATGAAAATAACCAACCTCCTAGCGAAGTAAATATCAGAGGGAGCTTTACAACAAAGATATTCTTATTCTGACTATAAACTTTTCTAGTGCCGACATTTAGAAGCCGTGCAATTGAAGCCAGTTCATCTCCTGATTTTCTTTCTGTGGAGACAGATATTCCCAAAGAGCACATAAGATCCAACAGCACATCAGGTTTAAGCTGTACAGTTGGACTGTCACCAACAACATGCAGAATCTCCAATATACACCTTGTCAAAATTGGTTGATGCAGATCCAAGAGCGGTCTAAAATACTTTAAGATGGTATTGGAAGGCTTGGATGCCATGAGATGAAGGCAGCACTTAAGAGCATTTAAAATACATATGACCTCTTTAGCCCCCTTAGGTCCTTCTGCCGCTGAACCTTTACTTGCATCATTGGATCCACCAGCAAGCAGCAGAAATCGTTCAAAAACACTTGCTATTGCTTCGCTCGCAGGAACCAAAATAGCTTTCCGCTGAAAACTCAGGAGAATATCTCGCAAGGAAGAATGAGATTGACTTCTCACCTGCAGAGCATTATAGTAAAATATGAATAATCTTCTACTACATGATGATTGGACACTTGCAATTTGGACTGAGTAAGGCTAATTACATTGCTGGAAAAACTGAAAGCCATGAAAATTATGTACATCATCTTGTACTAGATGTCCCGGTAAACTACAAAATTAACTCAGATGAAAGGTACTTTACCTTCGGCCGCTGATCGGAAGCGAGCCGTAACACCACGGCGTAGAGTGGCTCCACTGCCTCCCAGCTGGACTTGTCTCCCGCGGATATCAAATGCGCGAGGCACCTCACCCCAGCCCTCACGCCAGAGTCGGGCGTGGAAGGGAACTCGAGCACGCGAGCCACGTCGTCGGCGACCTGGCGGCCGCGGGCGCGCACCACAGCGAGGGGGAGCGCTGGTACCGCCGCGGAGAGGAACGCGAGGAGCGCGCCCGCGACGTTGCGGTCGGCGGCCCCGGGACCCGCGCGCGCGAGCGGGGACAGCGCGGCAGCGGCCGCCGCGAAGTAGGCGACGGTCGTGGAGGGGACGCCCTGGTCCCTGACGGCCTGCGCCATGGCGGCGGCGGTGGCGCAGAGGTGCTGGTCGTCCTCTCGCTGCGAGCGGCCGAGGCGGCCGAGGATGGCCGCGACGAGGTCGGACTCACCGGAGAACATGGATAGGTCGGGGTCGTCGCCAGCGACCGAGCGGGGCGTCTGGGGCAGCTCGTCCATGTCGACGTCGGCCATGGTGGGCGGGTGGCGTGGGTGCGGGCAGCTGCACGAGCCGAAGCAAGGGGAGGCGTTAGGGTTTTGGGGAGGTTGGAGGAGACGGGCTGGTTGTTTTGTTTCGTTGCACGCGACCGGCATGGGCCTTTTGTCCGTTGAATTAGTGGGCTGGCTGCTGTTGAAATGGGCATTTTCGATTTTATCTTGTTTGGGCTATCGGACAGTGTGTGTTTTTTAACTAGGAAAGGCCTCGAAGGACCCTTATTCTGCATTAATTAGACCGCGAGTGCACTTTACAAAAAAGATCTCGAAGAAAATGAAAATGACAACCAGATCTTTGATTCTAACACAGAGCACCCTAGAGGAGGTCGCGAAAGCGCGATAAGGTCCATGCACATCGCCGCCAGCAAACCACCAGACTCGGTCGTCTGTGCTGACGTTGGGGACGAAACCACTTGGTTCAACAGAGGCGCAGATCGCCATGCTAAGGTTGGGGAAGATCCTCCCTTCTCGGAGGAAGAAGAAGCTCGAGCATATGCAGTCTTCAAACTCGACGAGGCCTAAGTTGTTTTTCAAAAAGTTTAGGCATGTAATCTTCTATATCTAAATAGTAGATCCCCACTACATGATTTCTCTCAACATGCAAGCATGTCACATCATTTGGTCAGTTTTAAATCCACCTCATCCGGTCACATTTTCCACATCAGCAATACCGCGTTCCGTTTGTTATCTTTTTTTCTTTTTATTAAGTTCGGTGTTGTTGGTCCTCACCGAGACGCATAAAAGTTATTTGGCAAAAGAACACCAACCAGAGCAGCCCATCCCATTTCTTCACCCTACATGCAGCCCAGTACTCCATCGTCATTGATATTCACGTGATGAACCAGCCCAGTACTGTTTGTCTTCTGTATCGTCATCAACACATACACCAAATGGATCTCGCCACTTCCTGGACGCCTGGCTCTCCCTCTTCACCATCATCAATGTCGCGGTCCGGCGCTCTCTTCCTCTCCCGCACGATCACCGCGAGAAACGGAAACCTATGGCGAGATATGACGAGTCTGTGTAGATACCCCCACCCCCTTCCACCACCACTTTAAACTCCATCAAATCCGTTGTAGCTTCCCCATCCTCCATATTTCTCCAAGGTCCATCGTCGACCTTCACTTTACCCATGAGTAGTGGCCACATCATGATTCACTTTCGTGCGCGACCAATAATCACATGGCCGCCACCATGAACTACACTTCAGGGCATACTCAAGGGTAAAACGCTCTCGGGAACGACTACACTACGAATCTTAGAGCAGCACTGCTATTATTGGAATTGATTTGAGCTTGGGTAACCTCCTACACTTCCTAAATCCCTCTGTACATGGTGAACTTACAGCTGCCGATTTTAGTTAGAATTAGATCGTATTATTTTTTTAGGCCGAATCAGATCATATTCACCCGCCTTTTACACTTCAGTTGTCCTCCAAAGCAGTTAATGGTTTTGCAGGAAGTGTAGCCGTTGGTCATGGCTCTGAATATACCTTTGTCATGGTTCTCACATTCTCCCATTCCTAATGGCACTTCCTCTCCCTGGACCGTTGATGAGTGCGTGAACACTTTATTGGGAGACCCCAAGCGGAAGATATGATGAGCACAACAGCAAGTTTTCCCTCAGTAGAAACCGAGGTTATCGAACCAGTAGGAGGAAGGAAACGAATCAAAGGTGTTGCTAGCAACTTGGAAACGTACACAACACAAACTCAAGACTTTGCCCCAACAAACAGTGAGGTTGTCAATCTCACTGATTTGCTGAAAACAAAGGATTAACTGTATGGTGTGGAAGGTAATAGTAGTTTGCAGAAAGTAAACAGTAACAGTGGAAGATATATCAATGGTAAAGATTGGACCGGGATCCATAGTTCACTAGAGGTGTTCTCCTTAAGATAAACAAACATGGCATATTGGGTAAACAAATTATAGCAGGGCAATTGACAGGACTGAGCAAGGCATAACAATGCAATACTAGACTTTCATGATTCTATGAGATTTGATTGGGCAATACAACAAGATACATAAACCGCCATCCAACTGCATCTATGACTAGTAATCCACCTTCAGGTTATCATCCGACCCCCCTCCAGTATTAAGTTGCAAACAATGGATAACTGTTTTAAACAAGGTGTGTAAGTTAAACAATCCACTTGTTCCATGAACAAAAGATCGTTGTTTTCTCCCTAGTGGCAACAGCACATCTACAACCTTAGAGATTTCTGTCACTTCCCTTAGATTAAATAGAGGCATGAACCCACTATCTAACATAAATACCCCCTCTTGGAGTCACTAGCATCTACTTGGCAAAGATAGCTACTAGAAACGAAGAGCATGCAAGATCACAAACAACACAGACATGATAAAATCAATAAGACAAAACCATTAATCAATCTGACATAGTAATCTCAATATCCATCGGATCCTCGCAAACACAACATGCATGATTACAAATAGATGATCGTGATCATGAACGGAGCTCACGAGATCTAAACATGGTAGCACAAAGGAGGAAATACAACCATCTAGCTACTATGTGGACCCGTAGTCCAAGGTGGAACTAATCACACTTCATACCGTAGGCTGGCATGATGAAGAAGAAGCCCTCCGGGATGATCTCCCTTCCGACAGGGTGGCGGGAAGAGCTTCAGATCCCCCTCCCCCCGATCTAGGGACGATGGTGGAGGCGGCTACAGATGGTTTCGTGGAATATTGATCCAGTACTTAGGGTTTCTGTATCGGGGGATCTTTATGGACGAAGAGGCGAGGCAGGGGTAGCCAGGGCGGTTGCACCCCCCAGGCGCGGTCTAGGGTTAGCCGCGCGACCAGGGAGTGTGTCCCCCTGGTGGCTCCTCTCCGTCTCGTATTCTGGCTCCATGTTCCCCACGGTAAAATATTGACTTTGGTTTTTTCCCGTTCAATTCTGAGAATATTGATTTTCTGCCTTTCTAGAACCGAAAACAGAAAAAAACATGCAATTGGCATTGTGGCAACTTGTTAATAGGTTAGTAACAGAAAACATATAAAAACACCTCAAAGTGTAGACAAATCAAAGCAAAGTAGATACTAAACAAGCATGGAACATAAAAAATTATAGATACGTTTCCGACGTATCAACCTGTTGGAGATATGCCCTAGAGGTAATAATAACAGTGGTTATTATTATATCTTTGTGTTTATGATAAATGTTTGCATTCATGCTATAATAGTATTAACCAGAAACATTAATACTTGTGTGATTTGTAAACTAAATTAGAGTCCCTGGTAAAGCCTATTTATAATACTAGCTTGTTGGCTAATAAGATGATCGTAGTTTCCCGATCATTAACATTGAGATGTTATTAACAACAAGATCATACCATTAGGAGAATGGTATGATGGACATACTCCTATAAATAAGCGTAGCATAAAGATCAAATCATTTCAATAGTTTGTTTGCTATAAGCTTTCTGATACATGGTAACCTAATTCCTTCGACCATGAGATCATGCTAATCACCATCACCGGAAGGATACTTTGATGCATCAAACACCACACCGTAAATGGGTGGCTATAAAGGTGGCATATAGTGTTTGGAAAGTATGTGTTGAGGCACATGGATCAAGAGTGGGATTTGTCCATCCATATGACGGATAAATATACTCTGGGGCCCTATCGGTGGAATGTCATCCAATTAGCTTGCAATCATGTGGTAGCTCTGAGGATCACATATCACGGGAACGAGAAAAGAGTACTTATCGGTAACGAGGTTGAACTAGGTATGCAGAGATACCGACGATCAAACCTCGGATAAGTAAACTATCGCGAGACAAAAGGAAATTGGTATCGTATGTAAGTGGTTCATTCGATCGCAAAGTAATCGTAAAAATATGTGGTAGCCATATGAATTTCCAGATTCCTCTATTAGTTATTGATCAAATACGTGTCTCGGTCATGTCCGCATAATTCACGAACCATAGGAAGACACACTTAAGGATTCGATGTTGTTTAGTAGATATGGAATGTAAGTAGGGAGACTGAATGTTGTTCGGAGTCTCGGATGGGATCCGGGATATAACGAGGAGATTCGGAATGGTCCGGGGAATAATATTCATATAAGTAAAGTCCGATTCCGGAGTTCGGGAATGATTTCGATGTTTTCATCGGAAGGTTCTAGAAGAGTCTAGAAGGTTCACCGGACCGGAAGGGGAATGGTTCATGAATGTGTAATGGTTAAGTGGAATGATTAGATCATGTCCTAGGTCACTTAGTTGGGCATTTGCGAGAGAGAAATAAAGCTCTAAATTGAAAGTCAAAAGGGAGGTTTAAAAAGTCAAACTGGAACAATAGTTTTCTAATGGAATAAGGAAAGAGCCATTCCTTCTCTCCAACTTGGGTTTAGGGAAGGATTCAAACTCCCCTCTCCCAAGTTGCCCTCCCTCTCATAAATAGAGGGGAGGGGCTGCCCCAGAGAACTACAACCAGCCCTCCCCACCTTGCACCGTCGCCGCTGCCGGCCCGTCGCCATCGCCCTAGCCGTCACCGACACCTCCTCCTCTCCAGCCTTCTAAACCTAGATCGCTGGAAACCCTAGATCCGCACCGGCTTAGGCGAAGCCCTGCGGGATCTTCCCTCTACTTTTGACACCACGCCGTCGTTCTGTCGGAATCACGAGTGGAGTGTAGGGATTCGTAGCATGGAAAACAAAATTTTCTATCGCATACAAACAAACATGCCAAGATCTATCTACTAGATTGTAGCAACGAGTCGATGGTATAACTTACCCTCGAAGATTCCAAAGCGTTTAACGAGATCGGATTCTCGTGGGTGATGTAGTACTCTTCCGATCTCAAGATCGTGTGACGATCCTTCGGTATGCGTTAAGGCGCTCCTTGATCGGTCATCGTTCGGTACTCGACGAAGACCTTCCTCTCCCTTGTTCCAAGAAAATGGAGGTTGTAGCACTCTCGTGATTCGGCTGGCAGTGGTCTGCAGGAAGTAGAGGGAGATCCATGAGCTTCGCCTTAAGCGGTGCAAGTATGGTGGAGCTTATGAGAGAGGCTATTAGTGGCCTAGTAATTAGACACACCAATTAGAAGGCTCTAAACCAATTAGAAGGCTCTAAAGCTGTTGGCTAAAGCAATTAGAAGCTCTAAACCAAAACAGCTCTAACGGAGATCTAGAGTAGAAAGTTATGTGTCTATGGGAGCCACCTCCTTTTATGGGAGGGTTCCTTGGCCAGGGAGGGAGGAGTCCCTCCCAACTCGGCCTAGGGCTGGCCGCTGGAGGAGTCAACTCCTCCTCCGGGTTGGTTCAACTCCTCTTGCTTGTTTCCCACAGTTTCTTGTTTTGGCGTTTGACTTTCAAACGGACATTTGACTTTTCTGTTTAGGATTCAATTTAATCCTTTATTTGGGACAGCATAACACTTAGTACATAATGCAATCATTCAATGAGCAATGACACATTCATGTACCCTTCCCCGGAGTCTTGGACAATCGAACCTTCTAGAACATTCGATGAAAACACGGAATCATTCCCGAACTCGAAGCAGGACTTTCCTTATATGAATCTTATTCTCCGGACCATTCGGATCACCTCGTGATATCCGGATCCCATCCGAGACTCGAACAACATTCGGTCTCTTTCTCATAATACCATAACTACTCAAACAACGTCGAATCCTTAAGTGTGTCTCCCTACGGTTCGTGAATTATGCGGACATGATCGAGACACTTCTCCGAACAATAACCAATAGAGGAATCTGAAATTCATATGGCCCACATATTTCTACGATTACTTTGCGATCGAATGAACCACTTACATACGATACCAATTTCCCTTTGTCTCACGATATGTTACTTACCCGAGGTTATGATCGTCGGTATCTCGCATACCTAGTTCAACCTCGTTCTTGATAAGTACTCTTTTCGTTCCCGTGATATGTGATCCTTGTGACCAAGTCACATGCTTGCAAGCTAATTGGATGACATTCCACCGAGAGGGCCCGAGTATATCTATCCGTCATGTGGATGGACAAATCCACTCTTGATCCATGTGTTTCAACCAATACTTTCGAACACTTAATGCCACCTTTATAGCCACCCGATTACGGTGTGGTGTTTGATGTCATCAAAGCATCCATCCGTAAAGGTGATATGCATGATCTCATGGTCGAAGGAATTAGGTTACTATGTATCAGAAAGCATATAGCAATTGAACTAATGAAATGACTTGATCTTTATGCTACGCTTATCTATAGGAGTATGTCCACCATATCATTCTCCTAACGATATGATCTTGTTGTTGATAACATCTCAATGTTCATGATATGGAAACCACAATCATTAATCAACCAACAAGCTAGTGAAGTATAGAGGCTATACTAGGGACTTCAAATTAAGTTTACAAATCACACAAGTATTAATGGTTTCCTTGTTAATACTATTATAGCATGAATGTAAACATTTATCATAAACACAAAGATATAATAATAACTACATTTATTATTGCCTCTAGGGCATATCTCCAGTCTCCCACTTGCACTAGAGTCATCTAATCTAGATTACATGGTAATATACCGAACACCCATGGCGTTTGGTGTTGGTCATGTTTTGCCCTCGGGAGAGGTTTAGTCAACGGATCCGCCACATTCGGATCTGTGTACTTTGCAAATCTTTATATTCCCATCTGGATATGTTCTCGAATAGCGTGGAAACGCAGCTTGATATCTTGACTTCTTGTGTGACCTTGGTTCTTGCGCATTGGCTATGGCGCCCATGTTATCACGATGAGATAGACATTGGGTCCAGCACTTGGAACCACACCCAGCTGTAATGAACTCTTTCATCCATATCGCTTCTTGTGAAGCCTCGGAAGCGACCATGTATTCGATTCGATTGAAGATCTCGCCACAACGCTTTGCTTTGCACTCCTCCAGCTAATCGCTGCACCATTCAAAATAAATACGTATCCGGATTGTGATTTAGAATCATCGGATCGGTGTTCCAACTAGCATCGGTGTAACCATTAACAACGAGTGTTCATCACCTCCATAAGAAAGAACCATATCCTTAGTTCTTCTCAAGTACTTAAGGATGTTTTTGACATTGTCCAATGATCCACTCTGGATCACTTTGATATCTGCTAGTTAAACTAACAACATATGCAATGTCGGGTCTAGTACATAGCATGGCATACATTAGAGATCCTATGGTGAGGCATGAGTCTTACTCATCCTTTCTCTATCTTCCGATGTCGGACTTTGAGTTTTACTCAAGGTCGTATTGAGCAACATGGGCAAGAACCCTTTCTTGCTTTCTTCCATTCCAAATCTCTTTAGAACTTTGTCCAAATATGTACTCTGTGACAATGATATTTGGCGTTCGATCTATCTCTATAAATCTTTATGCCTAATATGTAAGGCTTCGCCAAGATCCTTCATTGAAAAACTATTATTCAAATATTCCTTGACACTATTAAGAAGGTCTACATCATTCCCAATCAACAATATGTCATCCACATACGGTATTAAGAATGCTCTGAGCTCCCACTCACTTTCTTGTAAATACAAGCTTCTCCATAAGTTTGTATAAAACCAAAACTTTGATTACCTTATCAAAGCGTTGATTCCAACCGGGATGCTTGCTTCAATCCATAGATGGACCGTTGAAGTTTGCATACCTTGTTAGCATCTATAGGATCGACAAAACCTTTGGGTTGCATCATATACAACTCTTCATCAATGTCTCCATTGAGGAATCTTTGTTTTGACATCCATCGCCATATCTCATAATCATAATATGCGTGATTGCTAACATAATCCTTACGACTTTAGCTTCGCTCTTGGTGAGAAAGTCTCATCGTAGTCAACTCCTTGAATTTGTCGAAACCCTTATGCGACAAGTCGAGCTTTATAAACGATAACATTACCATCGACATCTGCTTTCTTCTTGAAAATCCATTTGTTCTCGATGACCTTCGCCATCCTAAGTCCACCAAAGTCCATACTTGGTTTTCGTACATGGATCCAATCTCGGATTTCATGGCTTCTTGCCATTTATTGGAATCTGGGCTCATCATCGCTTCCTCATATGTCTCGGGGTCATCGGTGTTGTCCACCACCATGACATTCATAACGGAATCATACCAATGCAGGTGTACGAGTTCTCGTTGACCTCAGAGGCTCTGTAGCAACTTCAGAAGTTTCATGATCATCATCATTAGCTTCCTCCCTTATTGGTGCGAGCACCACAGAACTTCTTCGGTCTTTGCTACTACTTAATTCGAGAGAAGGTTCAACAACCTCGTCGAGTTCTACTTTCCTTCCGGTCACTTCTTTCGAGAGAAATTCCTTCTCTAGAAAGGATCCATTCTTAGCAACGAATGTTTTGCCTTCGGATCTATGATAGAAGGTATACCCAATAGTTTCCTTCGTATCCTATGAAGACGCATTTTTCCGCTTTGGGTTCAAGCTTGTCCTATCAGTAACTTCTTTACATAGGCTTCAGATCCCCAAACTTTAAGGAACGACAATTTAGGTTTCTTCCCAAACCATAATTCATACGGTGTCGTTTCAACGGATTTAGACGGTGCCCTATTTAAAGTGAATGCGTCGCTTTCTAATGCATAACCCCAAAATGATAGCGTAACTGTAAGTGACATCATAGAACGAACCATATCTAAGAGAGTTCGACACGACGTTCGGACACACCATTACTGTTGTGGTGTTCCCGGTGTCAATTGTGAAAGTATTCCGCACTTCTTTAAATGCTCGCCAAACTCGTAACTTAGATATTCACCTCCACGATCGAGCGTAGAAATTTAATCTTCTTGTTACGTTGATTCTCTACCTCACTTTGAAACTCCTTAAACTTCTCGAAAGTTTCGGACTTATGTTTCATGAAATAGATATATCCATATCTACTCAAGTCATCCGTGAAGGTAAGAACATAACGATAACCACATGACGCTACACTCATTGGACCACACACATCGGTATGTATGATTTCCAATAAGTCCGTAGCTCGCTCCATCATACCGTAAAATGGAGTCTTAGTCATTTTTCCCATCGACATGCTTCGCATCTTTCAAGTGATTCAAAATCAAGTGATTCAAGAAGTCCATCTAATGGAGTTTCTTCATCGTTTCACTCGATGTGACCAAGACGATGCCACATATAGGTCGAATTATCGCTGATTTCAAACGTTTAGCCTCAATGTTGTTGATATGTGTATTTCCACTATCGAGATTCAATAAGAATAGACCATCTATCAAAGGTGCATGTGCATAAAACATATTACTCATATAAATAGAACAACCATTATTCTCGATTTAAACAAGTAACCGTCTACGCAATAAACAAGATCCCGATATAATGTTCATGCTCACCGCAGCACCAAATAACAATTATTTAAGTATAAAACTAATCCCGATGGTAGATGAAGGGTAGCGTCGACCGCGATCACATCAACCTTTGATCCGCTTCCCACGCGCATCGTCACCTCGTTCTTCGCTAGCTTCCGTTTATTCTCAAAGACCGCTTTGAGTTACAAATATGAGCAACCGAACCAAGATCAAATACCGTGCACTACTACGGTACTAGTGAGATACACATCAATAACATGTATATCGATATACCTTTCTTCTTGATGTTGCCGTTCTTGAATCCGCCAAGTACTTTGGGCAATTCCGCTTCGATGACCTTCTCCCTTGCGGTAAAGCACTCGGTTTGGCTTAGGTCCAGCCTTGGTCTTCTTTCGTCGTGGTAGCTTTCTTACCACCCTTCTTGAAGTGTCCCTTTGCTTAGACTTGCCTTTCTTGAATTTGGTGGTCTTATTGACCAACAACACTTGGTGCTCTTTCTTGATCTCCACTTGCAGATTTCAACATGGCAAAGAGTTCGCAACGTCTTGTTCATGTTCTGCATGTTGTAGTTCATCACAAAGTTCTTGTAACTTGGTGGTAGTGATTGAGGACACGGTAAATCCCCAAAGCATTAGGAATCACTATACCCAAGCTTTGAAGTTTGTTTTGCGTGCCTAGACATCTTAAGCACATGCTCACTTACGAGTGCCCTCTTCCATCTTGCGGTTAAAGAACTTTTCAAGCCTCATAGCTTTCAATTGCCGCATGAGTCTCAAAAATCAATTTGAGATCCTCGACAATATCATATGGGTCCGACTCTTCAAACCTTTTCTCAAGCTCCGATTCTAAACCATACAAGATAGCACACCTTGAACTATGGAGTCTTGATTCTTCCGAGCGAGGTAAACATTCTTTACTTCATCGGAAGCATCACCGCAGTGGGTCACCCAAATGTGCATCCGACACATAGGTCAAATTACCAGGTGTGAGGACAATCCTCAAATTGCGGAACCAATCCGCAAGTTGCTTCCATTGTTTTCAACTTTTCTTTCTCTAGGAACGCATTAAAATTGATGGTAGGGCTGCCATTGATCTACAACATATTTGCAATAGTTTAGACTAAGTTTATGACAAATTGAGTTCAAATTAATTAATGAAATTAAACTAGGTGAACTCCCACCAAAACAACATCCTCACATTGTTTTAGTGATCACACGAACCAAATCCACTACATCAACTCCGATCATCACGAGAGTTGATATAGTTTCAATGGCGAACAATCATCATGTTCATCATATCTACTATCGATTCATGCTTTACCTTTCGGTAATCCGTGTTCCGAGACCATGTCCGTATACATGCTAGGCTCGTCAAGATCAAACCTTAGTTTCGCATGAGCAAATCTGGCTTGCTCACGTTGTATACACTTGCGAATCTATCACACCCGATCATCACGTGGTGCTTCAAACAACAAGCTTTAGCAACGGTGCTAACTAAGGGTGAACACTTTATGATTTGATATTGATGTGCATGAGGGATCATCTTATAATGCTACCGCCTACTAAGCAATACAAGATGCATAAAGGATTAACATCACATGCAATTCAATATATATGTGATATGATATGGCCTTTCTTCTTCGTGCCTCCGATCTCCATCTTCAAGCACGAACATGATCTCCATCATCACCGCATTGCATCAAGGTCAATGACGCTTCTCCATGGTTGTCGCCCACGCTTCAACTATTACAACTACTTTGAATAGACACGCGGTCTTAACATAAATTAAAGACAACCATATGGCTCCTGCCGGGTTGTCGACTTACAATAAGGAACATTGCATACATCGAATATAATCACAATCATGGCCATATCACATCATCAGACACCCTGCAAAACAAAGTTAGACGCTTCTACTTTGCATATTTTACGTGGTTTGGGGCTTTCAATAAGTGTCGTTCTAACTTACGAACAAGAACCACAACATTGATACTAGTATTGTTGATCACCCGTTGTAAATTGGATCTTAACTATGCTAGGAGAAACATGCACCATAAAGCCACTTATGCAATACAAGTTACATGTCAAGCGTGGAGCAAGTCTCATGAACGATGTCATGTAAGGTTAGCCCGGGCCGCTTCATCCCAACATACCGCAAGATGCAAAGTACACAAAAAGCAATCTACAATAAAAGCATCAACGCCCACAATGACCATTGTGTTCTACTCGTGCAACAGATCTACATATAGACATGGCTCTGATACCACTGTAGGGATTCGTAGCATGGAAAACAAAATTTTCTATCGCATACAAACAAACATGCCAAGATCTATCTACTAGATTGTAGCAACGAGTCGATGGTATAACTTACCCTCGAAGATTCCAAAGCGTTTAACGAGATCGGATTCTCGTGGGTGATGTAGTCGTACTCTTCCCGATCTCAAGATCGTGTAGACGATCCTTCCAGCGCCACGTTAAAGAGCGCTCCCTTGGTCATACGTTCGATTACGAAGACCTTCCTCTCCCTTGTTCCAAAGAAAATGGAGGTTGTAGCACTCTCGTGATTCCCGGCAGACAACGCGTGTACCGGAAGTAGAGGGAGATCCCGAGGCTTCGCCTTAAGCCGGTGCAAGTATGGTGGAGCTTATGAGAGGCTATTAGTGGCCTAGTAATTAGACACACCAATTAGAAGGCTCTAAACCAATTAGAAGGCTCTAAACTGTTGGCTAAAGCAATTAGAAGCTCTAAACCAAAACAGCTCTAAACCGAGATCTAGAGTAGAAAGTTATGTGTCTATGGGAGGAGCCCTGCCTCCTTTTATGGGAGGGGTTCCTTGGCCAGGGGAGGGAGGAGTCCCTCCCAACTCGGCCTAGGGCTGGCGCCCGGAGGAGTCCAACTCCTCCTCCAGTTGGTTCCAACTCCTCTTGCTTGTTTCCCAGTTTCTTGTTTTGGCGTTTGACTTTCAAATGGACATTTGACTTTTCTGTTTTAGGATTCAATTTAATCCTTTATTTGGGACAGCAATAACACTTAGTACATAATGCAATCATTCAATGAGCAATGACACATTCATGTACCTTCCCCGAGTAGGACAATCCGAACCTTCTAGAACATTCGATGAAAACAGGAATCATTCCCGAACTCAAACGGGACTTTCCTTATATGAATCTTATTCTCCGGACCATTCCGGATCACCTCGTGATATCCGGATCCCATCCGAGACTCGAACAACCTTCGGTCTCTTTCTCATAATACCATAACTACTCAAACAACGTCGAATCCTTAAGTGTGTCTCCCTACGGTTCGTGAATTATGCGGACATGATCGAGACACTTCTCCGAACAATAACCAATAGAGGAATCTGGAAATTCATATGGCTCCACATATTTCTACGATTACTTGCGATCGAATGAACCACTTACATACGATACCAATTTCCCTTTGTCTCACGATATGTTACTTACCGAGGTTATGATCGTCGGTATCTCTGCATACCTAGTTCAACCTCACATCGATAAGTACTCTTTCTCGTTCCGTGATATGTGATCCCTTGTGACCAAGTCACATGCTTGCAAGCTAATTGGATGACATTCCACCGAGAGGGCCCAGTATATCTATCCGTCATGTGGATGGACAAATCCCACTCTTGATCCATGTGTTTCAACCAATACTTTCTGAACACTTAATGCCACCTTTATAGCCACCCAGTTACGGTGTGGTGTTTGATGTCATCAAAGCATCCATCCGGTAAAGGTGATATGCATGATCTCATGGTCGAAGGAATTAGGTTACTATGTATCAGAAAGCATATAACAATTGAACTAATGAAATGACTTGATCTTTATGCTACGCTTATCTATAGGAGTATGTCCACCATATCATTCTCCTAACGATATGATCTTGTTGTTGATAACATCTCAATGTTCATGATATGGAAACCACAATCATTAATCAACCAACAAGCTAGTGAAGTATAGAGGCTATACTAGGGACTTCAAATTAAGTTTACAAATCACACAAGTATTAATGGTTTCCTTGTTAATACTATTATAGCATGAATGTAAACATTTATCATAAACACAAAGATATAATAATAACTACATTTATTATTGCCTCTAGGGCATATCTCCAACATGGAGAACTACAACCTCCGCTGCCTGCTGGAATAAGGGAGAGGAAGGTCTTCATCAAGTACCGAACGTCTGACGACTGCAGAAGCGCTGTCGGAACGCAGCGTCCAAAGGATCGTCTACGCGATCTTGAGATCGGCAAGTATACGACTATATCACCCACGAGAATCTGCTCTCGTTAACCACTTTAGAATCTTCGAGGGTGAGTACTCTAATCGACTCGTTGCTACAATCTAGTAGATAGATCTTGGCTTGTTTGTGTGCATGCGGTTGAATTTTTTTGTTTTCCATGCTCCGAACCCCTACGCAACCGTGCACATGCCCTTCCTTTGTTAGGACGATGAATGAGATGTGTCTTTCCTAGAAGAGATTGTAAGTTGCCATCTTGACCTTGAATCTTTTTTTATAGAACTTCCAATTTTTAAATTTGTCTACGGTGAGCCTTTTCCAATAAAAAAATACTTCATGGTATTTGTTGTCGCAGATCTGCTAGAAATATTAGCTAATAGATACAGGTTGCTGGATGTGCATTCACTATTTTAGCAGCTTGCCAAGCACCTATAGAAATTCATCTTCAGATCTATGAAAACTCATATAGTAACGTTATGTTTTTTATGTTGTGGTGAACAACTGAACATTGATATGCAGTGAAAAGGACAATTGAACAATCCTATATCTATTAATCCATTGGATTTTGTGTCAAAAAAAATATTAATCCATTTGGATTCGAGCACCTGATCCATTCCACGAGTCATGTATCTTTCTTGAAGATTGTGAGGTATTGGTTCTTGGACAAATGGTCAATTTTGCTAGCATCGACTATAATGATTTATTTCATGTCTATTCATTACATAATTTTTTTGATGGATCCGAAGACAAAACATTAGATCTTATTTGTGTGGTATTGTATTCTTAGTCATGTCATTGCCTCGCTCCAAATGTTACAGCAATAATCCTACACTTACAGACTGGTTGCTCACGGAAAATACTACGAACAAAGATGGCTGCCCGGCATACATAATTGTTTTTTTATAGAGCAAATACAGCTTTTCCCTTTTTATTACTAGATAAAGAGGGATGGAAACCCTGTCCCATTAAATGCAATCAAAATGTCACAAGGTTTTTATCGAGTTGTGGGCTCGACACAGGGGCGGAGACAAGGTGGGGCTAGCAAGGGCTAGACCCCCCTAATGGTTGGTCCCCCGAACAATTTCCGGTAGACAGTACTAGTAATAAACTACTTTAAGTAATCACTTGATTGTCTTATTATTGATTAATTAGTCCATCTCACACTGAAGCAAGAAGCCCAAATACCCCAGCCCATGTACCTGTACAGATTTAGACCATCGTGTCTGAACTTTGTTCCTATGATCCGTTGATCGAAGATGTGTACGTGACTGCCGTCTCTGTCTTATCATCAACTGCTAGGGCTCTAGGACGTTTCTTCTTGCCGTCACTCGCCATGCAATTTTGTCGGTCGTCGTTCAATTCTACCTCCCACTGATGCCTGTGCAACGCTATTCCGACTGTATTTCGTGTTTCAGTCAAATTATCTATTGATTTTCTTCTTCAGGTTTCAGCGATCTAGGGCATGGGCAAACGAATAGTCAGAATTGCCCCCGAAGAGCCTGAGATCAATTGATCGTGGAAACAAGCCGCAACAAATGCTAGTAACTAGCGATGATTCTCTGCGCGCTTGCCGCCAATCTCCTTTAACCTTTAATTCTACTAAGTTATGGAAGGGACAACAATGACCCAGATTTAATTCTCTCAAGGTATGTATTTCCGCAACATTATTTGCTACTCCTCGTGCATTACTAATTAATTAATAATCCTATTTGATTGTATATGTACAGGCGTTCGTAGCTATCAAGCCCGATTTGAGTGCTCGTCCAACCAATGATTTAACAACCAAACCTATGTAATTGCTAGCTAAATCCAACAATTTAGTTAAAATGATTAATATCATCTATATATTTTAAAACTTTGATACGATATATTTTCGTGGCAAGGTACTTCGTGTAATATAATGGAGTAGCTTGGATTACCAACCTCGTCGACATCGTATATAGATTTATTATCTATGCCATATATCCTCATAATTGTTTTCCATGTAGGGGCAAAATTTAACACAGATGATACGTAGATATAAAACGTCTACATTAGTTTGGGAAAAGAAAAACTTTACCTCCGTTTCTACCTCGCGCCCCCTAACCGGCTCCGCCTACGTCGCGGACACAGTATTTTCCTCATCTCTCCGAGCCGCCCTGATCCCCTTCCTCTCCCAAACGCACGTCGGCATCCATGGAATCCAACACGGCTTGACATGTCCACGTTGCTGCTCCGTGAGGCCGCTGTGACGTACGGCGTACGAGGCCACGCTCGAAGACCTCCGACGGTAGCGCGAAGGCAAGTAGATTCAGGTGGACAAAATCAAAGAGAAGTTTACACTACTAGGAAAACGGCTATAGGTAATCAGCACATCCGTGGCTCACATGGTTGAAGTGCCCCACGGCTAAAACAGGCGTGGCTCACCTGTGGGCAATGTCCTACTAATAACTATAACAGGCGTGGCACATGACTATAGTGCCACATGTGTGTGGGCCAGGCCTCATACACGCCAAACATCCAGTAGCGCACTATAGTCATGTGCGCCACGGTTGTTAGGGTCATCTGTGGCGACGTGTGCACAGTGCGCCACGCTGGCGCATGCCCACCTGCTCTGAAGCGGCCACAAACTTGGCGCACTCCGCCTAGTGCGCCACAGGGACTAAAACATGTGGCGCACTCGGCCTAGTGCGCCCATGTGGTTTGTACTCCCTATGGCGCCTTGGGCCGTGTGCTCCACGGATGTGTCGATTCTTTTAGGACAGCACTTTATGTGCACATGTGTGCCACACATCCACCACCCACACTTCACTTTCCTTCTTCTTCCTCCTTAGATCTAGTCGGGATCTTCTCCTTCCCACCTTAATTTCTCCATACATTCACCATTTTAGCATGTAAAACTTGCTTTGGATGTTACATAAGTAATAGAGGAGGTCTCCGGTCTCTCATCTATCCGTCTCCTGGTCGACGCACCTCTCCTTTCCATCTTTCTCGCGATCGGTCTCTCATCTCGTAAGTTGTCCATGTAAGGATGTGTTCATGTGTATATGGATGATGCACGTGCTCATATGTATGTAGATGATCGATGCTCATGATGTGTGTATGTGTGGAGAGGATCGATGGTCATATGTGTGTGTATATGGAGAGTATCGATGATGCTCATGCATGTATGTATGGAGAGGATAATGATATGTTCATGTGTGTATGGATCGGTCTCTCTCTCTCTTGTGTTTGTATGTGAACAAGTTGCCATTTGTTTTGACAAAACGTTGATTCATTTCCATTTTGGCAAGACTTTGGCATTTCATAAAGGTCCTAATTTTAGGATAGGTCATGCCGAAATTTTCTATCGACCATTGCATGCATGCATTCATTATGTGGTTCTAATAGACTTCAAAATTGTCTTGTGTACATCGTGCGAGCAAAAATGGTCCGCATAATGAGCGAAGGCATTGTGGCTAGATTTTTGAAATGTGCGACGGCCGACATGATACGAAATAACAAGATGATATAAGATGTCCGTGCGAAGATGCAAACTCAATGGGTGATCGACCCATTCGGGAATCTGCAGCGCACTGCTCCGCCATGGTTTCATGGATGGATATACTGTTGGATAAGCGATGGCGTAGATGATGGAGACGGTGAAGAAGGTGGCCAACATGATGATCATCATCACGGCGAGAACGGGCGAGATGATGAAGAGGCTCGGAGATGGTGAAGGTGCGCGAACGGGATGATGATGATCTAGATGGGAGGAGCAGACGATGGAACAACGTCAAGCTGGGTGCGGGACCCTTATGTGCAAGAGCGCTTCTCAAGCATTTAGTAACGCCAGTGGTGCCGCTAGAGAGAAAGCTTGCGCAACTTGAGAAAGACGCGTTACTCCATTGTATGAAGGATGCAGCCTGATGATACCCGGTTGAATGTAACGCTCAAGGCTATGGAGATGAAGGCAAAGCACAAATTGAGCGACGCAAGCTTCGACGATATGATGGCATTCTGGCACGATCGTCTCCCGGAGGGGAACACATGTCCAACTAGTATCGAGGATGCCAAGAAAATCGTCTGTCCTCTCGATCTACCGCACGTAAGATATCACGTATGCATCAACGATTGCATCATTTATCGGGGCGAGGACGCGGAGAAAACCACGTGTCCGGTGTGCGGCATGAGTCGATACAAGAAAGGGAAGAAAGCACCTCGAAAAGTGGTATGGTACTTTCCTATCACCCCTCGTCTGCGCTATTTCGGACCCTAAGGAAGCTCATGCAATGGCATGCGGAAAGGAAGAAGCCGGAGATGATGATGACCCGAAAGGATGAGCTGGCCGACGCACCCTTCGGATGCTAGCCGCTGAAAGCATTGGACCTCGAATTCCCATTGTGGAGATTCGAGGAACATCGGGCTTGTGCGAGCACCGATGGACTCAATCCGTTCGGTAGCGAGGAGCACGACAGACTTGGACCGTGTTTGTATGGATGTACAACCTCCTCCATGGTTGTGCATGAAGAAGAAGTACATACAAATGAGTATGCTAATTCAAGGGCGAAACAACCCGGCACCGACATCAACTGTATCTCGGGCTGTTGAAAGAGGAGCTAGCAACGTTATGGGAATCTGAGCCAATACTTACGACGCCGTCGCACAAGATTATTTCACCGTGAGAGCGTTGGTCACTACGGTGCAAGACTATCCAGGTTGGGTATATCTCGGGCAGTTATCCAAGGATTACCGCATGCGTTAGGTGCATGGATAACACAAGCTATCTCCAACTAGAGAAAGATCCAGGTCATCGAAAACCGTGTTCATGGCGCACCGAGGTGGCTCGGCAAGAATGATCCATGGAGAAAACGTGGAGACCTGTTCGATGGCAAATCGAGACCCGAGGAATCCCGGGCGTAGGAGCGACAAAGAAGTGGAAGAGTTCTGAAAAACCGGAAAGATTGTCCTAAGCACGGAAAGAAGCGAAAGAGGCAACAAGACAAGCCGATGAAGGTATGGAAAACAAGGTGCTTTTCCGGAGTTGCCATATTGGAAGTTTCTCCAGACGCCTCATAGCCTCGACATCATGCATATCACGAAAAACGTGTGCGAGTCCGTCGCCACCATAATCAACATGCCGATAGGACGAAAGATGGTCCAAAGCAAGGCCGCGACCTGATATGCTTGGGTATCCGGAAGGAGCTTCACGAAGGACGCACTACTCGATGATCGTGAAGATGACGATGATCATGAGTCGGAGACGACACAAGGTCGTCGGAAGGGTAAAAAGTTCAAGAAGAACGAATATTACGCCTCCTTCTTGCTTCACTCTAAGCCGTGATGAGATCAAACAGTTTTCAAGTGCCTTCTAGGAGTCAAATTTCCTTACGGCCACGCGGGCAAGATAAGCAGATAGACGAGGCGAAGCAGAGGTTCGGGCATGAAGTCTCACGACGTGCCGTGCTAATGACGCAGTACTTCCGTCGCACTAAGAGGGATAATGGACGAGCACGTCGGAAACGTTATTTGGCCTATGCAAGTTTTTCGACGTCATCTCTAGGAAGTCGATTGGCTTGAATCAGCTCGGAAGGCTAGGAGGAGATCGTGGTGATACTATGTGAGCTTGAGGTCTACTTCCCACCCGCATTCTTCGACATTATGGTGCATCCGCTGGTCCATGTCGTGAGGACATCGTAACTCGGGCCGATGTTTCTCCGCAGCATGATGGCGTCGAAAGGATGAACGGACACATCAAAGGATACGTCAACAGTCCCGGCCCGGATGGAAGCATAGCCAAGGGCTTTCTCGAAGAGTGCATCTCTTCGCACGAATTATCTAGACATCGATAACCTGTCGGTCTTCCCGCCAATGACACCTTGGCAAGCTCGACGGATCTGGTCACTTTGAGAGGCCGACATCGCATGCGACTTCGATTTTCGACGCAGACTTTGATCGAGCAAACCTCGCCGCGCTACAGACATTTAGAACTGGTCGATCCTTGATGTACAGCAAAAGGTTAATCGAGAAGAAGTACGGACCGGGGCATACAGAGGACGCAGGGAGAAATAATCAAAGAGCACAACTCAGATTTCACGCGTTGGTTTAGGCAGACGCTCCTTGATAATCCCCCGCGCTCGCATTCTTCTGACATGGAAAAGATCATATTCACCTTGTCGTAGGGACCAATGCAAAACCTGGTGACCTATCAGGCGTATGATATCAATGGCTACACATTCTACACGGAGGAAAAGGACAACAAGTGTGATTATCAGAACTCAGGCGTAACGTCGGAATTCTACACCGATGACAACGTGAAGGAAAGATTCTACGGAAGAATCGAGGAGATCCGGGAGCTCGACTCATGGAGAAAAGGTGCCGATGTTCCGTGTCGATGGGCAAAGAGTAAAGAGAAGACTGGTATTTCACAACCATGGTTATACCAAGCAGCCAAATCCAAGGTCACGGCAAACTTGGCATGAAAAATGAACCGTGGGTACTGCTACCAAAGTGGACCAATGTTTTTCATTACCGACGACAAAGCCTAGCCGTGTTGTCGTGAGGAGAGGAAAAGAAACATCATCGGAATGGATGGAGTCGCCAACGAGCAAGACTTCACCAAGACGGATCCAAAGATTGAAGATGACGACGACTACGATGCGAGAACATACATCACAAGAAGAAAAGGACAACCCTACCCAAAAAGGTAGCCTCGAAAGAAGAAACATTAAAGTCTTAGGCTAAATTATTCAACCGACAAAGAAGGGAAAAAGATTGTAAAACGCTAGCTCAAAAATATTGTAAAACGCGTGGTCGAAAAAGATTGTAATATTCATGGACCAGTATTATGAAATTTAGTTATACTTTGAATCATATTTGTAACACTTTTATGATATATATTATCACTTTTGGGCATTTTGGAATATTTAAAAGTATTTTAAAAACAAAACAAAATTTGTATGGCATGTATCACCACTTTTGGAACATTTTAAAGTATTTTTGAACATTTTAAAGTATTTTAAAGTAAAAATAAAAGTGGAGCACCAGGATTCAAACCTGGTGCTCATCGTTTAGAATAGAGCTAAGGGCAAAACCAGGGTAAGAAGATTAGTGTTAACTAGTGGGACGGCCAAGTGCTTATCGATAGTCCAACCCACACGCCGTAGCTCACAGCCAAGTGCGCTATTTATCCGTAGCGCACTTGGCCAGGGTGCGCTACGCGTGTGTGGGTTGGACTAGTCAACTGCACGTGTGAGCCAGCCCTCCCATCGTCGTCCTCAGACACATCGTCCCCATCCCGGCCCATCCCCATCCCCGCATCGAGGCGCCGCCGCCACGCCAGGAGGAGGCTGCCACGCCACGTCGGGAGGAGGCCGCCACGCCACGCCAAGAGAGGAGGAGGCCGCCACGCCACAGAGGAGGAGGCCTCACGCTAGGAGGAGGAGGAGGCCGCCTTGCCAGCTGTTCCGTGGAGGAGGAGGTCGGTGGCGGCGAGGTTCCTGCAGTCGGCTCCGCTCCTCCGACGGCAAGGCGCCTGCCGCCCTCCCCTCGTTACCTCACCCCGCCAGCCTCGTCATCTCCCTCTCTCGAGCAATCTCGAGGTGAGCTCTGTCCCTCTCCTCTATCCTTCTCCCCCTCTCTCCTCGAGGGTTAGGGTTAGGCTATTGTACTTTCGTGTTTGCATCTGGTTAGGTTAGGCTATTTTCTTCTGAATCCATTGCATCTGGTTAGGGTTAGGCTATTGTACTTTGGTGTTTGCGAATGTTAGACAAAATGTGCTAGTGCTTGCGAATGTTAGACAAAAATGTCCCTCCCCGCTCTCCTCTCTCCCTCTCTCCTCTCGCTTCAAGATTCGTTAGCGATAAACTAGAATTGGAAATAATTTTAGTAGTAAACAAGATTCAAGATTCGTTAGCGATAAACAAGATTCAGTTAGCAAGAAATAATTCTGTTTTATGCAAGTTTTATTCAGTTAGCGTAAACGAAATATTTGCTGCAATGATCTTAGAGAGAAAAAATTAGCTCCTAAATGAATTTTTAGGAAAGTGACTAATGTATTTGGCTTATGGTGACTTTCATAAGATGGATTAATGATAGACATATGATTTTTATAAATGTTATAATTGTTTATTCACGGAACTAGATGATTTTTATAAGGAGGAGGAGGAGGCCCCGAACTCGGAACTATAGCTCCTCCTCCTGGTTATTCCTTGAATCGAACACACATAGTACATGGTCTTAGCTGCTAGTATTTGTGTTTGTTGCCTCTGAAAACTGAAAAACACATGATTGCTACTGTCAAAAAAGATAAACTGAACTAAAAGATCAGGATCTTGTTGCATTCTTGTGTTGTGTGGTTAAAAAGATAAAAAAGTACATGATCCTTTTAGTTAGATAGATGGCTGCGCTTTGGAACCTGGAACTGAACAACACATGATTGCTACTGTCAAAAAAAGCAAATGCCTGTCGGTACCACAATTTCACTACACTGGACCATTATTTTCAAAAAAGGAACTGTTTTCAAGAGAAAAGATCTTACTACTATATTACTTGGCCATTCGATTCGAAAAGTAACAACACTACCATGGCATATATTCAGTTTTGGCAACAGAACTTAGTTTCTAGGGAACCATCAGGCTAAGCTTATTGATTTACTGTTTTGAGTGATAGATACGCATGCTTATGACCAGATCTAACTTATGCCTAGGATAGACTAGGTGCTATGATATTAGAATTATCAACTTAGTGATTCCATTATCCTAGCAAGAAAAACCATACCGCAGACCCGCAGCTATAACTTCTCACCAAATTTTAAGAATAGATCATATGCAATTATAACCAGAGTTAGTAGCTAGGGCCTTGAACTGAATTAATCAAACCATTGCATAGGCTCCAAGTCCGGATCTTGCAAATAGCCTTCTATTGTCAAGACACACAGCTACAACTATGCGTAAGGGAGGCATGCCTCTGGTAGAACATCAGTTGGGTTGTAGAACATGTATGCTTGGGTTTTAGTTGTTCGTGTATGCTCATATGTGTTATTTTCTTTTTCAAGAGACCTAGCAGGCTTTAGTTATTTTCTTTCCATCATATGCTTGGTGCACAGTGAATCCAGATGATAATGTAAATGCCCATTGCTTGATGTGGTCGGGCATGTTGGTGCATTCTTAACCAATGTGTTTTCTACCTAGATGTTTATGTCTGGCTTTGTTGGCCAAATTATCCTATGTGACCAGATTATGTGTCTGTGTTGGCCATTTATTGTTTTCTGGTTGTCTTGGCTATGATGGCCATTTATTGTGTGCTAGCTATGCTGGCCATATATATGCAGGTTCTTGTATGAAATGAGTCCCGATTTTTGGAATGTTGATTAACTTCCGTTTTGCGTAAATCGGGCACTCTAGTTTAAGAAAATTAGCAAAGGTCATGCCGGATTTTTCCGTGCATTTAACCAATTATTTGTTTTTATTAGTGCAAAGATGTGTGACAACGATTTTGGATGTTCTAAGCGCATCAGCGAAGGAGAACTCAGACCTCCGAATAAACAATTGACATTCGGGAGGCGCCCATTGTCTAGAAGACGATGAAGAATACCATCCTTCGGAGAGCGAGGATGATGAGATGGAAGACGGAGGAAGAAGCCGAAGGAACAATGGACGATGAAACCACCGATGGCGGCGAGGGCACGGGGAGTGGTAGCAACCTCCTAAGAAGAAGAAGAAGCGAAGGACCGGCGCCCGAACACGGTCGGCCAGGGAGGAAATTACAAGTGAGCCCATCAGGTTCCTTTGGAGCCCGACCTTGTCGTCAGAGGGTACGGTGGGCAAGTGGCAGCGATCACCCGGACAACCATCTCGATCAACACCGAGAATCTCCGGCATAAAGATAATGGCCACTTGCGCACACTCCTCTTCGAGAAGCTGCACGCAAGATACAAGTTCCCCACTAAGTATCAGAACACAAATTATCATGGGAACGAAGTAAACAAATCCGCCCTCACAAAGATGAGCACCGCCCTGGCCAGCTGGAGAACCCGGATAAAGAAGAAGATCTATAAAGAAGGCAAAAGTCTCGAGGAGATCCAAAATATTGACCCGCAGATCACAAGATCGCCCGGGAGTTCAAGGAGAGGTGTGAATCCGAAGAGCCTCAGCCAATAGTAATCGGGAAAGGTGTTGAAGGCGAATATAGGTCATCACCATCTCGGATCCGTGGATACGTAACTGGAGGCCAAATGGAATAAGGAGGACGAAGAGTATAGGTCCAAGGGATAGAAACCCTTTGCTAAATTCGAACCCGGCAGGTTCGAACTTCATCGAGGCCCGTTACCATGTGGACCCAAAACCAAACAACTCACCGCGGATCTGCGGTGAAGGAATTCGAGGAAATTGTGGTAAGTATAATCTAATTACACGGATCAACACGATTGCAATCTAATCGATGATCTAAATGATTCAACATTTCTTCTGCAGGAGGAGGAAATTGTTGCTAGTCATGGATCCTGTGGTTCCTCATCCTGTGGGTCGACGGCGCCACCCGGGATAACCCTTTAATGTAGGCGATGAACCTGCCAAGAAAATAGAGCGATTAAGAAGTTGCCGCCGTCATTTGGCCGTCTGCCGCCTCGGGTAAGAATTGGGTGGATCATTTTGGTCCACCGAGGACGATGTGGCGCGCCGGAAGGAGCGAGGAGGAAAACAGAGAGGTTCAAGAACTTAAGGCACAAGTGGCGCGGATCCCGCAGATCGTCCAAGACAACTGGCAATCACCTTACGCCCTTCCCGCCTACCTTGGTGGAGTCAATAGCGAACTGGAGTGCGGGTGGTCGAGTAGGGCCGTGCCCGATTCCAAGCATGGTCGTAGCCACTCGAACAACGCGTGCCGACGAATCAGCGAACTACGTGTTCGTGACTCACCGCTAGCACCGCTGGGCGCCGCAAGTGTGGGTGACTCCCGCCATCACCGCGGCGCCGAGTACATGTTGGTGCCCCACCATCGTCGCGCGGCACCGGAGCTCAAGCACCCGTCGGTAGGGAGAATACACCGCGCCAGACCGCGCCATCAAGCAGCCCCTTCCGTCTCTTGCACGCCCGTCATGTCAAGCGTCGACATTAGCCGATCTCGACGCCATCACGGTAAACAAATTGCTTTAATTACCGCCTTTCATGCCATCTATATATTACTCGTGGCATCTCGCTCGACGACGCCGTACATGTTTTCTGCAGACGGATGTTCCTTGCACTCTCTTATGCTACGTGAACAACGAAATGAGGATGTTGCCAAGGGTACCATCGTTCAACCCTTGCAGCAAGACGTTCCACTCAAAACCGATGCCGAGATAGCGTGCACAGGGTTAAAATTTGTCGGGTGCTAAGGGTGCGACGACCGAACCTCCCATTCAACCCCTGTGAGCGGATGAAGAAGAGTCGTCGTCCTCGGTTGCTTGGCTTGTTCTTGCTATGGCCAAAGAGCATGATCTGTTTGGGACGACGGGGCCATCACGCCAGACAGCACCGCTTGTCGTGCCGACAAGCGGTGGCAAGGCCCTCACCGCCACCTCCACGCGGTGGGTCGGATGATCATGTTGATGATATGCACATGGCGCAGGATCCGCCGAGGACTTCAAGACTAGAATGATCACTTCTTCAAGACTCGTTTAACGAAGAAGACCTAGGTGGCCCCACAGACAAAGCCACTATCACCAAGCGTCTGCTTGGTTCTCGAGACGCCTCCATTGCGCCTTCTGAGCCACCGATACAACCAATCGCCCTTTATTCTAAGCCTGACACACTACATAGGGCCGGTGCTCAGATATGTGCCTGCCCGCTCTCCAAAAGGAAAAAAGGGCAGGAAAAGAAAATCTAGCAACTCGAGCCAGCCGGTGGCGCGTCAACAATCGCGAATCCGATCAGGTTTCGGATGGGCCACCAAGACCCGAGGGTATTATGTGGAGGATTCATGTGGCGGGTGAGCCCATGCTACCTAAGAATTTGCGAAGCTCGCCAGCGAATCGCAGAGTGTGCATGACGGCGTTGCGACGAGAGACGCCTTCTATCGGAGAAAGATCCTCGCACCCAAGATTCGTGGTTAAGGTGCCACCAGGCTTGGGCTTCACGACATTGCCTCATGGATCTGTTCTTCCCGCGTTCGAGGACATCTTCAATATGTTCCACCTATACCACTGCACTATACCATGGTCCGCTTTTCTCTCACCGCCACGCAGATCATTAGAGAACACATGTAACACCCTCGAGTCGGACCTATGCAAGTTTTAGCGAAATCCAAACCCGCATAGAAACGATTCAAAGGTGCCCACCAGCACTTTCGTATGGTGGAAAACGAAGTAATAACATTACACAACAGTCCTCGATGGGACCCACAGAACAAATATATATACAAATGACTCGTAGAGTCAAGAATACAAATATAATATACAAAGATCCAAATCACCTTGAAAACGATAGAGCGTCCAGCTACGGACAAGATGCAAATGGGGCTAAGAGCCCTGAAGAATAACCAATGGCGTCCATAACCCTGCCCAGGCCAAGCCGGAAGGGTAACCCTGCTAACGACGTCGATCTCAAACCTGCTTAAACAAAAGGGGTGCCGACAAAGGGCAAAGAGAAAAGAGGAGCGTCAGTACTGAGGCCAGTACACGGCGAGGCTAGAATTCGGCGGTCCTCGCCTACATAGGTATGGTGGACTGAAGCAGCAGCGGCAGCAAGCACCGAACAACCTATAGAGACTCGATACAACTGGCGGTTATCAGAGGGGGTAAGAATGACCTATTCGGAACCAACCTGATACTACCATCAAACAAACCCATCCTGGCGTTTTCCCCTCGAGACCAAACGAGGAAGTCAACCGAGGAACTCACACAGTTGGCAGTTTTACTTATTCAGTTATAGTTGCGGCACTTTACTAGTCAGGTTTAGATAATCATCCTGATAAAGTAAGAAGTGGGCACTTTTAGTTAACCATTCCGTGATAGTTGCAGCACTTACTAGTCAGATACAATTAGCATGAGATAACCCCAAAACCCAGCAGTTGTTGGTACTTTTATTCAGCCATTCCGTTGTAGTTGCAATACTTACTAGTCAGGTACAATGGTCGCAAGCGACAATTCAAACAAGCAATTGTGGGCAGTATTATTAGCCATTCCATTATAGTGAAGCTGATTACTAGTCATTATAAAGTCAAATTTATAGCAATAAACTTTAGTTATGCTTGTCTATGATCGAGATACTGTGCTCCAAGTCGTCCATATCCGCGGACACGGCTTTCAGAAAGTTTTACCCGCCGGGTGCACCAATAGCAACACACGCCGATCAACCTCGGAAAACCAAATCAAAACCCAACAAGGCTTTCACATTTGAACAATCACAGGATTCAGAAATATTTCAGGGCCACCCTTGAAGTCTACCCAAGCAAGTAAGCTAGCTCCAAAACGGACCCAAGGTTTGGGTGGACGGTGAACGATCGGGAACCCAAAACTGAGCTTGTCGACACGCTGAATCGTGTCCCGATCCTAAAGCGATGTGTGCTCCTCGCACAATCGTAAATACATAAGTAGCATGGCATAAGTACAGGATCGTAAATAAAACCTCAAACTAGTTTGTGGCCCCAAGAAATAAGACCTGAATCAAGCTCGCTCGGGGTCCCATATACCTCCGGATGTGGATAGCGATAAAACAAGGAATGTATCAAGTACTCGGGGTCCTACGGGACACAAGTGGGCGTTCGGAAACCAAATGTTATCTATCACCCACCGATGCCTCTAATTACTTCAATTTTAGTTGTTAAACAGGAATTTAAAGTGAACGATAAGTAAAACTATGATCTTCTCCAACATCAAACATGCGGCAATACATCAACAAGCGCCTTTGGGCGACGCATAAAGACTTGAGCAAGCGACTAAGACGCTGCAGTCCAACTATCTACCAAACAATGTAATAGGGTGTGTCCAAGGCAATATAGGGTTGCAAGGGATATCACGAATGAAAACTAGAGCATCGCAACACGTATAGCAATAGATCAACAGAGGGAATAAATACTATAAAAGTAAGATAGGTAGAAAGGGAGATGCTCACTGAAAACATTGTCGAAGGTTCAACCAAGATCGGGCGAAGCTCACATCAACTCAACGGCCTTATCCGCGAAGAACCAAAACACTAGAATAAACACGGATGCACTATTTAATACAACGGAAGATCGGCATGATGCATGTATGATGTATGGCATGGCAAAGATGGCGCAATTAGGTCAATATTAAGTGGAACCGGGTCCGACAATTAATTAAACAGTTCAAGTCATTTAACTACCCCGCAATTTGTATGTTGTTTTAACATGGCCGAAGATAGCACCGGGTTCGCTACACAAATTTAAATGAGGCCAATATAAGGCTAGATTTGCCCGCATATGGGCCCCATATTTAATTATAAGGTGAATCGGCATAAGGCCCCCAAACCAATGATATGCATGCGAGCATGACAATTCAATATGCAACAAGTTATTATTTTATAAGATAGGGTTTCGGGAAGGGTTCACACATTAGAGGGTTCTTGACGGACTTGAGGTTCCGGGGGGGTTCGGGTCGGGGTCCGTGGTTCGACGGATGCGTTCTCGGACTCGGATCGTTCTCGGACATTGGAGGTAGGTCTTGTTGCGTCGGAAGCGGACTTGGTCGGTGCCGGGCGCATTGGGTTAGATTACGGTCGCTGTCGTTCTTGTCGGGTTCTCGGTGGTCGGACTTGTCCGTGTCGGTGATCTTGGCGTGTTGGCGTCCACGGATCCATGTCGGCACTCGGTCTTGGCGCCCTCGGGGCATTGGCTTCAATCGGTGGAGGCTATCTTGGGGTACCGCGTCTTGGTGCCGGATGGAGAACTGGTGGTTCGAGGAAGATCATGGCGACGTGTCGACGGGTTCGGTTTCCATGAAGGTCTTGTGGTTCCCACTCGAGAAGATCTTGTCGAGGCGTTGATGCAGGGTCTCCGATCAAGATCTGGCGACCTTGGGGTGCTAAACTGTACACGCAGAAACATCATGGCTCGCGGCGGCGGTTCTCAAGGTGTCGGCGACGGCGGCTGCACAAGGCAGCGGCAAAGAGCCCATCGGGCTGCAGGGCCCGAGGCGAGGGCGGCGGATGCGGAGGAGGCGGCGGCCTGGCAGGAGGAGAAGGCCATGCCTTCAAGGCCGAGGAGGGCAGAGGGCGAGGTTGGTGTGGGCGCAAGGGCGGGAGGCGCCTGGGGCGAGGGTGGCGTCCGGTGGCGCCTTGAGAGGAGAGCGCGGCGGCCGCGGAAGACTGAGAGAGGGAGGCGGCGAAAGCACGCGGTGGGCGCGCGACTTGGCGTGGGCCTGGAGCGGGAGGCGAGTGGCGCAGGAGGCGTGGGCGGCAAGGCGGGTCGCGGGCCGAGGGCGGGCCACAGCGGGCGGGCAGACGCGTGACATGGGGAAGCTTCAGCGTGGCGACGCGAGAGGGGAGAGGGGCTGGGCGAGGTGGCGTGGCAGGGGCGAGGGGCGCGGTGGTGGACGAGCGAGAGGAGAGGAGGCCGCGACAGGCTAGAGAGGAAGAAGAAGCACGGAGGAGGATGGGCGCGCTGGGGCATGTGGGCTGGGACGTGGGCCGGGGCGTGGTGCGTGTGTCGCGTGTGAGTGCGTCGCGTGGGAGCTGGCGTGAGTGGGGAGTGGTTTGTGTGGCCAGGGTTGAGTGGGGTGGTGATTGGGAGAGAGAAAGGGAGGGAGAGAGAGGGAGTAGGTGGTGAGGTGGAAGTTTGGGGTTGGTTAGGGGGAGGGAGAGGGTGATGTGTCACGACGGGGTTGGCCGTGGTGATGTGGCCAAAGGGGGTGGGTAGATAGGTTGGTAGTTTTAGGAATTGTTGGGGTGGTCCGTTTGTGTTTTTCTGGGGTGGTCGTTCGGGTCATTCGGCCCGTTCGACTGCCCCACTAGAATAATAAATATTTTTATTTATTTCAAACAAGGCTTTTGCAAACCGATATCAGGCAAAACAAAATATTCCGGCGACCCGAATTTTGGCGTTTGAATAAAGACGGGGCGTTTAGAAACATGGACCGGTTTTCCCGCAAACAATTTTATGCAAGCAAATGCAAGATGATGACGAGGCGCAAATGCAATGTGGCATGATGACATGAGCATGCTGTCATGATGATGCAATGCACAAATCAACGCGATTTTCTAGTAGTGGTTTTTGCGGGATGCCACAATTCGACACCACTAACAATGGATCTCGCCCTCGAGATCCGCCTCATGGTACCGGAAGGAAAGGTCGGCGATCTGCGTCTTCTCGCTTCGTGTAGATCCTCGCGACACCACTAACAAAGGTTGTTGTCCGTGATCGTCGAGAGAACACTCCGGGGACAAAAGGTCGAAGGTAGAGGTATCAACAAATAAAGCCACCTCTAACTTCCGTGGACGGAGTAAAACTGCTGGATCCACTGATTCGACGTACAAGAGCGAATGATAAGAGCAGTGGGAGGGTAGCTACTCCATCCCGCACTCAAACCATTACTCTACACGCGAATAGACGGATTATGCAACCAACTCTCGGAATTAGACTGAAGATCTCAAGCGAGGTTCGAAACAAGGAGTGATGCATCAGATCGGATCCGCGATGACGTCATCACATCGGGAAACACCGAAGATACAAGAATCGTATGAAAACACACTGATTAGGTTTCGCGATGGTTTCATTGGCATGAACAACACATGCTCAAGGTATACTCCAACTTCACCAATGCTCGTCCTTCTCATATGTTTTTCAACGACACGGATATCCAGCAAGGAACACAAATGGGTAAAGAGCTCAAGAACAAAAGATTGGATGAAGGGTACAACAGACAAGTTGCAGATTGATGATCGTAGCACCTCCGTTACAAAAGGGAGAAAGCGAAACCCTGAAGGTACGATGGAAACCCAACCACGAGAAATCCTGGACTCAAAGAGAGAGAAGAGAGCGGGTTCAAAACACGTAGAGGTAAGAGAGGAATAGCAAAAGGGGTAAGGAGTAAAATCAGACCTAATCAGATCTATCCAACCGATTTTGCAAAAATAGTTTTGACACTCTACTTCGGCCGTTAGCTAGGTTATCCTACAGGCTGGACTTGTGGGGTATCGCAACCGAGCTCGATACCACTGTAACACCCTCATAATCGGACGTATGCAAGTTTTAGCGAACCGCCAAACCCGCATAGAAACGATTCAAAGGTGCTCACCAGCACTTTCGCGGGTGGAAAACGAAGTAATAACATTACACAACAGTCCTCGATGGGACCCAGCGTAATATATATACAACAACACTCGTAGAGTCAAGAATACATATAATATACAAAGATCCAAATCACCTTGAAAACGAGAGTCCGCCACGGACAAGATGCAAATGGGGCTAAGAGCCTCAAGAATAACCAATGGCGCCCATAACCCTGCCCGTGCCAAGCCGAAGGGTAACCACGCTAACGACGCCGATCTCAAACCTGCTTAAACAAAAGGTGCCGACAAAGGGCAAAGAGAAAAGAGGAGCGCCGATCGAGGTCAAGACACGGCGAGGCTAGAATTCGCGTCCTCGCTACATAGGTATGGTGGATCAAGCGCAGCGTGGCAAGCATCGAACAACCTATAGAGACTCGATACAACCGGGCGATCGAGGGGGTAAGAATGACCTATTCGTAACCAACCCGATACTACCATCAAACAAACCCATCTGGCGTTTCCCCTCGAGACCAAACGAGAAGTCAACCGAGGAACTCACAGCTGGCGCTTTACTTATTCGCTATAATTGCGGCACTTTACTAGTCGTTTAGATAATCATCCCGATAAAGTAAGTGGGCACTTTTAGTTAACCATTCCGTGATAGTTGCAGCACTTACTAGTCGATACAATTAGCATGAGATAACCCAAAACCCAAAGAGCTTGTTGGTACTTTTATTCAGCCATTCCGCTAGAAGTTGCAATACTTACTAGTCAGTACAATGGTCGCAGTTTACAATTCAAACAAGCAATTGTGGGCAGTATTATTAGCCATTCCATTATAGTGAAGCTGATTACTAGTCATTATAAAGTCAAATTTATAGCAATAAACTTTAGTTATGCTTGTCTATGATCGAGATATCGGCTCCAAGTCGTCCATATCCGCGACACGGCTTTGAAAGTTTTACCCGCCGGGTGCACCAATAGCAACACACGCCGATCAACCTCGAAAACCAAATCAAAACCAACGAGGCTTTCACGATCGAACAATCACAGATTCAGAAATATTTCGGGGCCACCCTTGAAGTCTACCCGCAACGGCAGTAAGCTAGCTCGAGACGGACCCAAGGTTTGGGTGGACGGTCATGAACGATCGGGAACCCAAACTGAGCTTGTCGACACATGAATCGTGTCCCGATCCTAACAGTACAGTGTGCTCCTCGCACAATCGTAAATACATAAGTAGCATGGCATAAGTACAGATCGTAAATAAAACCTCAAACTAGTTTGTGGCCCCAAGAAATAAGATCAATCAAGCTCGCTCGGGGTCCCATATACCTCCCGGATGTGGATAGCGATAAAACAAGGAACAGTATCAAGTACTGGGTCCTACGGACACAAGTGGGCTCGAAACCAAATGTTATCTATCACCCACCGATGCCTCTAATTACTTCAATTTTAGTTGTTAAACAGGAATTTAAAGTGAACGATAAGTAAAACTATGATCTTCTCCAACATCAAACATGCGGCAATACATCAACAACTGTGGCACTGGACGACACGCAACAGCACTTGAGCAAGCGACTAAGACGCGCAGGTCCAACTATCTACCAAACAACAGGTAATAGGGTGTGTCCAAGGCAATATAGGGTTGCAAGGGATATCACGGGTACGAAAACTAGAGCATCGCAACACAGATAGCAATAGATCAACAGGAGGGAATAAATACTATAAAAGTAAGATAGGTAGAAAGGGGAGATGCTCGCCTGAAAACATTGTCGAAGGTTCAACCGAAGATCGGGGCGAAGCTCACATCAACTCAACGGCCTTATCCGCGAAGAACCAAAACACTAGAATAAACACCGGATGCACTATTTAATACAACGGCAGAAGATCGGCATGATGCATGTATGATGTATGGCATGGCAAAGATGCGATGCAATTAGGTCAATATTAAGTGGAACCGGGGTCCCGACAATTAATTAAACAGTTCAAGTCATTTAACTACCCCGCAATTTGTATGTTGTTTTAACATGGCCGAAGATAGCACCGGGTTCGCTACACAAATTTAAATGAGGCCAATATAAGGCTAGATTTGCCCGCATATGGGCCCCATATTTAATTATAAGGTGAATCGGCATAAGGCCCCCAAACCAATGATATGCATGCGAGCATGACAATTCAATATGCAACAAGTTATTATTTTATAAGATAGGGTTTCGGGAAGGGTTCACACATTAGAGGGTTCTCGACGGACTTGAGGTTCCGGGGGGGTTCGGGGTTCGGGGTCGGGGTCCAGGGTTCGACGGATGCGTTCTCGGACTCCGGGATCGTTCTCGGACATTGGAGGTAGGTCTTGTTGCGTACGGAAAGTAGGACTTGGGTCGGTGCCGGGGCGCATTGGGTTCGTTCTGGTCGCTGTCGTTCTTGTCGGGTTCTCGGGTCGGGTCGGACTTGTCGTCCCGTGTCGGTGATCTTGGCGTGTTGGCGCCACGATCCATGTCGGCCAGACTCGGGTCTTGCGCCCCGGGCATTGGCTTCGAATCGGTGGAGGTTATCTTGGGGTACCGCGTCTTCGGGTGCCGGGATGGAGAACTTGGTGGTTCCGAGGAAGATCATGACGTGTCTACGGGTTCGGTTTCCATGAAGGTCTTGTGGTTCCCACTTCGATAAGATCTTGTCGGCGTTGGCACGGGTCTCCGATCAAGATCCTGGCGACCTTGGGGTGCTAAACTGGTACACGCAGCGAAACATCATGGCCTCGCGGCGGCCGGGTTCCCTGGCGGTGTCGGCCCGCTGCAGACGGGCGGGCGGGCGCGAGGCAGCAGCCCAGCAGGCTCGGCGCCCGAGGCGTACGAGGCGGATGCGGGCGCGGCGCTGCTGGGCAAAGCGGAGGGGAGAGGCAAGGCGCCGCGCAGGGAGGAGGAAGGGCGCCGGGCGGGCGCCGAGGGAGGCCGGAGGGGCCGCGAGGCGAGGTTGGTGGGCGCGGGCTGGGAGGCGCTCTGGGCGAGGTGGCGTCCGGTGGCGGCAGAGGAGAGAGGGCGGCGGCGAGGAAGACCTAAGAGAGAGGCGGCGGCGAGCACGCTGGCGGGCGGCGCCGCGTGGGAACGAGGGCGGAGCAGGCGTGGTGAGGCGGGCGGTTGCTGCGGGTCGCGGAGCCGAGGGGCGGTTGGCGCGTCACAAGGGCAGGCGTGGACGCTGGGAAGCTTCGCCATGGCGGGCGCGAGAGGGATGAGGGGTCAAGCAGGTGGCGGCAGGGCGGCGGGCGCGTGGTGGGCACGAGGAGGAGAGGAGGCTGCGACGGGCTAGAGAGAGGAAGAAGAAGCACGGGAGGAGGATGGGGCGCTGGGCGTGCGAGGCATGTGGGCCAGGGACGTGGGCCCGGGGGCGTGGTGTGCGTGTGTCGCGTGAGTGCAAGGGGTGGGGAGCTGGCGGGAGTGGGGAGTGGTTTGTGTGGCCAGGGTTGAGTGGGGTGGTGATTGGGAGAGAGAAAGGGAGGGAGAGAGAGGGAGTAGGTGGTGAGGTGGCAGTTTGGGGTTGGTTAGGGGAGGAGAGGGTGATGTGTCACAGCGGGTTGGCTGTGGTGATGTGGCCAAAGGGGTGGGTAGATAGGTTGGTAGTTTTAGGAATTGTTGGGGTGGTCCGCTTGTGTTTTTTCTGGGTGGTCGTTTCGGGTCATTCGCCCGCTCGATCGCCTCCACTAGAATAATAAATATTTTTATTTATTTCAAACAAGGCTTTTGCAAACCGATATCAGGCAAAACAAAATATTCCGGCGACCCGAATTTTGGCGTTTGAATAAAGACGGGGCGTTTAGAAACATGGACCGGTTTTCCCGCAAACAATTTTATGCAAGCAAATGCAAGATGATGACGAGGCGCAAATGCAATGTGGCATGATGACATGAGCATGCTGTCATGATGATGCAATGCACAAATCAACGCGATTAATTATAAGATGATTGAAATGTCGTGGCACAATATATATGTGAATGTGCTATGACGGGATTGTTAGCCTTGTGATATGCACAAGTCCAGGAATTGTGCATCCTACTTGGCTAACAGTCCCGTCATAAGCATATTCCTGTGTCCAACGACCTAGCTAGTTATATATGAGGCATGCTTTTCGAGTTATTTTTGTCTTTTTCGACAATATGCCGATGATTGAAATGTCGTGGCACAATATATATGTGAATGTGCTATGACAGGATTGTTATTTTGTGATATGCACAAGTCCGTGAATTGTGCATCCTACTTGGCTAACAGTCCCGTCATAAGCATATTCCTGTGTCCAACGACCTAGCTAGTTATATATGAGGCATGCTTTTCGAGTTATTTTTGTCTTTTCGACAATATGCCGATGATTGAAATGTCGTGGCACAATATATATGTGAATGTGCTATGACGGGATTGTTAGCCTTGTGATATGCACAAGTCCGTGAATTGTGCATCCTACTTGGCTAACAGTCCGCATAAGCATATTCCGTGTCCAACAACCTAGTTATATATGAGGCATGCTTTTGAGTTTGCTCTTTTGATTTAAGAGTACTTTCTATAAGTGTATCTTCATATGCGACTTTAATTATACATGTTTTTCAATCACCGTTAGTTATTATTGTCAACTTGTAGATGACGTGGTACGTCGGTACAAGGGACGGGTTCCCGAGTCACGATGATTGGGAAGACTGCCGGAGACAGTGCACCGTTCAGCGGCAATAGCTACAAAGGGTACAACACTATGGCGGAGGCGGAAGCTAGATACACGCGCTATCTAGCGGTAGTTAGGACAAGGAACCGGATGAAGACCTACACCTTCGTCACAAGCGGTGATCATGCTTATCTTCTTTGGTTATTTATCCCGCGTTTGTGTCTAGCTAGCTAGTTTAGATGTCTAGGCGAGCTTCCGAGCTCTAACTTGTTCGATCGACACATGTATTCGCATGTCACCAACTACTACTTTGTAACATGATCAAAACAATGTAACTTGGACTATGTATTCATGTATGAGACTTATCTATATGTATTTGTTTCAATCTTGTTTTTCATATTGAGTATTTATATATATAATTGTATATCTTGTATCTGTGTGTGTATATCTGCTGTAATATTGTATATAATCTGTATTGCATATAATCTGGCTTGGAAATTAAAAAAAAACAAAAAAACATCTGTGGCGCACATGTTCTACCTTCTATGGCGCTACACCTAAAGCGCACCATGGATGTTTAGTGGCGCACTCAGGTAGTGCGCCACGAAGATCCAAGGTAGCGCACCACGCCAAACTTCTGTGGCGCACTAGGTGGTGCGCTACGCCTATCTCTACACAACCGTGGCGCACTAGGCAGTGCGCCACGGCTGAGAGATAGCCGTAGCGCAAGGCCCGTGGCGCACTACAGGTGCGCCACAGATGATGGTTTCAGGTGCGCCACTAAAGGCCGTTTTCCTAGTAGTGTCACTGCAGTCACCAGCGCCACAATGCATGACCTCCACCCTTCCGAGAAGCACAAACATGTTGCGCAGATAGCGCACTGATGCCCCGCTGCTGCGCCTCTCCGCTCCTCATCACTTTTATTCTGATCTGACATCGCAGCCATTGCAGGTATGCTCTTTATCATCACCGGCCGCTAGGAATGAGGTTGAGGTCCATCTTCTTAGGTGAATACTATCTATCACAGTCCGATGGCAAGCAATTCATCGGGCCTTTCCGATACCATCGATCTTGTCTAAATCAAACGGTTATCATGGCATCACATTACCCCGTCCCCGCCACCCATAACGCCTCCCCCTAATCCAGCTAAACACAGAAACTCCATCTCCTTCCCCGCATCCCCCGCATAGCGCCGCAACGCTCGCATTCCCCATCGCCTCTGCCTCCTCCGACGTGCCTCGCCTCGCTCTTCTTCCGTTCCATCCAGCTCTCCACATCCCCCTCCCCATCTAGTGCACCGGCACGCATGTCGTTCCGCTCCAGCTCTCCCCATCCCCCTCTCCATCTAGTGCACCGGCACACATGTTGTTCTACTGCGGGGAAAAGACGTTGGAACAGAACTGGCCGTCGGCCGGTACACTGGAGACTACTCTACCGGGCCGACTGGGCTATACTCCGGCGTAAGCAGCCGGCCGAAATCTGCTTCCACTGGTCCTCTCTATCCATTCCAGGACTACACGATCTGGTTGTAGGTAACTACAACTGAATTTTAGGTTTCTGTTCATAGAACCAGTGGCCGTGGAAATGTAATTTGTGTGATTATACATACTATTTGTAATGTTGTCTACACAGGGATGCCCATGTTGAAGTATCCATGCTTCACATGTCTCTGCTGAATCGGTTCATCCCCGGATTTGAGGCAACCATTGTTATACTTTAATTTTTTTAATTTCTCTGCTTCTACACAGTACTCATTATGCTTCATTACCATGAACCTTATGATTTCCTTTTCTCGTGCTTCCCAACTAGTATACATTTGTTTCATCAGTCATGCAATTATGGATCATCAACACTCGCATGATTTATCAGATGCTCATATTCTTTTTCTAAAGGAAAATATAATCTATGCTTTCCTTGTTTATGATCCATCATCTATGTTGTTAATGACTATTGATTTCTTCCATTTTATTTTGTAGTCAACATGATCGAGGCACACTCATTGTGTTGTTGGCTGCCGCAACCACTGTATCGCTGATTGTGTTCTGTCGGCATCAACGACACCCGTCCATGATGATCAAGTCAAGGTTGAAGTTGTGGATGGCGAGGCCAAGGTTATGCTTGTCAACATCTCCTTTCTTTTTGAACAGAAGCATATCATGTTTCAAGGAAGCATATCGGTGTACTGGGCTACGGAAGTGATGCCGCCCGCTGTTTCTCAGAGGTTGTGAGTGAAGACATCGGCGACTTGTTGATGATGTTGTTATGGGTTGTATGGAATTAGGAAGCAACTATCAATTTGTTTGAAACCCAAGCGTGAAATCAAGAATTGTGTGTCCATGGGATCAGAATTCTTTGTACATGGAAGCAAAACAAATTGTACATGAAAGTTTGAAGCGCAAAGCTCATTTGTATTTCTTCGAAGAGCAAAGCTCATTTATGTTTCTTGGAAGCACATTCCTACTTCTTTTGAATTATGTGTACTTATGATAGCAGTTCTTTCCGGTGCAAAAAACACTATACTTTCTTAAAAGCAATTCTAGTCAATGGTTGTTTTTGAGAGAAAAATAACTGATAAGCATCTATTAAAATGAAGGAAGTTCAATTCACCATCGAAGCAAATTCGTGGGTAGAAGGAAGCATGAATTTGCTGAAAACCGAACAAAACACTACACTAGAAACAGAACAAAATTTATCATGCGAAGCAAATTTTGTCACACTCGAAGCACTGTTGAAATAAAATTGAAAGAAATTTCAATACCTAAGGAAGCAAACCAAAAATATTTTCTTCTAAGGAATCATTCCGCGTGAATTTGTTACCTTAATATCCGAAAATTATTTCCTAAAACAACAGATGAGTTCAAATAGAAGCAAATTTTGTGTAATTAGTTTCCCACCTAATTACTAGTTTTGACGTAATTAATCACAAGCATGCATTTGGATGTGTGACGGAAGCATTATATCAAGGGAACATGCAAGCACACGCACGCTTCGGGAGCCATCGAGCCATCACAAATTAACGGCTCAGCTACTCTCCATCCTACGGGTATTTTCTGGTCCGATGAAAAGCCTGAATCGGCATCCGATTTCTAGCATCACCCATCTTCTTATCCCTAGAGTGGATCAGCGAGGGTTTTCTTTCAATCATGGATTGAGCCCTGCCCACACTGGTCAAGCAGTTATCAAGTTCATAAAGTTGGAAGGCCTCCATGGAGTCGCTGTTTGGCTAGTCTTCTAGCTGGTTCATACTGTTTTAACACTGAAATTATCTCCAATTATGTGTTACATGGTCGACCATCTTTCATATTCTTTTGTTCTTGTCAAACCCTGAAATACCGTGCATTATTATCTGACCATAAACAAGTGTAATCAAATTTCTTATTTCTTCTTTTTATAGATTCAACAATGCTGCGTAGAGGAGTCGGAATTCATTATATGCTGAAGAGTGTATTGGAAGAACACGTACGCGAAAACATGAATTATTGGGACTCGCTTTTCGTATATGTAATGATAGTGTGCCATTTTATATTGAGTTTGACATATAATGAAGTCAATCTACTTGTTCGGACTTACTACAACTTATAAACTTATGGATACACTTCCTATAACGAGGAAGGTGATAAACTTACTTTTATGGTATTAGTTGACGACACTGATTTTTTTTCTAGCCAGTTGTGTGCATTTTCGCTTTTACAAAAGCACGCTAAAACGGTTTTGAGGTATGAGCTAATGGCTTATGAAGTCTTCACTTTCAGATTTGAGATTGTGAGCTAGAGAGGAGAACAAACTTTGAAGAAGAACAAGATCAGCTTATTTTGTTGGTCGGTAGAAATATTTTGGGTCACATTGATTGAGTGTATTGAAGTTCTATTTTTATTTAACTATACCGAACATATCAACTTAGTTGTTGCCATGCCTAGTATTTTAGGTGCCTTCCAATTAACCTCGATATTTTAGAGGATATCCACTTGTCATGAAGTGTGAAGTAATATGTTTTGGACTCCAATTTAACCCTTGTCAAGGAATTCGATTTTTTGGCTAATCAATGCAAATATTTCAGGTTAATGCTGATGTTTTTTGAGAATCTGCAAAAAATGCTCGAACTTTACTAGAGCTGCATCATGTTTGAGTTCTTTAAGTTTATGCATGTTTTTTTGTTTGCATCTATTTTCTTCACCTATTTGAATGTTGGCATGCTATAAGAATTATTGGACACCGCTGAATCTTGATGCTAAAAAAATGTTAAATCTTGATGTCTCGGCTAAATAGAAAGGTAGAAGGGCACTGCTGTTATTTGGTTTGTAGTTTTGCCCTGTCTTTGGGTTAGTTGTATTGTATGTTCTTCAACAGAAACATGTGGTTTAATCTTAAAGATGAAAATTTATTCATGATTCTTTTTTCACAATCTTTTAGTTCCATTACCACTACTCTCGGAAGGAAATGCAAATTGCCGAAAGGGGCATGCTATATTTTTCCTTTACCATTTCTGTAGGACATAGTCGATATTTGTGGTGAAGAAATATTGCTTCTCCATAAGAGAATGATTTAGACGATTCAGTTCCCCGTTTTGGTATGGATGACGGCATGCAGGCATGCATGAACTCTTATGTGCTTCGGTGTTTGTGGTCTAAATGTTGCGTTCTTGGGCTATAAAACTAGCAATTAAAATGGATCTTCTAGCTTTTGTAAGCATGATGAGGCATCAACAGTTTTCACTCCTTTTTGGTTTATGTTTGAATGTGATCAACATGGTCATTTTAATGGCTTTCACCGTGAAAGGTTTAGTAGAAGCCGGTCTTGCAAATATTTCGCCATAGTTGTGAGCTAAGCTATTTAGATATGGACTTGAATATAGATGTAAGTTATACGATCAGCATAGCAGCGAAATTTATTCTTCCGCCCGTTGTCGCCATTCCCAGCTCCACGGATTATGTCGTTGTGCTTTACAGAATGTAGGGTTTGAGATGACTTCGAGTCAGGATTCTGCGCAACTTAACTAGCAGAAGTGCCTGAGCCAAGAAGTTTCATACTTGTGTAGATTTTAAATATGTACTTATTATAGTGATACACTTTACATATCGTTATGATTGTACTTTTTTTAATTGATCGACATGCAGAATGCATGTGCCAGAAGGCGGCAGTAATGACCACACCAGAGACACCCTTCGTAGAGTTGGCCTTCGTGAAGGAGAGAATGGACATGGGGTTGCCGGATCAGTGAGTTGGTGATGGATCGAGGTTGTGGGATCTGTACATAATGGAAAGAACAGAATGACATATTTGGTAGGTGTGGGGTTGCTTAGCTTTTTTTAAAAAAAATACGAGATTTAGATCATTTTCAAAAAACCAAAATAATGTAAAGATGTTGGGAAACACTCTGTAACTCTATCTAGCTATCAAACGTGATGTAGTAGTCATGTCGATGCGAGAGGAAATAGCGTGATTACTAACGATGATACCATAATGTATAGATATTAGTTCAATTGTAAGATATATCTCTTCATTGTCCATATCAAGTCAATATTTGGTAACAGGGGGATGCACATGTAAGACATCATTAGTACACACGATGTAACATAAACATTGATCGATCCACATGTTAGTGAAACTTTATACCATCCATCATCTGAATATCTATTGGTTATTTCATAGCAATGCACGGGTATTCAGCTAGTGACGGTAATATAAATGAATGCGGCTCTGCATCTCTTGATATTTTATTTAACATATAAGTTGTATAATATAAATGACCACAACTCTACATCTCTTGATATTTTGTTTAAGAGATGTTATATACCATGCTTTCCTCAAGTACCTTTGATATTTTCTAGGATCTATGATTGTGAATAGCCCACTTCATTATCCAAATATGGCCCAATTTACATTTAGTATGTGTGTGGATGAGAATTAATATTTGGTATCATGCTATTTTCCGGAGTTGTTGTGCAAACAATCTAACTCTTGGATTCCAGGAGTCATAATAAGAAACTAATGAACTATTTACTAGACCTATTAGGTTCTACTTTTAATTTTAAACACAACTATAATTCTAGGTGTAATGATATGTACACTCTTATCACAACTGATTTTTTTTGGAAATCTCACAAATGTTCTTGATTTTGTATCAGTTAGCCAGTATGTACCCAAAAGCTAACAAAGCTAAATCGGGGGTGTATCAAATACTGGGGAGTACCTTTGGCAACTTTATTTCTACCGCGAGGAGCATCGTTGTGCATGGAGATTATGTGAGGGAGGCCACTATTTTTTGTTATGTGGTTGGAATTTTATGTAGCAATGTGTTGTTTCTTATTTTCTTCCAGTCAAGGACAAATTGGATAATATTTATTATTCTTGTAATGAAATTTTCAAGGAGATGATTACTAATTGTACCATTAGTTTGTCATGTAAGATGACAAGAAAACTCCGTGTTATTCCTAGACATTTTGTTTGATCATTTTTGTTATGGTACCCTGTCATACTCACTGTGATATTTTTACTAGGTTGCAAGGGCCGGCATTGAGAGTGCATTGGGAGTGGATCAAGCAAACATATAGCAACCGGCCCTAGCAGGGATTACCGATGGTGAATGATGTTGAAGCCAGGAAACGTTTGACAGCCTGGTTCACATCAAAATAGGTGGTGGCAAAGCAGTACTTTTTTTACGAGATCATTGGATCAATTGGATAAATAAATTTTAAATTAGAAGCGATTTTGGGCGGAGGAAAGAACAAAAGAATATGTGATCGTTTAGTCAAAGTGTGGTTGGGTGGGTAAATGGCACCGGAAGTCATACAACTTGTCTCGCACGTGCACTTAAGTCACAGAACTTGTAAACTGAACTAACAAGTCACATAACTTGCAAACCCGTGCACCCGTGGTCATAAAACCGGTCAACTGAGTGGTTTTGACCAAAACCGCTAACTGGAGCTCGTTTTTCAAAAAAAAAAAGTTTATAAGACTCCAAAAAAACTGAAAACAATTACGCACAAATATTTATACATTCTAAGGTACGCAAAAAAAATCAGACAAAAATACGTTTTATTTTATGAATGAAATATAAAAAAGACAAATCTCTAACAGAAATACGTGGTTTTTTATATGATATATAGCTGGCAATTTCTTTTTTCTTCTAATAACCCAAAATAAAACAATATTTCACCAAAACTTGCCATAGTCATTCAGCCCACACATATGTATTCACGAAATAAATTTTGAATTTTTTTAATGAAAAGGTACAAATTTTGATTTTCAAATACCAAGTTTGGGAGCCACAAATTCTCTCTCATGCTCACGAATGCATACATAGTATTTGATAATAAAATATGGTTTTTGTAAAGTTTTAGTCTAAATATGATCGGTTTTGGTCAAAAACCACTCAGTTGGCCGGTTTTGTGACCACGGGTGCACGGGTTTGCAAGTTATGTGACTTGTTAGTTCAGTTTGTAAGTTCTGTGATTTAAGTGCACATGCGAAACAAGTTGTGTAACTCCCAGTGCAATTTACTCGTGGTTGGGTGCACGGGCAAAATGTGACATGGAGATAGACAGAGACATGACTAGGGGATTGTGACATGTGGATCACAAATGAGAATCTCTTGGGCTACGTGTTATGTCGGCTTGTATTACATGAGTGCATTGCATGCACATACTAACTAGTTGTGCAAATTTTGCTTGACCTTCCAATTTTTCTTAGACGAAATTTCGTGGATGAGAGGGGCGATGTAGAATTGGCAAGAATCACTTCCGAATTGTAGATATGTATGCTCTTTATTCCTAGATAAGCTGGATGCAAGGAACAACGACGAGGCATTGTTCAATTGGTTACTACTCACTCCGTTTTAAAATATAAGATATTTTAGCTTTGTAAAGCAAATGTATCTAGACTATTTTTACTATGTAGGTTCATTCAGATTAGGAGTGAATCTACATAGTAAAAGAAGTCTACATATATTTTTTTTTACAAATTTAAAACATCTTATATTTTGAAATTGATGGAGTATTTCTGTATTTGTCATCACGTGGCAGTAGTGATTCGAGCAAAATCTAATCGATGTTCTCGTGCTGGTGGATGTTGGTATAAGGTCCAAGATGCTGCTGCTGGAAACAAGAATTTTTTGGAGCGCACATGTTATGGAGGGCGTCACTAGGAGTGCCATGGTTAAACTGAAAATGCTCGTGTGCTGTCAAAAATGACTTTATCTGGACAAATGAATTTTTCGTTCTGACATTGCATTACAAGCGTCATGCTTAGTTTTCTCCTTGTAAATCTTTTAATTCTACATATCCACGTGGATTGAATAGTCGAATTGATTATATTACCAAAGTTCATTATTTTTCTTTTTGTGGCACGTTGTGCTTATTTATTTTGTCACGTGCCAGTAGCTCTATGAGCAAAATACAATGGATGTTTTATACAGGTGGATGTTGCTGTTGGAAAGAGAACATTTTTGGAAGGAGTTGTTTTACGGTGATTAGGATGGAGCTTTTCGCTCCGCCATGTTCCGTTCGGTTTCATTGCTTGTGATTTTTTCTAACTATTGATTACTTCTATCAAGTTTTGACATAGAATCCACTGACCTCTAATTCAGATTTTAGAATAAAAGTGATGTGCGTTTCTTCCCGATTTGACAATCGTACCTAGCCTTGTCGCCGCCACCACTGTACGCCCTCACCCGTGCCGCCCTTAGGTGTGTACCTGTGGCGGCTATGGTCGTTCGCGGGAGGTGATCAAGCGGCGTTGGGATGGAGGGCGTCACGACCGGTGAAAGATTGAGGAGCGGCGCTAGCCTTGGAAGGGATTGGTCGGCTATTTGATGTTTTTTAGGGAGAAATATGGAATTTAGACTGTGTGCACCGAAACGATCGGCCTCTAATCAACCAAAATAACACAATTTTTTTGTTCCGGTTGTTAGTCGTAGTCTAGCCTCGGTAGGATCTGAACTGGATGGATCTAGTAGATCAGAGGGAGAAGGAGAGAGGAGTAGAGTACTAACTGCGCCCTGGCTCGACAAGCACGAGCCAGAGGGGATGCCGGAGCTAGTGCCGGAGCTAGAGCCGCCGTCGTTAGCCATAGAAAGTGGGGCGACGGCGTGGGTGTGCGGTGCTTCCCGTCGGCTCGCGCTAACCCTAGATCGGTAGGGGTGTAGGTGGGGTGATTGGCACAATGAACCTCGCATCTGCGGCGCCAACCCCACCACTTTATAGCGCGACGGGGCCCACCAACCAGATAGGGTTGGGCCCCGATCGATGCGATTAGGCGTGACAGGCCGTTGGGCTCTGCCACATTGAGATCTATCTAACATTCTCCCCCTAGATCTCGACTTTACTTTTAACTTTGTACTTTACTCGTTTCATCACAGATTGATACATAGAGCATGTTTCATCGTCTCAGCTCAATTGCTGATAGAATCAGACAGCCACTATATACCTTCCTGTTTTGAAACAAATCCTGTTACTTTTGGGCCTCTGTAGTCCAGAAATCATAGGCTTCCTATTAAACCCATGCCGGCTATGTGTTCCTTAAACACATTGGGTGGTAAGCCTTTCGTTAGCGGATCCGCAAGCATATCCTTTGTCCTTATATGCTCGAGTCTTATAGTCTGATCCTGGACTTTGTCCTTCACAACAAGATGATGACGATGCTCAAATGCAATGTGGCATGATGACATGAGCATGCGGTCATGATGATGCAATGCATAAAAAACAACGCGATTTTCTAGTAGTGGTTTTGCGGGATACCACAATTCGACACCACTAACAATGGATCTCGCCCTCGAGATCCGCCTCATGGTACCGGAAGGAAGGTCGGCGACCTGAACCTTCGTGCTTCGTGTAGATCCTCGCGACACCACTAACAAGAGGTCGTTGTCCGTGATCGGCGAGAGAACACTCCGGGAACAAAAGGTCGAAGGTAGAGGTATCCACAAATAAAGCCACCTCTAGGTTCCGTGGACGGAGTAAAACTGCTGGACCCACTGATTCGATGTACAAGAGCGAATGATAAGAGTAGTCGGATGGTGATCAGTCCATCGCGCACCCAAACCATTACTCTGCACACGAATAGGCGGATTATGCAACCAACTCTCGGAATTAGACTGAAGATCTCGACAAGCGAGGTTCGGAACAACGGAGTGATGCAGACTCTGCATCGGATCTGGCATAGAGGATGTCGTCGCGTCGGAAAACACCGGAAGGCACAAACAAGGAACAAAGAATGGTACCACAGTAGACGGATTCCTCAGGCAGCTTGAACACCGGATGGTAGAACACCGTTATCAGAGAAGGAAGCGAAACCCTGAAGGTACGACGGAACCCAACCACGAGAAATCCTGGACTCGAAGAAAAGATAAGAGGTAGATTCAAAACGCGTAGAGGCAAGAGGAGAGCAGCAGAGGGGTAAGAAATAAAATCAGACCTAATCAGAACTATCCAACCGATTTTGCAAATTAGTTTTGACACTCTACTTCGGCCGTTAGCTAGGTTATCCTACAGGCTGGACTTATGGGGTATCGCAACTGTTGAGCTCTGATACCACTCTATAACACCCTCAGAATCGACCCTATGCAAGTTTCAGCGATTCCCGCCAAAACCCACACAGAAACGATTCAAAGGTGCCCACCAGGCACTTTCGTGCGGGTGGAAAACGAAGTAATAACATTACACAACAGTCCTCGATGGGACCCACAGAACAGATATATATACAACAACGACTCAATGAGTCAAGAATACAGATATAATATACAAAGATCCAAATCACCTTGAAAACGATAGAGCGTCCAGCTACGGACAAGATGCAAATGGGGCTAAGAGCCCTGAAGAATAACCAATGGCGTCCATAACCCTGCCCAGGCCAAGCCGGAAGGGTAACCCTGCTAACGACGTCGATCTCAAAACCTGCTTAAACAAAAGGGGTGCCGACTGTAACACCCTCAGAATCGGACCTATGCAAGTTTAGCAAAATTCGCCAAACCCGCATAGAAACGATTCAAAGGTGCCCACCAGGCACTTTCATGCGGGTGGAAAGCAAAGTAATAACATTACACAAGTCTCGATGGGACCCGCAGGCAGATATATATACGACTCAAGGAGTCAAGAATACGATATAATATACAAAGATCCAAATCACCTTGAAAATGATCGAGCGTCCACTACGGACAAGATGCAAATGGGGCTAAGAGCCTCAAGAATAACCAATGGCGCCCATAACCCTGCCCAAAGCGGAAGGGTAACCCGCTAACGACGCCGATCCCAAAACACCTTAAACAAAAGGGGGGCCGACAAAGGGCAAAGCAGAAAACAAAGAAGGAGCGTCAGTACTGAGGCCAGTACACGGCGAGGCTAGAATTCGGCGGTCCTCGCCTACATAGGTATGGTGGACTGAAGCGGCAGCGGCATCATGCAATAAACAACCTATAGAGACTCGATACAACCGGCGGTTATCAGAGAGGGGTGAGGATGACCTATTCGGATCCAACCTGAAGCTAACGCCAAACAAACCCATCCTGGTGTTTCCCCCTCGAGACCAGACGAGGAAGTCAACCGAGGAACTCACACGGTTGGCGGTTTTACTTATTCAGTTATAGTGGTGGCACTTTACTAGTCAGATTTAGATAATCGTCCTGATAAAGTAAGCAGTGGGCACTTTTATTTAATCATTCCGTTGTAGTTGCAACAATTACTATTCAGATACAGATAGCATGAGATAAACCCAAAACCCAGCAGTTGTTGGTACTTTTATTCAGCCATTTCGTTGTAGTTGCAATACTTACTAGTCAGGTACAATGGTCATGGCGTTTACACTCCAAACAAGCAATTGTGGGCGATTATTTAGCCATTCCATTATAGTGAAGCTAATTACTAGTCATTATAAGTCAAATTTATAGCAATAAACTTTAGTTATGCTTGTCTATGATCAAGAAATCGTGCTCCAAGTCGTCCATATCCATGGACACGGCTTTGAGAAAGTTTTACCGGCGGTGCACCAATAGCAACACACGCCGATCAACCTCGGAAAAACCAAATCAAAACCCAACGAGGCTTTCACGATGAACAATCACAGATTCAGAAATATTTCAGGGGCCACCCTTGTAGTACACCAAGTAAGCAAGCTTCAAGACGGACCCAAGGTTTGTGGGGCGTCATGGCAACAGCAGATCCCCAAACGGGATCGTCGATACCACGTAACGGGTCACAAGTCCTAACAAGATGCAGTGTGCGCCTCGCACAATTTAAATACAGAAAGTAGCATGGCATAAGTACAGGATAGTAAAAACACCTCAAACTAGTTTGTGGCCCCAAGAAATAAGACTGAATCAAGCTCTGGCTCAGGGGGGTCCCATATACCTCCCGGATGTGGATAGCGCGATAAATCAAGGAACAGGTATCAAGCACTCGGGGTCTTACGGGACACAAGTGGGCGTTCGGAAACCAAATATTATCTATCACCCACCGATGCCTCTGCTTATTTCAATTTTAGTTGTTAAACAGAAATTAAAGTGACGATAAGTAAAACTAGAATCATCTCCAACATCAACATGCGGCAATACATCAGCAACTGTGGCATATGGCGACACCCATCAGCACTTGAGCAAGCAACTACGACGCGCAAGTCCAACTATCTACCAAACAACAGGTAGTAGGATGTGTCCAAGGCAATATAGGCTGCACGGTTGACCACGGGTACGGAAACTAAAGCATCGCAACACAGATACCAATAGATCAACAGGAGGAATAAATACTATAAAAGTAAGATAGGTAGAAAGGGGGGAGATGCTCGCCTGAAAACATTGTCGAAAGGTTCATCCGAAGATCGGGGCGAAGCTCACATCAACTCAACGGCCTTATCCGCGAAGAAGCAAAACACTAGAAGAAACACCGGATGCAATATTTAATACTCGGCAGAAGATCGGCATGATGCATGCATGATGGATGGCATGGCAAGGTGCGATGCAATTAGGTCATATTAAGCGGAACCGGGGTCCCGACAATTAATTAGATGGTGCAAGTTATTTAGAATCCCCGCAATTTAAGTGTTGTTTAGCAAGACAACAGATGGAACCGGTTCGCTACACATGTTTAAATGAGGCCAATATAAGGCTAGATTTGCCCGCATATGGGCCCCATATTTACTTATTAGGTGAATCGGCATAAGGCCCCCAAACCACAGATATGCAGGCGAGTATGACAATTCAATATGCATCAAGTTGTTATGTTATAAAAATAGGGTTCTCGGATAAGGGTTCACACATTGAGGGGTCTCGACGGACTTGGGGTTCCGGGGTTCGGGGTCGGTCTCGGGGTCCAGGGTTCGACGGATTGGTCTCGACGGGAACGTTCTCGGTGTCCGGGGTAGTTCTTGTCGCGTTCAGGAAGCAGGTCTTGATTCCGTGCCGGGGCGCAGCGGGTTTTGCTTCGGTCGGTGCCGTTCTTGTCGTTGCGACGATCTTGTCGGGTCCGGTCTTGGTGACGATCTTGTCCGATGGAGATCCTGGTTCAATCATCATCGGCCGGGTGGGAACCGGGTGTCGGCGGAGTGCTTGTCGCCTGGTGGCCTTGGGTGCTATGACGATCTCGGGGTTTCAGCCGAACGGTCTTCGAGGTACTTGGCGTTCTATGAAGAAGAGCTCGGATCTTGGCTCGGTGGAGTTCGGCGTTCGATAAGAACTTGGCGGGTTGAACTTGGGGTACCGTGTCCTCGGTTTCCATGACGGGCGGCTTGTCCTTCGTGATGGCGAACTCGATGTCCCGAGAAGACCTTGGGGTGCCCACCTCATCATCTGTGGCGGCATTGGTTGATCTTGTCCGAGAGAGTCTTGGCGACGGGATCGAAGATCTTACTACGGGTCGGGCTTGGGGACCGGTGGCGGAGGCGGGCGCGCGGCCAGGCGGGGCAGCGGCGGCGGCGGAGCGAGCACGGGACGGGCCGGCAGACGCGACTAGGCGGCGGTGGAGGTCTGAGCCGGGCGCGGGCGGGCCCACGGGCGTCAGCGGCTCGGAAGCGGCGAGCCGCGGGCATGGCGGGCGGGCGCTGGAAGGACCGCCGGAGAGGCGGCGGCCTCACGCGGCCCAGGCGGGGCAGCAAGCGGCGGCGGCGAGGCATCGAGGCGTGGCGTCGCCGTGGGAAGAGGAGCTCTGGTGGAGGGCGGCCAGGCGGCCGGCCCGGCGTGGAGCTAGGGCGGCGCGCGGTGCGGTGGCCGGCGCTGGAGGAGGTAGCCGGGCGGCGCTGGCTCACGGGGAACTGGCGAGGCGCGGAGCGCTAGGTGGCGGCAGCGGCGGACGGTGGAGGCAGGGGTTCGGCGAGCTCGGCGCATGGCGCGACGCTGTCAAGATGAGGACTGGCGGCGGCCAGCGTCGGTTGGCGAGGAGGGGCTGCGGAGGAGGCGGCGACGGGCGGAGGCGCCACGAGCTGGGCCGGGAGGGCGCTGCGGTGTGGCCTTGAGAGGCTCTTGTGAACGGCAATGCGAGGTGGACGCTGGGTGGAAGAGGAACAGGCGGGAGGAAGAGAGGCGGGCCCACGGGTGGGCAGTGGGGCATCGGGTGGGGGATCCGGTGTGGGAGGTGGGTGCGTGGTGTGTGTGTCTTGGCCTTGGGGTGGGTGAGTGTGGCGGTGGAGGGAGTGCAGAGAGAGAGAGCCGAGAGGAGGAGGGCCAAGTGGCGTCTTTGTGGTTGGGTGAGGGTAGAGGTCAGCCGAGGTGGCGTGCAGGATAGGAGGGGAGTGGTGGCCAGGGGTTTGGGTAGGAAAAAGGGTAGGTTTAGGAATTAGATGGGGAGGCAGGCTGGACCGTTTGTAAAACCTGGGGGTGGTCGTTCGGGTCGAAACGGCCCGTTCGACTGCCCCCGCCAAAACAATTAATTAAAAATTTATTTTCAAACAGCGCTTTTGCAATCCGACGGTCAAACAAAAATATTCCGGGACCTTTTTTGTTTGAATAAAGAGGGCGTTTAGAAAACAAAACGGGTGTTGCGAAATAGTTTTGGCAAACAATGCATGATGATGACGATGCAATGCACAAATTCAACGCGATTTTCTAGTAGTGGTTTTGCGGGATGCCACAATCGACAAGGGCAAAGGAAAAAGAGGGCGTCGATCGAGGCCAAGACAGCGAGACTAGAATTCGGCGGTCCTCGCCTACATAGGTATGCTGGACTGAAGCGGCGACGGCAACATGCACTAATCAACCTATAGAGACTCGATACAACTGGCGGCTGTCAGAGAGGGGTAAGAAAGACCTATTCGGAACCAACCTGATGCTACCACCAAACAAACCCATCCTGGTGTTTCCCCCTCGAGACCAAACGAGGAAGTCAACCGAGGAACTCACACAGTTGGCAGTTTTATTTATTCAGTTATCGTTGCAGCAATTACTAGTCAGGTATAGATAATCATCCTGATAAAATAAGCAGTGGGTCATTTTAGTTAACCATTCCGTTGTAGTTGCGACACTTACTAATCAGATACAATTAGCATGAGATAACCCAAAACCCAGCAGTGGTTGGTACTTTTATTTAGCCATTCCGTTATAGTTGCAATACTTACTAGTCAGGTACAATGGTCGCAAACGACAAGCCAAGCAAGCAATTGTTGGCAGTTTTATTTAGCCATTCCATTATAGTGAAGCTGATTACTAGTCATTATAAAGTCAAATTTATCGCACTACTTTAGTTATAGTTGTCTATGATCGAGATACTATGCTCCAAGTCGTCCATAACCGCGGACACGGCTTTCAGAAAGTTTTAACCCGGCCGGGGTGCACAAATAGCAACACACACTCGATCAACCTCGGAAAAACCAAATCAAAACCCAACGAGGCCTTCACGACAAAGCAATCACAGGATTCAGAAATATTTCAGGGGCCACCCTTGAGTACACCATAACGGTTAGCGACTCGAGACGGACCCGAGGTTTGATGGACAGCTGTGAACGACGGGAACCCAAAAGCTGGGCTTGTCGACACCGCGTGTCCCGATCCTAAACAGTACAGTGTGCTCCTCGCACAATCGTAATAAAGCAGTAAAGCATGGCATAAGTACAGGATAGTAATAAAACCTCAAACTAGGTTGTGGCCCCAAGAAATAAGAATGAATCAAGCTCTGGCTCAGGGGGGTCCCATAATCCTCCCGGATGTGGATAGCGCGAAAATTCAAGGAATATGTATCAAGTACTCGGGGTCCTACGGGACACAAGTGGACGATTAACAACCAAATAACATCTATTGCCCACCTGTGCCTCTGCTTACTTACTTCAATTTTAGTTGTTAAACAGGAATTAAGGTGAACAATAAGTAAAGCCATGATCATCTCCAACATCAAACAGGCGGCAATACTCCAACAACTGTGGTATATGGCGACACGCAACAGCACTTGAGCAAGCGACTACGACGCGCAAGTCCAACTATCTATCAAACAACAGGTAATAGGAGGTGGCCATGGCAATATAAGGCTGCAAGGGATATCACGGGTACGAAAAACTAGAGCATCGCAACACAGATAGCAATAGATCAACAGGAGGGAATAAATACTATAAAAGTAAGATAGGTAGAAAGGGGGAGATGCTCGCCTGCAAACATTGCCGAAGGTTCATCCGAAGATCGGGGCGAGGCTCACATCAACTCAACGGCCTTATCCGCGAAAAAGCAAAACACTAGAATAAACATCGGATGCAATATTTAATACTACGGTAAAAGATCGGGCATGATGCATGTATGATGCATGGCATGACAAAGGTGCGATGCAATTAGGTCATATTAAGCGGAACCGGGGTCCCGACATTTAGTTAAACGGTTCAAGTTATTTAGAACCCCCGCAATTTAATGTTGTCTCAACAAGGCAGAATATATCACCGGTTCGCTACACAAATTTAAATGAGGCCAATATAAGACTAGATTTGCCCGCATATGGGCCCCATATTTAATTATATGGTGAATCGGCGTAAGGCCCCCAAACCACACAAGATGCATGCGAGATGAACAATTAATATGCGACAAGTTTTATATTTAGCATTTATAAAATAGGGGCTCGGGTAAAGGTTCACACATTAGGGTTCGGGAGATCTTGGGTTCGGGGGTTCGGGGTCGGTCTCAGGGCCCAGGGTTCGACGGGATCGTCTCGGACTTCGGAAGTAGGTCTTGTCGCATCCGCGGTGGTCGGGCCATGTTGTCGGTCTTGTCGGGGTTCTCGCTTGGCGCCGGATCGGGCTTGATTCGGGATGAGTGCGAGGTCCCGACCATTCGATCCTTGGAGGAGGTCATGGCGGTTCCATTCAACCCATGAAGGAGATCTTGTCGCTTGGTATCCGTGTAGGAGAACTCGAGGTCGATGGCAAACTTGTTTGGTACCGGGGTTTTCGGAGATCTTGGCGCGGCACCGGGTTCGGGCTCGGCCTCTGGAGAGGAAGGCGACAGCACCAGGGTTCGATGTTTCTCTCCGGGGACGGTCTTGTGGTCTGAGTGGACGATCTTGACGTCGATGGAGTACTCGAATAGATGACACCGAGTTCAATAGGGTCCTTCGGGTTTGGGCTCCTCGCATCGCCATCGGAAGACCATGGCGCCGGTCGTCAGTAGATCTTGACGGCGAGGTACACGATACTTGACAGGGCGACGCAGATGCCGCGAGAACACGAGCAGGGCAGCAGCACACCGCAGAGGGGGTGGTTGGCCAGAGGCAGCGACGGGGAGAGGGAGGCCGAGGCGGCGCTACGGAGACGAGGCTCTCCGGCGGCGCGGCTTGCGGGCGCAGATGGCAGCGGGAGGGGCAGTCTTTGGCGGCTGGTCCGACGGAGGCGGGCGCGCTGGCTCGCAGCGCGCCTTGCGGGGAGGCGGCGGCCGCTGGGCAGGGTCGAGGCGAAGCAGGCGCGGCGGCTGGGCAGAGCACGCGTGGTCGAGGAAGGAGCGGCGCCGGAGGAAGGAGGAGATGCCAGCAGGCGTGGCGAGGCGGCGGCGCTGGAGGAGCTCATCGGCGCGGCGGTGCGGAGCTCGGGCCGGCGACGGGGCGAGGCCGACGGCGCTGCTCGAGGCGACCGGCGAGCGGGCGAGCGGTGAGGCGGCGGAGGCGAACGGCGAGGCGGAGGAGAGGCGGCACGAGGCAAGGTGGAGGCGGCGAGGCGGAGGCGGTGAGCTCAGCGCCAGCAGGCGGCCGGAAGCTCGGCAGGCGCCAAGGCCGAAGGCGAGCGGAGGAAAGGCCACGAGGGCGGAGGAAGCGCCACGGAGAGGAAGGAGGGACGCCGGGAGGAGGCGGGGGGCCGCGTCGGTGGGAGGTGGAAGAGGACGGGGGAGAGAGGAGAAAGGAGAGAGAGCGGGGGACGCGGGGCCAGGGGGTGGGGTCGGGGGTGAGAGAGAGAGTGTGGGGCAGGTGGGACCGGCAGGTGCGGGTGGGGCCCGGGGGACAGCGAGTTGGGGGGTGTGGTTGCTGGTGGGAGAGGGTGGACCGGGTCCAGGGTGGGGCCAGGTGGGGCGTGGGCCCAGGTTGTAAGGGAGAGGGTAAGGAGTGGGGAGTGTGAGAAAGAGAGAGAGGGGGAAAAGAGGAGGATTGATGAGGTGGCGGGGTGGGTAGGAATTGGGGGAGAGGATGAGGTGGCGAGCTGTGAGCGGTGGGTAGATTAGGACTAGGTAGGGATAGGAAATAGGGGGGGGGGCTGGTTAGGTGAACCGTTTTAATACTGGGGGTGGTCGTCTGGGTCGAATCGGCCCGTTCGACTGCCCCACTAAAAATAATTAAATGTTTTATTTATTTCAAACAGGCTTTTGCAAACCGATAGCAGACAAAACAAAATAATCCGGAGACCCGGTTTTTGTGTTTGGAACATAGACGGGGCGTTTAGAAAACAAGAATAGGTTTTGCCGAAATTAGTTTTATGCAAGCAAACGCAAGATGATGACGATGCTCAAATGCAATGTGGCATGATGACATGAGCATGCGGTCATGATGATGCAATGCACAAAAAACAACGCGATTTTCTAGTAGTGGTTTTGCGGGATGCCACAGTACCATTACTCGATTTGTTGTTGTGAGCATAGAATACTGCGGGCTCGTTGTCACAGTACATCTTTAGTGGTCTGCTGATGCAGTCACTTTCAAGTCGGGTAATTTTTTTTTAACCATAACGTTTGTCCCATGGCCTCATAACATGCTATGAATTCTGCATACATTGTAGATAATGCCACTATCAACTGTTTGGCGCTTCTCCACGAAATAGCACCTCGTGCGAGAGTAAAGACATATCCTGTCATGGACTTTCTGTCGTCTTTATCTCCCGCAAAATCTGCATCTGAATACCCTTTTATCTCTAGGGAATCAGATCTTTTATACTACCTCTGTCCCAGGGAATAAGGCGCCCTCGTTTTGCGTGATTTTTCTTTGACCAAGATTTACTCTAAATATACAAAGAATGTTGGTACAAATTTAGCATCATTGGAAAGTGTATTCCAATACGAATCCAATGATACTAATTTTATATAATATAATCAAATTTTAGTTGCTCTATTTACTCGGTAAAACTTTACATTGGAATGCGCGTGCGCCTTATTCCTTGAAACAGAGGGAGTATGTTAGCATGAGGCCTTTTGTGCCTTGCACATAACGCAAAGCTTTCTTTACCATCTTCCAGTGCTATATGCCTGGATTCTCTTGATATCTACCGAGTACCCCGGTGATAAAGGCTAAGTCAGGGCGAGTGCACACTTGTGCATACTGTTGGAGATATGCCCAAGAGACAATAATAAAGTGGTTATTATCATATCTTCATGCTTATGATAAATGTTTACATACCATGTTATAATTGTATTAACCGGAAACATTAATACTTGTGTGATTTGTAAACATGAAAGAGTCCCTAGTAAAGCCTCTTGTTAAACTAGCTTGTTGGTTAATATATGATCATTGTTTCCTGATCATGAACATAGAGATGTTATTAACAACAGGGTCATATCAATAGATGAATGATATGATGGACATACTCCTATAGTTAAGCATAGCATAAAGATCAAGTCATTTAATATAGTTCATTTGCTATAAGCTTTCTGATACATAGTAACCTAATTCCTTCGACCATGAGATCATGTTAATCACCATCACCGGAAGGATGCTTTGATGACATCAAACACCACACCGTAACTGGGTGGCTATAAAGGTGGCATTGAGTATTTGGAAAGTATGGGTTGAGGCACATGGATCAAGAGTGGGATTTGTCCATCCATATGACAGATAGATATACTCCGGGCCCTCTCGGTGGAATGTCATCCAATTAGCTTGCAAGCATGTGACTGGCTCACAAGGGATCACATATCACGGGAACAAGAAAAGAGTACTTATCGGTAACGAGGTTGAACTAGGTATGCAGAGATACCGACGATCATAACCTCGGATAAGTAAACTATCGTGAGACAAAGGGAAATTGGTATCGTGTGTAAGTGGTTCATTCGATCGCAAAGTAATCGTAGAAATATGTGGGAGCCATATGAATTTCTAGATTCCTTTATTGGTTATTGATCGGAGAAGTGTCTCGATCATGTCCGCATAATTCACGAACCGTAGGGAGACACACTTAAGGATTCGATGTTGTTGAGTAGTTATGGAATGATGAGTAAGAGACCGAATGTTGTTGGTCTCGAGTCTCGATGGGATCCGGATATCACGAGGAGATCCGAATGGTCCAAGAATAAGATTCATATAAGGAAAGTCCTATTTCGGGTTGGAGAATGGTTTCGTGTTTTCATCGGAATGTTCTAGAAGGTTCCGAATGTCCCAGACTCCGGAGGGGAAGGGTACATGAATGTGTCATACCAAGTTGTAATGATTGCATCATGTACTAGGTGTCATCGCTGAAAAAAATAAAGGGTTTAATCAAATCCTAGTTTGAAAAAGTCAAACGCCAATTTGAAAAGTCAAACGGCTATTTTGGAAGGTGGAGAGGAAGTAGGAAACCTACTCGGGGAGGAGTTCCTCCCCTCCACCGCCAGCCCACTTGGGATCCGAGTTGGGGAGGGACTCCCCTCCCCTGGCGCGCCTCCCTCCACCTATATAAGGAGGGGCAGGGCTACCCCTCCAAGTACACAACACTTCTCTCCCTAAACCTAAACCCTAGCCGCCGGCCTCCACCATTGTCGCCGCCGCCTCCTAGGGTTTTCCAAGTCGCCGAGTTGGGGCAATCCCCTTGACCTAGCCGCCGTCCTAGCTCCCTCTCCTTGGTGCGTCTAAACCCTAGATCACCGAGGCTCTCTCATAGTCCACCATACTCGCTCCGGCTTAAGACGAAGCCCTGCGAGATCTCCCCTCTACTTCCGGTACCACGCCGTCATGTCACGGAATCGTGAGGAGAGTGCTACAACCTCCGCTTTCTGGAACAAGGAGAGGAAGGTCTTCATCGAAAATCAACGTGTGACCGATCATGAAGCGCCGAACGCAATACCGAAGGATCGCCTACGATCTTGAGATTGGAAGTGTACGACTACATCATCCACGAGAATCTGCTCTCGTTAACCGCTTTGGATCTTCGAGGGTTAGTACTCTGTTGACTCGTTGCTACAATCTAGTAGATAGATCTTGGCTTGATCATAGATTGGATCTTGATTGTGTGTTCATGCGGTAGAAATTTTTTGTTTTCCATGCTACGAACCCCTACACATACTGTAAGCTTCCAACAGCCGAAGCATATGATACTGACTTCATTTGATCGATCTCATATTGATTCTTTGGACATTGAGATTTCCCAAAACTGTCACCCTTGACTATGGGAGCAGGTGTTTCATTACTCGCATGCATATTGTATTTCTTTCGAATCTTTTCACAATACGCTTTCTGCAACAGTCCTAACACTCCATTCTTTCTATCTCGGTGAATTTCTATGCCCAAAACATAAGAAGCTTCACCAAGGTCTTTCATGTCAAAATATGATGACAAGAACTTCTTTGTCTCTAGTAGTAGACTAACATCACTGCTAGCAAGCAAGATGTCATCCACATACAGAATTAGGAAAATATATTTCCCACTTTTGAACTTTGCATAAATGCAGTTGTCCTCAACATTCTCTTTGAATCCAAATCTTTTAATTGTATCATTGAACTTAAAATACCACTGCCTAGAGGCTTGCTTTAACCCATAAATGGATTTCTTTAGGCGTCATCCCATATGTTCCTTCCCGGGTTGTTTCATGTAAACATTTTCTTCTAAATCTCCATTTAGAAATGCCGTCTTAACATCCATTTGATGTAACTCTAAATCAAAATGTGCAACTAGTGCCATATGATTATGAATGAGTCCTTACATGAGACCGGAGAAAAAGTCTCATTGTTATATACGCCTTCTCTTTGCGTAAAGCCTTTTGCCATAAGTCTAGCTTTGTACTTTTCTACATTCCCATTGGAGTCATACTTTGTTTTGTAGACCCATTTGCATCCTACTGTTTTGGCTCCTTTAGGAATTTCCTCTAAGTCCCAAACATTGTTTGAACTCATTGATTTCATTTCATCTTCCATTGCCTCCACCCACTTGGCTGAGTGAGGGATACTCATTGTAGGGTTTCGTAGCATGGAAAACAAAAAATTTCTATCGCATACAAACAAACAAGCCAAGATCTATCTACTAGATTGTAGCAATGAGTCGATGGAATAACTTACCCTCGAAGATTCCAAAGCGTTTAACGAGAGCGGATTCTCGTGGGTGATGTAGTCGTACTCTTCCCGATCTCAAGATCGTGTAGACGATCCTTCCGGGCCAAGTTTCGGCGCCTTCAATCGGTCATCGCTCAAGATTTCGATGAAGACCTTCCTCCCTTGTTCCAGAAAATGGAGGTTGTAGCACTCTCCTCGCGATTCCGGCAGCACAACGGCGTGGTACCGAAAGTAGAGGGGAGATCCTGCAGGGCTTCGCCTTAAGCCAGAGCGAGTATGGTGGAGTATGAGAGAGCTATTAGTGGTCTAGGGTTTAGACACACCAATTATAAGTCTCTAATCCGAAGGCTAGTGCAATTAGAATCTCTAAACCAAAGCGGCTCTAAACCGGAGTCTAGGGCTAGGATTTAGATTAGAGGATAGGAACTTGTGTGTCTAGAGGAGGAGGCCCTGCCCCTCCTCTTATAGGTGGAGGAGGGCCGGCGGCCAAGGGGAGGAGTCCCTCCCAACTCGTCCTAGGTGGTGCGCGGCTTGGAGAGGAGGGACTCCTCCCAAGTCGGTTTCAACCTCCTCTGCTTGTTTCACTTTCTGTTTTAGCCGCTTGACTTTCAAAGCCATTTGACTTTCAGTTTTAGGATTCAATTTAATCCTTTATTTGGAACAGCGAGAACACTTAGTACATGATGCAATCATTCCAATATGTAATGACACATTCATGTACCTCTTCCCGGAGTGCCGGACATTCAACCTTCTAGAACATTCCCGATGAAAACACCGAATCATTTCCGAACTCCAAACGGGACTTTCCTTATATGAATCTTATTCTCCGGACCATTCGGATCACCTCGTGATATCCGGATCCCATCCGAGACTCGAACAACATTCGTCTCTTTCTCATAATACCATAACTACTCAAACAACGTCGAATCTTAAGTGTGTCTCCTACGGTTCGTGAATTATGCGGACATGATTGAGACACTTCTCCGAACAATAACCAATAGAGGAATCTGGAAATTCATACGGCTCCCACATATTTCTCGATTACTTTGATCGAATGAACCACTTACATACGACACCAATTTCCCTTTGTCTCACGATAGTTTACTTATCCGAGGTTATGATCGCCGGTATCTCTGCATACCTAGTTCAACCTCGCACGATAAGTACTCATTTCTCGTTCCCGTGATATGTGATCCCTTGTGAGCCAGTCACATGCTTGCAAGCTAATTGGATGACATTTCACCGAGAGGGCCCAGAGTATATCTATCCGTCATATGGATGGGCAAATCCCACTCTTGATCCATGTGTTTCAACCAATACTTTCTGAACACTCAATGCCACCTTTATAGCCACCCTGTTACGGTGTGGTGTTTGATGACATCAAAGCATCCATCCGGAAAAGGTGATATGCATGATCTCATGGTCGAAGGAATTAGGTTACTATGTATCAGAAAGCATATAGCAATTGAACTATTGAAATGACTTGATCTTTATGCTACGCTTATCTATAGGAGTACGTCCATCACATCATTCTCCTAATGATATGATCCTGTTGTTAATAACATCTCTATGTTCATGATCAGGAAACCATGATCATATATTAACCAACAAGCTAGTTTAACAAGAGGCTTTACTAGGGACTCTTATTTTAGTTTACAAATCACACAAGTATTAATGTTTCCGGTTAATACAATTATAGCATGGTATGTAAACATTTATCATAAGTGTGAAGATATGATAATGACCACTTTATTATTGCCTCTTGGGCATATCTCCAACACTCATGGCTTCTTCATATGATGTAGGATCGCCCTCCATATGAACTATGTTGTAGACTTTGTAGATTTCTTTAGAAATGGTTGGTCTTCGTTCTCTTTTAGACCTTCTGAGTTCATCAGACTCTTGGTCATTTCTTGCCTCGGGTTCAGGCACATTTACAGTATGTGGCTGTTCTGGCTCCTTTTCGTGCTCAACAGTGGGTTCAGGTGGCTCCTGATGGACAGGTTCCGAACTTTCGCCCATTGTTGTCATGTGTGGAGTCACAACAGGTGCCGGCACCACAACCTCAGGGGTTGTAGATGGTGGCACAACAGGTAGCGAGAAAAAAGGCTCCTGAGTCATCGGATTAGGTGCATGCACCCTCTTCTCCTCAAGATCAATTTCCTCCGGCTATGAGCTGAACATGAGTTTTGAACCATTGGTTTTAGCTTTGACGCATCTACATCACAAATATAGTACTTTGGATGACGAAGAAGGAACCAGAAAGGAGCTCGCATAGCAACTTTGTGAGGGCCATGGCGATTTGTGATTATGACAAGATAAACTATTTGATGCCCCGTTAACATGTTTGGCGGCGATGACGGGTGCCAATTTGCCAACGAGCTTGTGTGTGGGTGCGATGACCGGCATGAGAGATCGCATAACTCAGTCACGACGAGTATTAGTGGGCAAGAGGCTAATGGAATCTTGAAAGCGAAAAGGATTGAGATATTACGCGTTGCATGAAAAACAATTATGAGACAAAATGTGTTATTCTTACTACTACTAGTAAGTAACAATAATAGTCATTAGACGACTATCTCGGGGGGAAAGAACCACATTGACGTTCTGTAATGCAGATTCCTCTTTGGTTGGCTTATGACCTGAGATTTCATGCTGAGCACATCGCCCGTGTCGACAAAATAAACTGCATCCTTCTCTACCTCTCCACAAGCATGAATAGACTTGCAGTTGTATCTGCTAATGAAAAGTGCCTGGCCATCTAGTCCAACTTTTAGGGGAATCCATGCCCCCGTCGTAATGTTGGCCTCGAACACATCCGCGCTACCGGTGTAGTTGATATCATTGGAAGGCCACTGCAATTTTCGCTTGACCATGAGCAACTTGCCGAGAGACTCGATGATGTGACATGTAGTGGTAGTGGAGAGGAGGTCATTGGGTTTGTCAAGGTGGGTGGATTCAAGAATCGTGCCATCGCCGGTATTCTTTCTTATTTCATACCGTGCACGGTCGTCATCATCCTCTTCGCGTGGTGGTGTCTCATCATCCGGTTCCTCTTCACTGGACTCGACATCATCATCTTTGCAGTAGTTGTAGTTCTCATCAACATCGCTCCACAAGTCATGACCATCATCAAGCGGGGATAGGTAGGTTAGGACACGGGTGAAGTCAAGGTCGCTCCACACATTAGAAAGATCACCCCTCCGAGTCTTGTGCCTTATGACTCGCTCGGTTCTAGTTACCGTGGGCAAGCCGTCGGCGTCGAAAGCAATAGTGAGTGAGATGAGGTCCTCCGCTTTAGTGATCCCATAGAGCCTGTCCCCAACGAAGGCGATGTCAATGATGTAGATGAAGGGCGCCGATCGTGGCCTCGGCAACCACACGCCCTTCCCCGGCCTGACGAGGATGATGGGGTAGTTGTAGTTGTTGGTCATGAAGGCGACCACGTCAGCTGGAGTCGACCGCATGAGCACTTTGCGGACATTGAACAGCTTGGACGAAGAACCGCCGATGACGGCGTCTACCTCGGGGAGCCGCACGGTCGTGCCGGAGAACGGGTTGTGCAGTAGGTAGCTGTCGTCGGCGCGTTGGAGGGCGAGCCAGCCGTCGGTGGAGTCGATGCACGTGGTGTCTTTGGGCCAGGAGGGTAGGCGGTGGCAATTCGGATCGGAACCCGTCATGAAGGAGCCATCGGAGAGGATACGGTCCACGGCAGGCGTCGGGGTGGGTGGGGAACGTGCTCGCGGACGGCGGAGCGCCACGACCGGCACACCGCTCGGAAGCGAGCGCGGTCGACGGCGGCCTCCGTGTGGTGGGAACGGTACACCGCCTGGAAGCGAGCCCGGTCCTCGTCCAGGAGCTCACGTAGTAGCTGGAAGCACGCCGACCAGAAGGGGCGGCGGCGGGGGAGGACGCGAGCCGGTCGATGACGAGGCTTAGGATGTCATGCGGGAGGCCAGACCACGGCGGATCTGGCGACGCCATTGATCGATTGAAACCAAACCCGTGTGCGATCGATCGGGGTCCAAGGCGGAGCGAACCCACGCATATACGTACCTAGTACAGACCTATAGTTGGCTATGCGAAACGGGCTACGTTGTTCGTCCTTGAACGGACAGAAGATGGTGGGCCCTTCATATCAATGTTCGGGGTCCACACGTGTAAATCCCATACTGCAAATCGATGCAAAACTCGATCGGGCACGTCCAACAGAAAAGAAGAAAAAATAAGACTCCAGTCCGTCTCATATCTTCTATCTATCTATCTTCTATCTATCTTCTATCTATCTATCTACTAATTTAAACTGAGGTAGGTTGGTTCTCAGAATTTCCGTCCGCTTTTTATTTGGATAAATTTGCCCTCCTACCCTACCAACGAAACAATTACCCTCGATGCCACCCTGAAGTGAAAAAACCGGGTCCTCCTTTTTCATCGCCACCCACGACTCGGTCCCGTCTCCACCTATCCCTTTCCCGGGACTTTCCCCGCCGCCACCTACCCCGCAGTACCCGCGCGCCGCCTAGGCTCTGCCGCACTGGGGCTCGGCCTTGCCGTTGAGACTGCGCTGGAAGAAGACTCTGGTTGGGGACGAATCGTTCGTTGATTTGGTAGACGTGACCTCCGGGAAGTGGCCGCAAGAGGACGCGCCGGATCTTGCTGCGCTGGCGCTATGGTGCGCCACCGATGCGGTGCTAGGAGCGGCCCGGGCTACGCGAGCAAATTTGCCTCTGTCTTCGGCATCGACGTGTTCAGAAATTTTGGTATGTTCAGATTTGGTATAACATATAAGATTTGGTATATTCAGAAATTTTGAATACGTGTGTGTTTCGGTAGAATTGTGTAACAGTGATTTCTACAAGTACTTATTCTGGAAATGTTTTGTAGCTTTATAGTCATGAACAAATTTTGGACAAACTGATTTGAGGTAGTATGCGTGCAGTGTGTTTCTAATAATCTTTTTTCATTTCCCATTGTTTGCATAGTACAAACAATTGATTTCTCCCCAATATTTTAATGTATATGTGATTCTTCAAATTGCGGAGTGAGCTGATAACACGCTGAATACTCGAGGTGTGATCCAATGTCGTGAATGTGGCTACTGAATACTAAATCCTGTACAAGAAGCGCACTCGCAGGAGTATGACCACACCAATTTATTCTCTTCATACAGTCAGTCATTGCTTGCTATCCATGGATGAGGGTTGTTGCTTGCTCAGAGGTCGTATTTTGCATCGGAGTGCTTAGAGGTCATGGGAGGTCTCCGGTGACCTTAGCCTAACTTAAATTTTGCCATCCTCACGAGGCGTCGCCTCTCCCTCGTGCTGCACGAAGCAGGTTCGCCACCTACTCTCCCTTCTCGTCATGTTTCATTACCGTTGATGTCCAGTCGAGCATATGTCACCACAGCCGCTTGACACCCCGCCTTGATGCATTGCTTTTTTTTGGATATGTACTCATGCTCTAACGACTATGTCCGTGCATTGCTTCTAGATGTTGTTTGCTATACCAAATTGCTATTCCATACTGCTATATCTGCTATCTTTGATCAGTGCAAAAGAGAGATGAAGAGTGTTGGATAGAAGAATCAGAGCCCTCTCTACATATCAATGGAGGTGTGCTACTTTCTTTGTGATTTATCCAAACTAAGTATTTTCCTTCTAAGCTCGTAGATATTTGTATTTATCAATCATTTTTTGTCATGCTCGTGGTCATGGAGATTTACCATATGAAGGACATTCAAAATGGTGCACATCGGAAAATTGACAAGAATGTAAGAAAAAATGTTACTATAATTCTTAAATTTAAATTATAGATTCATGGATTCCCACGATTCGAGTTGCTATAACATGATTTTAACATGCGGTGTAGCTGAAGAAGTTGAACAATAACTTACAATACTAAAGTGTGTTATACAGAGCAAGGAGAGAAGAAGATCCATCCTCAAGTTTGGGACCAAAGGCAAGCTGCTGAACGGCGTCACCACTAGCCGAGGTGAGGGCCCGTCTTCATCGGCCAAGAGCGCAGCCGCAGATTCGTCTTGGCTGTTGTTGCCAGATTTAGTAGGTGGAGGTCGAGTTGTTGTCTCGTGGCGACTGGTGAGATCTACGCCAGCTCGTGGTGACATGACATATCAGATCGTTCTTCTGATCGTCACGCTGACCTTGCAGATTGCAGGGTAAGCATTGTTACAAGCTTAACATCTTATACAAATTGTAATAGAAGACAATGCACGACTTGTGTGGTAAATAATTGGAAGCCAATATATGTGTTTGGTGTTGTATTGCTGATGTTGTTCCGGAAGTGAACGACAACTACCATTGCAACTGGCTCCACTCCCTTACCAGCGTTACTACATCGAGCTGCGATGGTGACAAATAAAAAGAAAAGATCAACGATCCTACTAGCCTCCCAAAGCTAGAGATAGAACATGTTGCCATCAAGGTACCCCAGTTTGGATTCTTATACCTTTTGTTGTATAGAATCCTAAGCTTGCCCCATTTTGCATTTCTTTGTCCAAAAGGTGTCGAACAGTAACCCTGATTGTATATGCAAAAACTTGCATCACTTTTCTTTATTTTGGTGTTAATCCATCCACCCTATTCCCTAAAAGACTTAAAATCAGGGGAATCCCAATGGGGTCAAGAATAACAAAAAGTTAGAAACGTCGATGCATCTAAACTATTCTGGTGTTAATGATAGCTTCCAAAATGTCTTTGTAGCTACAAGTTTTTTTTCCAGTGCTACCTGATTCAGTCTCGCTGTCATATATCTTGGATAGTTCAGCGAATAGACTGAGCTACTTGCATAGTCGTGTTGATCATATCTGGAGAGCCACCGTATAAAAACCTTCTGTCTAGGAGCAGTGTGTAGTACATCTCCAACATGCTTAAGTACAAGTGTTCTCTGATGGTCACATGATTGATTATAGAAATATTAATTCAATAAGAATGGTTGGAAGCACATAAGTTAGTACTCAGTGTTGACTGATTGTGCTATAAACTCATAAGTTTTAGTGTTATGACCTCGATATCCATGATGGAAGCAGAAAAGATTGAAATTAAGTGGTGTTCTATTCTTGGCTTTTTTTCTTTTTAGAGGATTGTTGCATAGGGACAACTGGACTAATAGAGGATTGGAAGTCCAACAAATTTCTAATTATCTACGGCTAAAATAAGAATTAAACCTAACATGTTTATATGGTATAAATCTTACTTTTTTGGAACCGTAGTCACATATAATGGGCACTTTGCTATATACATGTTAAAATTTTGGCGCATTGTGTTTATATTTGTGATAAAAAACTGAGAAGCCCGTAGCAATGCACGTGCATTCAACTAGTATATATACTTTCTCCTAAAATATAAAGTGCATAACAATTAGTCAAAGGGTAGCCCTACGCGTCCCCCGAGGATCTGTGCTTTTTATCCCCCGGGTCCCCAGCCAACCACGTGTCCTCTTTTTAGATTTAAAATTCCGCGTTTGCTACATTTGCCCCGCTTTTGCTACATTATAGTAAAAAAACGGTTCGGTCTAAAAAAATAGAAAATTAGACTGGACCTTGCCGGAGATCTCGCCGGTGACTGTGTAGCAAAAAAGTTATGTTAATGTAGCAAAACCTACTTCGCCGGAGACTCTCGCCGGAAAAAATGTCGCCGGATACCTCGTAGCAAACAATTTACGCTATTGTAGCAAAAACACAAAACGAGTGTAGCAAAATATTTTTTCTAATATAGAAAAAGGGATATCGCCGGGGACTCTCGTCGGAGAACTCATAGCAAAACCATAGATATTGGTTGTAGCAAAAAAGTTATACGAAAGTAGCAAAAAATATGTGAATATATAGCAAAAATAATATGCTAAGATAGCAAAACGTTCGTAGACAAAGACAAAAGTAGCGACACCGGTCAACTCAAGTATCAAGCAATCTAAACTGTGGTAGCAACGTTGCACGCTGTACGTAGCGAAGTCGTCTGTCATAAATAGCATCTCCAGCATCTCCAAAGAACAACCACCGGCACGGCAGCAAACCCCACGGACAGCCCGGAGCTCCACATGGCAACACATCTCTACAAAGCTTTGCAGAGAGACACGCTCGGGGTGGAGGCGGAGCAGCAGGATCCCTCAGGCGGCGTCCATGGCGGGTGGCCTCCATCAACGGGGGCGGGCGGGGCTGCTGCGGGTTGGAGGCGGAATAGCGGGACGACCTAGGCGGCAGCCATGGCCGGTGGCCGCCATCTCTGGCGAGAGGAGCGCGGCGGCACAATAGCGTTTTCCTCAACGGAACGACGTCCTTGGCGGGTGGCCTCCATCAATGGGGGCAGGCGGGGATGCTGCGGTTTAGAGGCGCGACAGCAAGGTGCCCTAGGCGGCGGCCATGGCCGCCATCTCCTGCGAGAGGAGCACAGCAGCGCGGTGGCGGAAGCTGCAGCGGCGGCGAGATGCCATACAGGACTAGACAGAGGGTAAGGTAGCTGAAAAACGAACAGAAGGTTACAGAGGATAAGGTAGCTGAAAAAACGAACGGGAGGTTGGAGACGGGTCCAACTCACGGACGCGTTCAAGGGAAAGCGACTGTGGGGATCGATCCCCCGGGGGACTAGTATCGTTTTCCTTAGTCAAAAGTCAAATATTACTAATTTTGTTTAGATATTTAGGAAAAAATATCCACATCTATAATATTAAATTGATACATTAGTAAAATATACTTTATAAGAAATCTATTGATATTGATTTAGTATTATAAATATTATATTTTGTGTATAAACTTAGTCAAACTTAAAAAAGATTGGACTTACGCATTATATTTTAGGACTGAAGAAGTATCACACTAACACCCCAACACTGTTGATGATGAACCAAGTAGACAAAGGCGAGCCAGAGGTTCCGGAAAAGACAAGCGAGGGTGAGCCATGGCGGTGTTTATTTCTTCAAAGATGCATTTGTCATGTACCGGGTCTATGACATGAATTGGGCCCAGCCTAGATCAGGAAAGAGTTAACCTTGATGCCCGCTGGACCAAGCTCAGCCCAAACCCGGGAGTACCTAGTGTATCGAGAGACAACCTATCTAATATAGACAGTGGCGGCGCCCAGAAATTGGCCGGCGGGTATTCATTTTATTAAAAAATTGCAGCTTTATCCCACAATGCAAATATACTACTACAGCGGCACTCTTTTCTTCATCTAGATTACAAGAAATCAATAGAGAAACATTCAATATGTTATTGCTAATTGGTACACGGCTAGTAATGAATATATCCGAAATTGAATCTGCTAGCCTGCAACTGATACAAATTACAACACTGAATCTGGAATCTATACCTAATAATAAAGGAATGAATGTTTCTTGTAGTATCTACACTTTTTTTTACCCTCCGCAGACACCTAATTATTCACTTGTGCCACCGATAAGTTATGCGAAGCTGCTCTCAGCTGCCCGTGTCCCCATACACCCCTTCCAGCTTGACAATTCCGGCGACCTCCGGCACCCCGCCACTGCCAACTGGAGATTCTGAGCTTTTTGCTCATCCTGAGCGCTCTACAACTTAGTGTTGATCCTCTCTTTAACAGGAGGCGAGTTTCCGATCGCCAGCACTACGTTCCTAGCTTGAACTAATCAATAGATACTGCAATGTCATCGATCAATACATTGGAATAATTAATTGTACCTAATCTGCTTGACTCTTGCTTCGGTATCCCCCCTAACAAAAAAATTCTGGGTTAGCGGGTTTTGGGTGCGCGCTGTGGGTGGAGATCGATACCATACAGGCTACGTATACGAGAGCGGGTATACGTGATCGAGCGGGATCAGTTGCGAGGAGGTCGAGTTGTACGACCGAGTCCTAGTACTCGTTTTTCGAATCGAAGCTTGTCGATCAACGAGACTTGGACGCCGCCCGTACTTGCACACGTTACGTTGCATGCACTAGCCGTCGGCAGCCTGATAAGTACGGCGATCGATCCCCACCCAGTAAAACGTGACGGACTGCGCCGCGTTTAAACGCGACTTTTCTGTCCGCGATTGAACAAAACAGGGCAAGACCATTTTTTTCCAAATTCAAACATAGATCGTTCGCGCTAAAAGTTGGCAAAGTTCATACATAATTTACATTCATAATTTAAAAAGAAATTAAACTAGCCCTAACCCTAGCTACCGATCTTCGCGCGCCAGCACCGCCGCGTCCATAGATCGATATACTCTGGCGGCGTCCATAGGTTGGGCGGTGGCAGGGTGGGAACAGGCGGGTCAATCACCTACCTAGGCCACGCCGCCGGTGGTCCCGTGCGGTGGTGGAGGTGCATCAACTCCATCCCCACCTCCGGAGTGATGCGCGGTGCCCACTCGGCAGCGGAGGCGGTGGAGGCAGCTAGGGGTTCTCCTAGGCCACCAGGCCAGTGACCTGGACGGCCTTTTCATAGACACCCCACAAGGCGTCCTCGTCCCACACACTGACTGTAATGGCCTACTCGGTGAAGGCGTCCTCGTCGTAGCCCTGCGCCAGGACCTCATGGTACTCCAGAGGCAGGTTCGCGGCAGTGGCCGTGACTGGGTCCACCACCTCCTTCTTGATGACGATGTTGTCGTCCTCGTCCTTGTCACTGCCGAGCTCGTCGGAGTAGCCGACGCCCTCGTCGTTGAGTCGATGGTGGGGACATCATAGACCGCCACATACCGCAGATCTTCGCGGGTGGAGCTCGCCGCGCCTTTGTGCTCCCAGTCGAGAAACTTTATCTAGAACTCCACGCCGTAGCCCCTATCCCACCGCATTGACGATCGGAGGTTGCTGATGCGGTGGTGGATCTCTTTTGGCCCTTTTTCCTATCTTGGGCACAGGCGCACCGGACCGTCACGGTTGAGGTGTCGGTGGGGAGACATCGGGGTGTTTGATGCCCACGCCCTCCCTCCACCGGCGCTCAGCCTCCGCCACGCGGAAGTAGCGGCGGCTGGTATCCCGCACCGTGGTAGTTCCCATAGGCGGTTCTGAACTCCTCATGCGGAGGCGGCAAGGATGTAACGCGGAGGACGGCCGGCAGGTGGGAGCGCTGGTTGCTCAAGCCGGAGCCGGTCGCCTCGTGGTCATTCCTGTCCTTCTTGAGCCATGACGGCATCTTCATTGTTGGCAGCGGCGACGGCTGCTAGGGTTGCAATGGCGAGATGTGGGTAGTGCGGCACCGATGTGGTTAAATAGCCCCCTTTTGCTCGTGAACGCGCAAATGTTCCCGCTCTCTCATGTCCATCAATACTGGCGCGGGAACGCAGGCGGCGTCCAGTCAGTCAGGGTGTCGTCTCGTCACCATTGATAGCGCAGGCTGCCGCCGGTCAGTCTTTCGCCCGCGTCTTTGAATCAGTGTCGCGATTGCGTCTAAATCAATGACGCACTAAGCGGTGGCTAACGGGTGGGCCAGTGGCACGTGCAGGCAGGACACACCCTTAGTTCGCCCGCGTCCAGGCCGATGCAACCGTTGCGGGAGGGCGGTCACATCGAGGAGCTACTCATTCCATCTGTGGGCATCGCACCACAGTTGTGGACATATGCTAGGGTCAGATGCAAGTTTTCGTGGGTTTCCGATGCTCTGGCCGTTATTTTTCCAGCCTAAGATTGCTTTATCTCTAGATGCTAGCATGTGCAATAAATTTTATGGTTTTTGTGAAGTTTGAAAAAAAAAAGAATTACAGACACATCTTTTGGGTTCAATTATGCTACTCCCTGCTATTCAAATTAGTTGACTTGGTTTTATCTAGATTATAATATATCTAGACTAAAACAGTCTAGATATATCTGAATCTAGACAAATTTAAGTCAAGTAATTTGGATCAGAGGAATCGGAGGAAGTGGCTTTTTAAACAACTCGATTTTTTTTGAAATTTTTGAAATCACCTCAAAATTTTGATACATGCTAGTATTTAGTTATTACGAATGGAATATATATATGTATTTTAATGTTTACTATTTCAAATTTAGATTTGAAACTAAACAACCGTACATCTATCTAAAAAAAATGAACGTCCTACCATCACATTTAATCGTAGCTCCTCGCTCCACCCGATCATGTATGCCCGCCATAGTATATGGTCCAGAGCATGCACCCGAACCCGTTAGCTGGCTGAAAAGCGTTGGATTCTTTGCCTAGGGGGGGACACGGAAGTAAAGCTCAATCTGCTTTTGAATGACCTGCCTGGATGCTATATAGTATCATCGGTTTTGTAGGATTGTTTCAAGATTGATCTTTAGGAAAATGTAATGGCACTTGCACAACTATACTGTTTAGGAAAAAGTTATGGACCGAAAAATAGGAGTAATATATTACTTGGACTCTTTGGTCTTGCCCATGAATATCTTACCCTTTTAGATGGACTTTTGGGTGAAATCAACAGATTAAATTTATTTTTCCTTAGAGTTAACGGGTGAGAGCTCGTATGTGTTTTTTCTTTTCTTTGACTTTTTCTACTTTTGGATTTTGTAGAAAAAAAGAGGGGCAAAAGAAATAAAAATTGCATGCACCCTCCGCATTAGTCTGTCTTTCTTTACACGTCGTTGGGATACTATATATTGGAATATAATTTATCTGAAAACCTTGAAATAATGCCGATATAAGTAGTGTAAATAATTTATAAGTTCTGGCCTAGCTTCGTAAATGGTGTGAATAGGTTTGACCAAGATACAGAAAAACGTCCAGTTCGAGATTGATAGGTGTCATGACAAGACAAAAAAGTCTTCATGCAAATTGGATGGTAGGTGAATTTGTTTCACCCGGTGCAACGCACGAGCATTTTTGCTAGTTGATACTAAACTTCTGAAATCAGAAGTACCTGGGCATATAGGGATCTAAGAAATCTGAAAAAAATAAAATCTAAAGAGGAGAGAGGAGGGGAGAAACAGGGGAACGTACCTGCCCTGGCCGGATGTTGTTCGTCGCCGCTGGCCGCAGGCTGCTGCAGCACTGCTCCGCCACTTCCCGCCCGGCGCGCTGCTGGCCGTTGCTCTTCCGGTGTAGCGCTAGGTCGCCTGTGCCGCTGTACGCTGAGTCGCTGAGAGCTGGCCAGGCGTGAGTCCGTGACCGCTCGCCGCTTTGCGTTTCCGTGCGTGCGAGAAGGACGTGTGCGTGCCAGCCAGGAGGAATCGATCCATAGCTTGATGGGCCTCATATTAACTAGATGTACTAATTTTTTTTCTCAAATCTTAGGTATTCACGGGAATACACAGGAACACCCCTGACGCCGTCCATGAATATAGAGCCGAGGGAGTTAGGGTTCACCGAGGGTCAAATGTACTGTAGCAGAGCTACTGTCCTATTTCCCTTTTGCTCTTCCCTCCTATGGCTCTCTTATAATTGTATCCAAACTATGATAAATCAATGATCCGGAACTATTTGGTGTGTGTCCATCAGTGAGGGTCGTTACAACATCAAGCACATGTATCAGTAACATAGAAGGTGTAACTACCTCGGTGAACTACGCTCCTAGATACAAGCCTGGATGAGTGATAGTGGTCGAAATAGTACGGTGGGGCCCCAAAAGCCACTCACTGGTAGTCCTTTCAGACGTCCCAACCACTACCCTCTCAACGGGACCGACGGGCGTGGTCGGCGGCGAAGGGATCAACTACGTGACAAGTGGGTATGTCGCAAGCCACCATACAAGAGTACATCGAGCCAAACCATCTAGAAAGAAAGGAAATATACCAACGCCATACGGCAAGATTCAAATGACCTAGATAAATCTATATTTTAGGATAACTCCTCGTACAACACACATCGAGTATCATGCGAAGGCAAACAAGATCCGAGTACGGATAAGAAGCAAATCGGCATAAGATGCCGAGAAATAAGCACATCCCAACTACAGGTCTCATGGATCCCGTTCGGAATCTCTACACCGAACGATCGTTGCCCACATCTTGACTTCTTCCACCCAAGATCCGTCACGAGAAGGTACCTGCTCATCTGAATCAAGAATTTATCGTGGTGAGACCCTAAGGGTACTCAGAAGTCTTAATGCCTCTAAAGGGGACACAACACAGGGTGACGAATTGCAGCAAAAGATAAACCCTAGCAATTCTACAGATAACGCTAACCATCCGCCTAACCAATGATAGACGGATGTCCGTGAATCTAAATACAACGATTATAATGGTAATCTCATCCATCCATCCTCCGCTTACCAAGGAAGCGGACGAACAACCCCCCATCCGTTGGCAATTTTAGTAATCATTCCATGAGTATTGCACTATTTACTAGTCAAGTTACTTTAGTCAGATTAAAAGCGGTATTTTAGTTATGCTTGTCTATGATCAAGAAACTGTGCTCCAAGTCGTCCATATCCGCGGACACGGCTTTCAGAAAGTTTTACCCGGCCGGGGTGCACCAATAGCAACACACGCTCGATCAACCTCGGAAAAACCAAATCAAAACCCAACGAGGCTTTCACGACTGAACAATCACAAGATTCAGAAATATTTCAGGGGGCCACCCCTTAAGTAGATCCCGCAACGGAGATAGCTGACTCCGAGACGGACTCAAGGTTTGCGACAATGGCTGTAAACGACCGGGAACCCGAAAGTGTGGCTGGGCTTGTCGATACCGCGAAAACATTACGCTTACCTAAACAGTACAGTGTGCTCCTCGCACAATTTAAATACAGAAAGCAACATGGCATAAGTACAGAATAGTAAATAAAACCTCAAACTAGTTTGTGGCCCCAAGAAATAAGACGGAATCAAGCTCTGGCCCAGGGGGGTCCCATATACCTCCCGGATGTGGATAGCGCGATAAAATCAAGGAACAGGAATCAAGTACTCGGGGTCTTACGGGACACAAGTGAGCAGGAAGAACCAAATAGCAGATGTTGCTCACCGGTGCCACTTTCTTTAGTTATCCCAGAACTACTCAGGTTAAGTTGTTTAGGTACCTCATTATTCATCAGACTCTCACAAACCCTACACATGCTGTTCTCGACTGCATGGCTCAAACAACTCCTATAGTAGTGGCTCATGGGATGGAGGATACAAGCTTGGTGGGGTTTAAAAGTAAAGGCTATGCATACTTGGGATTCAATTTAATGCAATCGCGACTCAATGATGCAAGAATAAGATAGAGGCAATCGGTATTGTATGTATGCAAGCATGTGGAAGTGCTTGCCTGGTATCTCAGTTGAAGCAAGGGACGGATCTGGGTAGTGCTCCTGGTTCTCTTGATATAACCCCTGCTCAGAGTCTATCCGAGAAAAACCAAACAAACAAGGCCAACATGAATATAGAGCACAAGCATATGAATAAGATGCGTCAAGCAAACAATCATGCCATGATGAATGATGCACAATTTACATGGCAAATAAGGTAGCATGGCATGGTGAGGTGTGGTGGACAAGAAAATAACATTTAATTGGTTTTTAGTCACATTTCATTGCCATAATAGTTGCTGTCCATTATATTTTTATATGATGCATGCTGCAATCGAAGACATGGATAGCATAAACAGAAAGGTCTCGTCGAGCTGATCAATTTAGACTCATCATTTGCTAAATTTGGAGTTTTAAATCAAAAGTTATGAATTATTGAAAATCCAGTGGCAATTGGGTAATTAAACTAACTTGGAATTTTAATTGTGCAAAAGTCAAATTGGATGGTATATTTGAATTCCCCTCATCTTGCTGATATCCAAACATATATTACTTGTTCCATTTGGATTTACAAATTAAAAGTTGTTTAAAACTGAATAGAATTTGAATTTTGAATTTATTTAAACAGGTTTTTAATTTAAAACAGATCTGAAACGTTTTCTACACAGCCCAACCCAGCCTGAGTCGCAGACAGGTGGGCCTGGGGGGGTTTCTCTGGCCCACACGTCAGTGCCTGGAACAAACTGGACCGCGGGTTGATTAACCAAAACATCAGGACCCTTTTTAGAAAAGTACCAGAGACACTGACAGAGGGCCCTGAGGACCGCGGGTTGGCAAAACAAGAGCTGGAGGGTTTCGCAAAGACCGGCGCCGTGGATCTTCCTCTGAACCCGTCTGAACCGAAGCGTGTCACGGCAGGCGTCTTGTGCGCGATGGGGCTCGAACACAGGGACGTTGCGGCGCTCGGAGGCGGAGCGGCTACTGGTCGGGCTTGGTGCTAGGGCAGCAGACGGGGCCTCTCTAGGCTGCTACGCGGGGCAGCAGCGCCAACGCACCCGACGCTCCGACGGCGTTCGACGGAAGGCACGGCGGCGCTAGGGCGAGATCGGCCAGAGGGGGATGTCTAGGAGGGTCGTGGGCTCACCGCGGCGTGCTGGCGTGCTTGGTTCGGGCAGGGGTGGTCGCGATCCACGGCGAGGCTGACGGCGGCCGTAGCTAGGGTTTTGTCGGGACGACGTCGGCCTGGGGACGGCTGGGCCTGCTCCTCCTCGCTGGCGCGGTCCAGGGGCGTCGCAGAGCTCCACGGGCTTCCTCGACACCGCGCGGCAACACTACTCCGGCCAGAACGAATGGGGCAGGTGGGGTAGCTAGCGTGGGCGGCGAGAGGGCGTCGGGGTGAGGTGGAAGAAGGGTAGAGGAGGGGGCGAAGCAGGGCTGCTGGGATGGGATCTGGGGAGGCCAGAGAGGGGGAGGAAGAGGATAAGAAGGGGGGAAGGCGCGGTGGTTGCGTGGGGGAGAGGCAGATCGGCTCGGCACCTTTTTGCCCTCCCTCACGTGCTTGCCATGGCCAGGCCAGGCAAGGCTGGCACCGGGGGGGGGGGGTCTGGCAGGTGGGGTAGGCCGGCTTGGGAGGCAGGCAAGTGGGGTAGGGGCGTGGGCAGGTCCTGGCAGAGAGGAGAGATAAGAGGGAAAGGGGAGGCCGGCTCGGCTAGGCTAGGGTAGATAGGAGGGGGGTCCTTGACGTGTGGGGTAGCTAGGGGGTCGCTGGGGTGGGGTCTGCGTGGCAGAGGCAAGGGCGAGCTGGGGTGGGGTGTAGATGACCATGTATGGGAGCTAGAAGGGAAGAGGGAGAGAGGTTTGTTTAGGGTAAAGGGTAGTTTAGGTTTTTGTGTAGAGTAGGTGTAGATTAGGGTTTAGTTCTAGGATAGATGTAATTGGGGGTTTTGGTTTAGGGTAGAAAAGAGAGGGAGGGAGCACTAGTGTTATGCTTAGACTAGGGAGGGTTTAAGTTTAGCTAGCATGTGGTTTGGGTTTAGCTTAGGGAAGGTAGGAATTAAGGTTTGGTTAGAGAGGGTGAGGAAAGAGGTGGTGGTACTAATCTTGGTCATACAAGCTTCATACTAGCCCTAGCAAGATCAAACAAGAAAAGAGGGAGAGGAAAGAGGGAGAGGGGGATGTTAGGGTTTGAGTTTAGTCAAACAAGGTGGTAGTTTTTAAAATATGTCCAAGAGATCTCAAAACAAGGAGCACCTAGTTGTTATTTAAAACCAAGCTCCTACTAAGCATAACAAAACAAACCAAAAGAAGGGGCCAAGGGTTTTGGTTGCATGGCCCATGCATAGCTAATAATGCTAGGTTCTATTTTGTGAAAACCAAATAGATGTCCATGGCATTTATTCATATGCATTCCAAAATGTGGACAAGGCCAAGCAAAGATATATGGGTGGTTCCAATCAACTAATCATGAGCCAGAGATAAAACAACAAAATGCCAAGCTCAGAATAGTTGGATGGTGGAATTATAAGGTGGTGAAAGAAAAGGTGGTGGAGTCAAAAGATAGATGCCCTCAACTCAACTTGGGCACTTAACAATTTATTAAGAACCAAATACAATATCAAGAGGCAACTACAATTAATCATGCACATGAGATAAGAAGCAAACAAGAAAAAGGTTTTATATGATGCCCAAATGCAAGGGAACATGATGACATGAGCATGATGTGATGAGGATGCAATAATTATATGTTGGAAGTGGCCCATTTTATTATTATGACATGTAGCATTACAGGGGTTAGACAACTGGGATGCTACAGAAGGGTAGCCAAAGACCGAGTACAATGCACAAACGCTGGCTTGCTAGCGGTTACAAAACACATTGTCCATGCCCAAAAGGCCTACACCTCACCAAGCCCTAATGTCTAGGGATCCAAGCATCCACTAATGCTTGGAATCATACGGTCTCACCATGGACCAGACCAGCTTTTATCCGAAGTAAGCCCTCTGGTATGACATGGTGTATTGCACACACTGCAGAAGGTCGGGTACACGTGCAGAATTGAACACTATAACATTATGGTGTCGCCATAGCGTTTTGAACACAAGAATGAGACACATCCAAATGTCACAAATGTGTCTCTGTCGAGAAGGTCGTGAAGTCCACCATTTGAGGAGGTTGTCGTCGTGTCCAGGCACCCAATCCTCCATGTCCCAACAATGTAGGATCTTTGTCCACACATGTTTTGTCAGAACACAACCAATGAGGATGTGCTCAATTATGTATGGTTGTTGGTTGCAAAAAGGGCATGTTGTGGGCTGAAAGTTCATGGTGTCCCCATACGTGGTTTTGGTAATCAATAACAATTACTATAGACTAATGTTTGCATTGAGTTATCATTCAAGAGTTTTCCATATGCAGCGTTTAAAGACCATATGTTTGTTTCAGGTTGAAAATGAAGAAATAAGAACATCATCATCATAACGAAGTATATTTTCCATGGTCTTATATCAAAAGGAAGATTCATATAGCTCATGAGAGGATGACATTAAGTGGTGATCGTCATCAAGGATGAGAATTCAGTTCAAGATGATCCATATCGAAGATATTATATGCTAGATGGAAGCAATGAAAAGGCCAAGGAGGATGAAGTTGGGGAGAAAAAGGTTGGGCTTTATACAACTGATGTTGGTAGCTTGTCTCTTTCTCCAAGACAAGTAAATGAACATGGAAAGTCTAAGGTGAATATATTTTTTATTTTGTTGTCGGTTTGTTTCACTGATTTTCATACCAGAATTATTGCTGCGAAGGAGGATCTGGAAATAGAAAGGCAACAAGGGGACGAGAAAGAACCTATGAACAAACTTTCAGAGTTGGATCTTCTGAGCTCTCATTATCTCGAAGACCGACTTCCAACTATCTTGAAAGCATTTCTATGCTCTGATCATCTTATGACAACTGAATTGTGGAAATGGTAAGGGCCAATAAATTTTTATGGCACTGTCTTAGCTTTTAGTTTGGTCTAGGTTAGAATTCCTTATTTGACACTATAAAAGTTTTTCTTCCCTATTTGACACATTGTTTAAATTTTTTGCCTTATATGACACTCTAGTTCATTTTAAGCACCAACAGTGTTAATTGGGGATATGGAAAGAAAGTTTTGCCCCTAATGCATTGCATGCCAATTTTATGTGTAAGACAAAATTAAGAGTGATGTTACATATTTGGTCCGATTAAATGACCAAATGACAACTGACTTCTGGTAGCAGTATAAACCTTTTTCTAAAGTAACTGTTGTTATGAAGCCAAAAAAATCTGAATGAGTGAGCGATATCTGTAGTAATAGACGCAATGTATCCTGGGCTAGCTGCAGCTGGTGGGATTGGTGGGAAAGGGAATCAGAGCTATCAAGTTACGGAAACAAGAAATTAATTTTGGCATGAAGGTTGAACAAATCTTCGCGTTCCAAACCTACTCATTCAGCGATCTAAATAGGTGATCTGTTTTTGCAAGCAGCCGTGGTCAGTCAGTATCTGATGCGCCATGGCCCCAGCCCACATCAGAGATCGCTGACAGCCGGCTCTGTTGCCGTGCCTTGCCCGTCGTCCGCCGATGGCCGCACTCACTAGCCCTGTCCTCCGCAGCGACTCCCAGCTGGTCTCCCATAGCAACCGCCGCCGCTGGCCGCGGCTAAGGCTCCGTATCGGTTGACAGGGATGAATCAATTGAGTCTTTTTCTAGATGATGATTCGTCAACTGGATACATTGACTACGGGCACAAAAAAAATGGATAGATTGTTTAGGTCTCCCCTTTTCTTTCCAACGTTTGCTCAGTGTAATAGATAGATTTGGTAGTATGGTCTAGGATGAGAAAAACTAACGGCAGAACTGTAACAGATTAAACGGTGGTGTCATATAAGGCAAAAAATTTAGACAAAGTGTTAAATAGGGAAAAAAACTTTTCTAGTGTCAAATAGGGAATCATATTTTAAAGTAGTGTCAAATAAGAAATTCTCTCTTGATCTAAGCAGCTGCAACTCCATGTATTTTAAAAATAATCACACAATTCAACTGGTTTGCGGGCTTGTTTTCTTTGAATCCTAAGAAAGCTGCGTGCGCTGGGTAGCATCATCTGGCAACCGATTGTGCTTGCTTGATACTACCTAGTACAGGAAGGTTTCCCGAGGCATCAACCAAACAAGCACAGACTGATGATTGTTGTTGTAGCTGCAGCACAAGCTATAGCCAGCACGATTTGAGTTACTTCACATAAATCTTTTTTTCTATAAAATCTAGATGGCGGGTTGGAAGACGTTCTGGAGGATTACACCCGACCAGAAGTCCTTGGTCGTGGAACCTCGAACCATCGCCGCCGTATTTTCAGAAACCATGGTCGTGGAACCTGGAACCTCCATCGCTATGTCCATAGTGGTCGTGGTCGTGGTCGTGCCTGTGGTTTCGAACACAGTGGTTGCGGTCGTGCCCGTGGTTTCAGACACCAGTGACCATGGTGATCACTGAGACCGATGAACTGTCTTGATCCTGATGCAAATTCTCCTCGTGTATGAATTCCCAATTGCTGAAAATCTGTGAAAATTATAACCTGTCCAGATTTCTTGACCTTTTTGTTTACCATCTACTCCCTCCGTTTAGAAATATAAGATGTTTTAGGTTTGTGAAGGAGATGTATCTAGAAACCTTTTAGTGTATAGGTTCAAACAAGTCTAGACAATAAAAGATGTCTAGATACATCTCATTCATAAACCTAAAACATCTTATATTTTCAAACGGAGGGAGTAGTTACGTTCTCAAGACTGAAACTAAGGACCTACAGCATGTGGTTTAATTCCATTGAAAATATATGTGAAATTTTGTTTAGATTTCTTATGCTCTATTTGTTTACCATCTAGATTATTATTAGCTGATGTAGTTTATTGGTGGTTGATTATTATAAGCCGGAGGGAAATAAGCTCTCGGTTGTTTAACCGAAGATATATTATTAGAGATTTTTATTGCTATATATATACTTCCTCCATTTTAAAATATAAAATGTTTTAGGTTTGTAAATAAAATGTATCTAGACTTGTTTTAGTGTGTAGGTTCATTCCATACATGAGTGAACCTACATACTAAAACAAGTCTAGATACAATTTCTTTACAAATATAAATTATCTTATATTTTGATTTTACTACTGCTAAAGTATTGCATGTTTGCTGCTCGATCGCGTGTGCGGCTGATGTCTCCGCACATCCTCATCTCTACCCTCTCAATAAGAGCATCTCCAGTAGATGCCTAAAAATAGCGCGTGCAAAAATCCGGATACAACACACGTTAGAGCGTTTGCGCGTGCTATTTTAGCGCAGACTTACCCAGAGGCGGTAAACGGGCGCGGAAAAAAATACAGCGTGGAGAGTGTCCTCGGCAGGCGCGCTATAATACATCACGCACACATAATTTAATAGAACATATGATCTAAAAATTGCATAAAAATGTTTTCGGACGAACAGAAAATAGAACATTGGATAATTTACATATAAACAGAAAGCGTTAGACTAGTAGACCACAAAGCGCTAGACTACTACTCATCGGACGAGGTGTCCTCCGACACCTTAGAGAGAAACAAGTCGTCCTAGCGTGGATCGTCATTTGAGATCGTCTGCTGGACGTCCAGTTGGTCGTTGATGAACTGCAGGCGCCGGCGCCGCTCCTTGCGCTACGCCCTCCGCGCGGTCCTACACTGGTCGTAGAAGTTGCGCTCCGCCACCACGTCCTGTGGAAAGCGCCGGCGCCATGGCGTACTCGCCGGCCCCCACGACGAGGAGGTGCCGCTGAAACGCGCGGTGACGCCGGCGCTCCTCCTCCGTGACGAGTGCGGGCGCCGGCGCGAGGAATTCTGCCTCCGCGAGACTCTGGGTATCCGGGAAGTTCATCTCGCGCCGTGGGTGGCCGAGGCGCCACGCCGCCGCGTCGTACGCGCGGGCGGCCTCCTCCGGATGCTCAAAGGTGCAGAGTGCGAGGTGGACGCCACTGACGCGGATCTCCGCGTAGAAGAGGCCGTTGGGGCGCGAACGGACGTCGTGGAAACCCGAGGCGGAGCGGCGGCGAGGCGGCATGGCGGCGCTACGAAGCGGAAGAAGCGGATGCGCGCGAGGGAGGAGAAGGGGAAATTTCAGAGTGAGCGCGCGTGACGGTTGGCGAGCGCTGCCGCGCGGCATTTGTAGCGCGCACTAGACGGCGTGGGAGATTTGGCGCCCCAGATAGCGCAGAAGCCCATGCGCGGCAAAATATCGCGCGCGCTATTTTTGCGCCACTGCTGGAGGAGGTATAGTGCGCGCGTGCTGTAAATTTGCGGTTAGGATAGCGCTGCGCTATTTTAGCGCCTTTGCTAAAGATGCTCTTAGGATAGCGTTGCATCTGCTAGAGATGCTCTAAGACCCTAGCCCATCACCCAGCCACCACCACCGCCCCTCCATCCGGGCGGGAGATGCGGAAGTGGTAGCTTCGGCCAGTCCGATGCTAGACGTATACCAATACATGCTCAAAGCTTAATAATAATCTCAAAAAACAGAAATTCAAACATTAGAGATGTATAAATAATAAGTTGATGATTAATGAATTGGAAGTATTATTTACACAAGATCAAAAACTTTGGTCTGAAATGACTGCAATGGACTTGAGCGATTACAAATGATGATTAACTGGTCAGTAAGTGCAGGGCCGGTCCTGGAATTTTAGGGGCCCTGGGCGAGACTAAAACTTGGGGCCCTTAGTATAGACGTCACAATGATACATATAAATATTATATATATATATATATATATTCTCAATAACCTTAAACGCATTTAAAAGAAGTACGAACATATTAAACAATTTATACATATTACCTTCGAAATTTTTTCTAACATTTCTCGATGCAAACTCACTCATGATGGGGTCAATGTCGATGTCATCCACTAATTTCTTCTTGATGCATAATGTTGCCAAACCATTTATCATCTATTGTGGATTGGTGTTCTCGCGATCGCAATTAGGGCCCCAAAAACAAATCAGCGAGATGACGAGTCGATGATCCGACAATCAATAGTACATAATTAGATGAATTTAGAAATAAGAAGCATGCTAAATTCACGAAGGTTACCGACGGTTGGGATCGCCGATCACGTGCTGGTCAGTGCCGTCGGCCTTCACGTAAGGTAAGGAGCCGCGAGCGGCGCGCTCGTGGTCTTATCGTCGGTGACAGACTGGGCGCGGGAGGATGCGCGATGGGGCGCCGTCAGACCGATCGACCGACTGACAGGCGATGTTCCGTGTTCAAGGAGGACATGCAGCTCAAGGCCCTGAGGACGTGCGATGGGGCGCGGCGAGACTGATCAATCGTCGATTGATTCTTTCCCGCGAGTAGCGACGATTGAGTTTACTAGTTAGGCCTTTCACAGCTAGCTCATAGGTAAAATAAGTAAGGTCTATATGACTTTTTTTCAGCCAAACGTTGGCCTATGAATTTTTTTAGCCAATATGTATCAACATATGAGAATTTTTTTTCAGCCAATATGTATCAACATATGAGAAAACTATATGCATATGTATACCTGGGGTGGGGCCCCCCGAATTTTGGGGCCCTGGGCGGCCGCACACCCTGCCCCTCCCCAGGGCAAGAAAACACTATTCCGTACTACGACAACTATCGGCTCGTTTCTCGCTCCAAGCCTCGCAGGCTCGCACGCTCGTCGTGGCGGCGGCGAACGAACCCTAGGTCCGTCCGTCCCTAGCCCCAAATATAGTTTCGTTTCCAAATCTCGGAGGCCGCCTGCTGCCATCCCATCCCATCCCATCCCATCCGATCCCCTCGCCGCCTCTGGTTGGATCTATCTGTTCACCTCCTCCGCTTCCTCGGAAGCCCTTCACGGACGGACATGGCTGCTGCTGCCTCCACTGATGATGATTCTGTTTCTTCCTGGGTTCCACCTTGTCTTCCCGAGTCCATTGGCTCAGGCTCATGCTCGGTCCTCCTCGACAGGTGGTGCTACATCGCCGACCTCCCCAACGACACCACCGCCGAGAGCACCACGAGCAGCGGCTTGCCTATCAAGGTGACCTTCCGCGCCGCCCGCCCGCCACTCCTCTCCCACTTCTGCGTCCACTGCCCTGGCCTGGATTTCCGCAGCATAGGCCCCAAGATCGTCGCCACCGACGCAGATCTCGTCCTCCTCTGCGTTCCCCTCGACCCCAACAACACCGTCCGAGCAGTGAACTGGGACTACTTCGTCTACAGCCCGCGCGAGTGGCTACATCTGCTACCCAACCCGCACCCCAGCGCCAGGTGCCTCCACGACGAAGCAACCGCCCTCGTTAGCCGCCAAGACGGCGCTTCCTACGCCGTCGCTGCTCTTGGTGTTCGTACCCCCCTGTACGACGGCCGCAAGCTCATCAGCTGGGAGTTCGACCTCCACCTGTACAGATCAGATTCTTCCACAGCAGGGTGGATCTCCAAGCGCCTGTCAGTGGACGAGTTCGAGAGGGACAAGCTGATCCCTCTACCTGGATCAGTCGACAGGCTCTACCACGAGACGGGGAAGACCATCACGATCGGCGGCGAGCATGGCACCGTCGCCTGGGTGGACCTCTGGCGTGGCATCTTCTTCTGCGACGTGCTCAAGGAACGCCCGCTGCTCCAGGACGTCCCGCTGCCGGTGCCGGCGAGGGCTAACTGGGAGCGCCTCCTCAGAAATGGCGACCCCAACTATTTGCGGGACGTAACCATCAGCCGAAACAGAGACTCGATCAAGTACGTTGAGATGGAATTCCGATCACGAGAAGAGCTGATCAACGCCGCCGCCGCCGCCGACACCACCCCTGTTTCCTACGCTGAGTGGGTGCGCAATAGAAGCTCCAGGAAAACTCAGGTCATCCCTGATGGCTGGAAGTCCACGACATGGAACATGGCGATACCAACACCTGTAGTTGGTGGTTCGTGGCACCGTGACTGTGTACTTGACGTTAAAGACATCAGCTTGGAGAAGGCTAGCAGTGACCCTCATCATCTCATGGCTACGCTGAGCAGCAAGACCACACAGACATTCAAGGAACTTCCGGTGGGATACCCCGTCCTCAGCATGGATGATGATGATGTCGTTTACTTGCTCATGCAAACCACACCTAGGGACATGGACGAGTTGGCAATGGTGCTTGCTATTGATATGAGGAAGGCAACGTTGCGAGGATTGGCTGAGCTTGATGTCCACCACAAGTTCATTCTCTTTCCCAACTTCTGCGCTAGTGAGATCTGCAGGGGTTGTACCTGAGCAATATTTTGTATGCTGGTAAGTTCTTTTTATGTTTTTATTATGTGCGGCTATATGTATGAAACCCATGCTTGCCATGAGAACTAGTGAATCATTGTGTTGGTACCACATTCTGGTTTCAGCAGGATATAGAGAGCTTACCAAGTTATTAGTGCATCTAATTCAGGAGCTATGGCTTGATGGCAGTGTGATTCAATGGAGGGTTAGTTATTGATATAGACTTGTTCTGTACAGTGTTGTCGATGTTGTATATCGGTCGATTAAACAATCCAATAAAAATAAGTTTGTGTTAATAAGCTGAATTTTTATTGTTTGTTCACGATCCTTCATGTGAAATGTTAGCAAAATTGTTATGGCAGTAGGCAAGGTCACAGCTCAGTTCTCTTTAACTGTGGTGGAATTCTGTCAAATCAATACTATAAACAGCTTATATTGAAATAAAAAGACAAATATTAAGATTATATTTTTTTTTGAATCGTCTACATACAATACTTAATTTTGTCATTAATTTTGAATCTACTTTGAAATATACCAATATGCCTTAAAACATGATAATTATTTGTTGATACCATCATTGGCATGTTACTAATACCCTGCGTCTCCCACGAGCCTGGCTCGGGAGAAAAGGATTTCAATCTTGCTTCTGAGGAGGCAACCAAACGCCCAAAAGTTGCATCCACGGAGCCTGGTCGGGGCATCTGCAGGGAACCAAATGCGTTCTTATTGGATATGTTATTGAGTTGCGTTTATGACAGAATCTAGGTTTTCACTTCAAGAATAATATATTTGACCAAAACAAACATGCATAATTTATTCTTGCTTTTATGTTTCTTTCGATTGATCGGCATGTTGAGCATGGACAGATGAAACTGACCTCACGTTGTCCTCGTGTGGGTGAAACAGGGGGCGACTAGGGTCCCTCCCAGCAGCCGCCACCTCCCCCACGCTTCCCTCTCGCCATCGGCCGGCGCCTGGCACTGGCGAGGCCTCCCCGCTCTTTCTCCTCCATCCTTGATTCCTCCCCCAACCCGTCTTCTCTCCGGCCGGCAATACTTTGATGGATCCTATGCGAAATTTCTCAATAGCGTGTGAGATTTGCCCGTTTCCATGATGTGCTGCTCTCCACGGCATCGTGCTCTATGGGATTTGGCCAATAGGGTTGATCCTCATCTAGGGACGATGGGATCTGTAGCTCCATTACCCTGCCGGATCTGACCATGGGGTCGATCCATGGCCATGGACGTTGCTCTTCGGTTGTTTTTGGTGCACACTGGTGCACGGACCGTGTAGCGTCGAGTGTTGTCGCTTGGATGGTTGTTGGCGTGCGGTTTTGGCTTAGGTACTAGAGGTGTAGTGATGTGGCAGCGGGGTGGCCGGCTACACATCTGTGGCTCGTCTTCGCTTCGGAGCCGGGTAAGGTTGGTTCTTGGACACAGAGCGACGGCTCTGGGTGGTGGGCATGCTGGCGCCTTGTGGCATGTGTCTCTGTATGGTGCTGGTTTATCACCTCGGTCGTGTGGGCGGCGCGGGTGGCCTTCGTGGTAGGTGCTCGTGGCATGGGAGTCGTTGTTGTGGTCATTCCCGTCTAGATCGAGGTGTCGTCTTCTCTGACCCCCTTTGACCATGCCCCTCCTTGGATCTTTGCTTGAGGATGAGGTGTTTTGGCTAGGGGACTTTGGTTGGAGCGTGGTCAATCCCATGCGAAAGCTTGCCCTGACGGTGCCAGTGGTGGTGATGGTGACGCTCTTGTGCGCAGTTTCCCTCCTTGGAGGCATCACTTTGGGTGGTGCCCCTCCACCTTTGTCTCCGGGTGAAAGCCCTTGGTTCGATGTTGGACTAGGTGGCGACAGCGTTGTGGCGTTGTTCTCCTTCTTGAAGGCATCACCTTTTAGCTGGTCTTTGTGGGTTTCGTTCAATGGGCATCAACAGTGCTTCTCTCGGCGTGGTTTGGCTATTGCTAGTGGCCGTGCTTAGAGTCTCTTCTTCGACGGCCCATCTATGTTGCTTTTCGTGCTCTAGGGTGAGCATTCTATCGTCCGATGGGTCGGCGCCTACGATCTAGGGCGAGAGGGAAGTGGTCCTCTTCGGTGATAGGGAATGATACAACAACTTCGATCGTCTTGTTTCGAAGCAGATGGTGGACACTCCTCAAGGCGTGCCTTCTCCTCCCTTGAGCTTTGCATCCGCGTCAATCTTGATCAGCGAGCATTCCGGTGTATGTTGTCTTCAACACTAACAGGATGTGCATCATTCTCTTACTCTTTTGTTTGTCTTTTTCTGTGTGTGTAGACTTTGTATGTTGTTCTCCCCAATACTTTTGTACCCTTCGGCCGTTTGGGGCTTTATTAATTTAAAGACGGGCACTTTGTGCCTATTATCTAAAAAATGTTTCTTTCTATTTTTTGTGCTAGTTACTGATAAACATGAGACTTGTTCTTGTGTTGGATCAAAATAATTCTTGCTATAGAGATTTTTTTTTCTCATTCAAAACATGAGCTATTCTCTTTGGTGCAGGCAGAAGCGAAGCACTGAAGCGAGCTGAAAAGTAGCTATCGAACAAACTGAACAGGGTAAACCATCTGAGGTGCATGCGAAGAACTGACTAGGACAAAGAAGCATCAACCTGTTTGTTGAAACACCACATACATCCGAGTTCGAGTTTAGACAAATCTAAGTCAGTTATTTCTAGACGGGGGAGTACAAAGAATTTGGATGGAGACATTTGAGATTGAATTTCTTTAGTTGATTAATGAAAATGTGTAATGCAACTATCTGGAGTATGTTTCTTGTAGCATGTAGATACATGTACTTTATTATGTACTGTACTAGTGAACTTGCGTGGGCTAAATGTTTTGGTTGAACCATGTTTTCATGTGTTTTGATTTGGTTTTTAATTTTTCTATATGCACATTTTCTCTCTTGTTCCTGGCATGCCTCGTAATGTCTATCTAATGATTTATTGATTTTACTACTCACTCAATTTACATTTACTAGTGGAACACAACCACAGCTTCTTACTATAAGTCTAGTGCCGCACATGATGCACATGACTATTTAAGTACATAAAAATAATTATATACTCCCTCCGTCCAAGAATAAATGTCTTAAATTTATCAAAATTTAGATGAATCTAGACACTGTTTAGTATATAGATTCATTCAAAATTTAAAAAACCTAAGACATCTATTCTTGGACGGAGGGAGTAGTATTAAAAATACTAGCTAAATACCCGTGCGTTGCCACGGTTATTAAAAAGTTAATTATGATAAATATACCAAAACTTAAAAGAACGCAATGATAAATCCAGGGGCAAAAACGTCTTTTACCGACAGGCGGAAATTTTTTGGTGATGAACGGTCCCAATCTTTTTAATAGTATAGATTTAGAGGCTTACTTCACATTTCAGTGTAACTTGTATAATATGCAAGGAACGAAAAATTATCACTTATTTACTGAGTCATTCTCCCTTGACACGTCTAAGGTATCCTCGTATAACATGTTATCCTCTACTTTATTTGCATGGTACCTGAGAAAGTGTATCAAAAACTTCTTCCTCGGCTCATAGCCATCCTGCAAAAGCAACATATGTTGTTATATGAAGTTTTCCCATAAAAACATAATAATGTAAACATAGAATACTCACAGTACAAATTTGATGAATAAATATTTTACCATCCCAAGAGAGCATAAAACTAAAGTCTAAAATACCAAATAACTTCATGCACCATTATCTTGGTCATTAGGATGATAATAAATTAAATTACTTATAATGATAACCAAACAAAATCACACATCGGGGCTTGTTTGTATGGGAATATTATGAGGGTGTTTATGCAGTGACCCAGCATACCACTGCATGATGTAGTACACTATAGTCGTTGATATAACACCAATAAAACACTGTTTCACTAGTATTACATCTCTTAGAGTGGTATAACAAAACATAGCAGGTCCAAGACATGACTATGTGTTACAACTTGTCTCTTTACAAAAGATCTAGAGAACACTCTAGGTTATAGAGAGAGAAAACAACTTCTTACAAAGTAGAACCAAAAATAGCAACTCGCAACTATCATACTAATAGACTAGTATATAAACTATTTGGCTTGCAAATGCCAGTATAGCATTGCTCTACAGAAGTAGGTTCTATGGTTAGATATCATACTCCTAACTAATTAGCAACTTCGTCTTCACTTTAATTGTTGTATATGTTGACTTCCTTGACTTTAATGAAGAACTTGATCTTGGTGATGATTCCCTGGAGAAGTTGATATAGACGTGGTCTTTCCTTGACTTTAATGAAGAACTTGATCTTGGTGATGATTCCCTGGAGCATAAGTTGATATAGACGTGGTCTTTATTGGCTTTAAAATCTAGCAAGGGTTAACAAGATATGGTTGAGTATGACTGTACTCAACAAGTTTACTAAAAAGGAGTATATGATGCACTATCTACAACTATAGACCGTAAGTCGTAGGCTATGCAAGTTTTTGTAAACATTTCTTCAAAGGTTGCTTTTATTCTGAAAAGCTATGTCCGATAGCCTTCACAGGTTTACCAGAACTTTCGTGGAGTTCCTTTCCTACAGCGTTCGCAGCTCCTTTTCAGAACAGGGAGTAACATGTCATAGTTTTTACACTCTGCAGAGGTGCGTTGCTTTACCCATGAGAGATCAAATCCTGTTACACAACCTGGTAGCTTATCCGTCCACACTTCCTATGATTTGGGGCCCGATAGATGATCCAAGCCAATCACTGCCCTTATCCGCGACCCCACATGGAAAACGACTCCCCAAGCAGGAATACCTCTGTTAACCCCCTTATAGGCAGATATAACCCTGGTAATCTCTTGGAGACTCCAGTGTCTCGACGCTGCTCGCTCTCACCAAAGAGGACCCACTTCCCTCCCACCCTAGATCGCAGGTGCCGACCCATTGGACGATAGAATTCTCACCCAAGAGTACGAAAAGAAACAGAGATGGCCCGTCGAAGCAGAAGAGACTCTGAGCACGGCCACCAGCAACAACCAAACCATGCCAAAAGAAGCACCATTGACGCCCATTGAACGAATTCCACAAAGACCAGCTAAAAGGCGACACCTTTAAGAAGGAGAACAACGCCACAGCGCTGTCGCCGCCTGGTCCAACATTGGACCAAGGGCTTTCACCCGGAGACAAAGGTGGAGGGGCACCACCCAAAGTGATGCCTCCAAGGAGGGAAACGGCGCACAAGAGCGTCGCCATCACCACCACTGACACCGTCAGGGCAAGATTTTGCCTGGGCTGACCACACTCCAACCAAAGTCCCCTAGCCAAAACACCTCATCCGCAAGCAAAGCTCCAAGGAGAGGCATGGTCAAAGGGGGTCAGAGAAGACGACACCTCGATCTGGACAGGAATGACCACAACAACAACTCCCGTACCATGAGCGCCTCCCACGAAGGCCACCCGCACCTCCCACACATTGTTCGCCATCCCATGATGCATACATATGCATAATATGGACACATTATCACAAACTATGCCTTCATTCTAGCCATAACTTTGGTCATTTTACCCAAATGTCAAGAAACCTCGAACGAGATAGGTCATTTTATAAAGGTTTTTTGGAGACATAATCAATATACCAAGTTTGATATTTTTCCTTCTAACTATGTCACCTAATATGACACCACGCGAAGGTTTCATGTTGTTTGGATCGTTTTTGAATTTATAATGCCCGTTTTAAACCATCGTTATACTTTGTCGAAGGGTGGGCATGAAGATTCTTAGCTCGGGGCTGAGACTCGCTAAACTTGAAGTGGATCTATGATGAAACAACATATTTTGAACCTAAAAATGATTTTTGTAAAAAATCATGAGCATCCTATCATGTACATGTAGTTCATATCAGACCCACTTCCTACCGATTCGACAGGAATTTGTCTTTTTCACCAGGGATAGACGGAAATGTTTGATATCCCCCTGTTATAAAATTATCCATGTAAGGTGGTCTAGTATTTTTGAAAAATGTGACGGTAGCATTTTGAATTAGCCATTTGGTGGTTGTTTCACAAAACCGTCCGTTTTTTGCACTCGGAAAATGGAAAACGGCTTTTTGGTGCGACGAAAAGGAAAAATTCCTCCTGAAACATTGTTCGCCATCCCATGATGCATACTTATGCATAATATGGACACATTATCACAAACTATGCCTTCATTCTAGCCATAACATTGGTCATTTGACCCAAAAGTCAAGAAACCTCGAACGAGATAGGTCATTTTGTGAAAGTTTTTTTGAGACATAATCCATATACCAAGTTTGATATTTTTCCTTCTAACTATGTCACATAATATGACACCACGCGAAGGTTTTATGTTGTTTGGATCGTTTTTGAATTTATAATGCCCGTTTTAAACCATCGTTATACTTTGTCGAAGGGTGGGAATGAAGATTCTTAGCTCGGGGCTGAGACTCGCTAAACTTGAAGTGGATCTATGATAAAACAACATATTTTGAACCTAAAAATGATTTTTGTAAAAAATCATGAGCATCCTATCATGTACCTGTAGTTTATATCTGACCCACTTCCTACCGATTCGGCAGGAATTTGTCTTTTTCACCAGGGATAGACGGAAATGTTTGAGATCCCCCTGTTATGAAATTATCCATGTAAGGTGGTCTAGTATTTTTGAAAAATGTGACGGTAGCATTTTGAATTAGCCATTTGGTGGTTGCTTCACAAAACCGTCCGTTTTTTGCACCAGGAAAATGGAAAACGGCTTTTTGGTGCGACGAAAACGAAAACTTCCTCCTGAAACATTGTTCGCCATCCCATGATGCATACTTATGCATAATATGGATACATTATCACAAACTATGCCTTTATTCTAGCATAACATTGGTCATTTGACCCAAATGTCAAGAAACCTCGAACGAGATAGGTCATTTTGTGAATGTTTTTTGAGACATAATCAATATACCAAGTTTGATATTTTTCCTTCTAACTATGTCACATAATATGACACCACGCGAAGGTTTCATGTTGTTTGGATCGTTTTTGAATTTATAATGCCCGTTTTAAACCATCGTTATACTTTGTCGAAGGGTGGGCATGAAGATTCTTAGCTCGGGGCTGAGACTCGCTAAACTTGAAGTGGATCTATGATGAAACAACATATTTTTAACCTAAAATTGATTTTTGTAAAAAATCATTAGCATCCGATCATGTACCTGTAGTTCATATCTAACCCACTTCCTACCGATTCGGCAGGAATTTGTCTTTTTCACCAGGGATAGACGGAAATGTTTGAGATCCCCCTGTTATAAAATTATCCATGTAAGGTGGTCCAGTATTTTTGAAAAATGTGACGGTAGCATTTTGCATTAACCATTTGGTGGTTGCTTCACAAAACCGTCCGTTTTTTGCACTCGGAAAATGGAAAACGGTTTTTTGGTGCGACGAAAAGGAAAACTTCCTCCTGAAACATTGTTCGCCATCCCATGATGCATACTTATGCATAATATGGACACATTATCACAAACTATGCCTTCATTCTAGCCATAACATTGGTCATTTAACCCAAAAGTCAAGAAACCTCGAACGAGAAAGGTCATTTTGTGAAGGTTTTTTTGAGACATAATCAATATACCAAGTTTGATATTTTTCCTTCTAACTATGTCACATAATATGACACCACGCGAAGGTTTCATGTTGTTTGGATCGTTTTTGAATATACAATGCCCGTTTTAAACCATCGTTATACTTGGTCGAAGGGTGGGCATGAAGATTCTTAGCTCGGGGCTGAGACTCGCTAAACTTGAAGTGGATCTATGATGAAACAACATATTTTGAACCTAAAAATGATTTTTTTAAAAAAATCATGAGCATCCTATCATTTACCTGTAGTTCATATTTGACCCACTTCCTACCGATTCGGCAGGAATTTGTCTTTTTCACCAGGGATAGACGAAAATGTTTGAGATCCCCTTGTTATGAAATTATCCATGTAAGGTGGTCTACTATTTTTGAAAAATGTGACGGTAGCATTTTGAATTAGCCATTTGGTGGTTGCTTCACAAAACCGTCCATTTTTTGCACTCGGAAAATGGAAAACGGCTTTTTGGTGCGACGAAAAGGAAAACTTCCTCCTGAAACATTGTTCGCCATCCCATGATGCATACTTATGCATAATATGGACACATTATCACAAACTATGCCTTCATTCTAGCCATAACATTGGTCATTTGACCCAAAAGTCAAGAAACCTCGAACGAGATAGGTCATTTTATGAATGTTTTTTTGAGACATAATCAATATACCAAGTTTGATATTTTTACTTCTAACTATGTCACATAATATGACACCACGCGAAGGTTTCATGTTGTTTGGATCGTTTTTGAATTTATAATGCCCGTTTTAAACCATCGTTATACTTTGTCGAAGGGTGGGCATCAAGATTCTTAGCTCGAGGCTTAGACTCGCTAAACTTGAAGTGGATCTATGATGAAACAACATATTTTGAACCTAAAAATTATTTTTGTAAAAAATCATGAGCATCCGATCATGTACCTGTAGTTCATATCTGACCCACTTCCTACCGATTCGGCAGGAATTTGTCTTTTTCACCAGGGATAGACGGAAATGTTTGAGATCCCCCTGTTATAAAATTATCCATGTAAGGTGGTCTAGTATTTTTGAAAAATGTGACGGTAGCATTTTGAATTAGCCATTTGGTGGTTGCTGCACAAAACCGTCCGTTTTTTGCACTCGGAAAATGGAAAACGGCTTTTTGGTGCGACGAAAAGGAAAACTTCCTCCTGAAACATTGTTCGCCATCCCATGATGCATACTTATGCATAATATGGACACATTATCACAAACTATGCCTTCATTCTAGCCATAACATTGGTCATTTGACCCAAAAGTCAAGAAACCTCGAACGAGATAGGTCATTTTGTGAAGGTTTTTTTGAGACATAATCAATATACCAAGTTTGATATTTTTCCTTCTAACTATGTCACATAATATGACACCACGCGAAGGTTTCATGTTGTTTGGATCGTTTTTGAATTTATAATGCCCGTTTTAAACCATCGTTATACTTTGTCGAAGGGTGGGCATGAAGATTCTTAGCTCGGGGCTGAGACTCGCTAAACTTGAAGTGGATCTATGATGAAACAACATATTTTGAACCTAAAAATTATTTTTGTAAAAAGTCATGAGCATCCGATCATGTACTTGTAATTCATATCTGACCCACTTCCTGCCGATTCGGAGAATTTATCTTTTCACGAGGATAGGCAAATGTTTGAGATCCCCCTGTTATAAAATTATCCATGTAAGGTGGTCTAGTATTTTTGAAAAATGTGACGGTAGCATTTTGAATTAGCCATTTGGTGGTTTGTTGCACAAAACCGTCCGTTTTTTGCACTCGGAAAATGGAAAACGGCTTTTTGGTGCGACGAAAAGGAAAACTTCCTCCTGAAACATTGTTCGCCATCCCATGATGCATACTTATGCATAATATGGACACATTATCACAAACTATGCCTTCATTCTAGCCATAACATTGGTCATTTGACCCAAAAGTCAAGAAACCTCGAACGAGATAGGTCATTTTGTGAAGGTTTTTTTGAGACATAATCAATATGCCAATTTGATATTTTTCATTCTAACTATGTCACATAATATGACACCACGTGAAGGTTTCATGTTGTTTGGATCGTTTTTGAATTTATAATGCCCGTTTTAAACCATCGTTATACTTTGTCGAAGGGTGGGCATGAAGATTCTTAGCTCGGGGCTGAGACTCGCTAAACTTGAAGTGGATCTATGATGAAACAACATATTTTGAACCTAAAAATGATTTTTGTAAAAAATCATGAGCATCCGATCATGTACCTGTAGTTCATATCTGACCCACTTCCTACCGATTCGGCAGGAATTTGTCTTTTTCACCAGGGATAGACGGAAATGTTTGAGATTCTCCTGTTATAAAATTATCCATGTAAGGTGGTCTAGTATTTTTGAAAAATGTGACGGTAGCATTTTGAATTAGCCATTTGGTGGTTGCTTCACAAAACCGTCCGTTTTTTGCACTCGGAAAATGGAAAACGGCTTTTTGATGCAACGAAAAGGAAAACTTCCTCCTAAAACATTGTTCGCCATCCCATGATGCATACTTATGCATAATATGGACACATTATCACAAACTATGCCTTCATTCTAGCCATAACATTGGTCATTTGACCCAAAAGTCAAGAAACCTCGAACGAGATAGGTCATTTTGTGAAGGTTTTTTTGAGACATAATCAATATGCCAATTTGATATTTTTACTTCTAACTATGTCACATAATATGACATTACGCGAAGGTTTTATGTTGTTTGGATCGTTTTTGAATTTATAATGCCCGTTTTAAACCATCGTTATACTTTGTCGAAGGGTGGGAATGAAGATTCTTAGCTCGGGGCTGAGACTCGCTAAACTTGAAGTGGATCTATGATGAAACAACATATTTTGAACCTAAAAATGATTTTTGTAAAAAATCATGAGCATCCTATCATGTACCTGTAGTTCATATTTGACCCACTTCCTACCGATTCGGCAGGAATTTGTCTTTTTCACCAGGGATAGACGGAAATGTTTGAGATTCCCTTGTTATGAAATTATCCATGTAAGGTGGTCTAGTATTTTTGAAAAATGTGACGGTAGCATTTTGAATTAGCCATTTGGTGGTTGCTTCACAAAATCGTCCGTGTTTTGCACCAGGAAAATGGAAAACGGCTTTTTGATGCGACGAAAAGGAAAACTTCCTCCTAAAACATTGTTCGTCATCCCATGATGCATACTTATGCATAATATGGACACATTATCACAAACTATGCATTCATTCTAGCCATAACATTGGTCATTTGACCCAAAAGACAAGAAACCTCGAACGAGATAGGTCATATTGTGAAGGTTTTTTTGAAACATAATCAATATACCAAGTTTGATATTTTTCCTTCTAACTATGTCACATAATATGACACCACGCGAAGGTTTCGTATTGTTTGAATCGTTTTTAAATTTATAATGCCCGTTTTAAACTATATATAATGTTTTATATTTTACTTAATTTTTGTTTATAAATGTGTAATATTTGAGTGTAGATAGATAGATTTTTTTTCCTGCAAATTTTGATATATTATTTGTATTTTTCTGAATTAGAATGATTTAGTTATGATTTTTCAAAAAATAATGAAAACGGAAAAAATCTGGAGGCCTATGCCAACGGCCTGGCCGTCGGCACAGACCAAACAAAATTTTTCAAAGAGCTGTGCCGATGGCCAGGCCGTCGGCACAGCTTGGCTGCCTAACGCCGTTTCCGTCATCGTGTTTGAACTGGGGCTATGCCGAGGGTTATATCTACACCGAGGGCCACCGTCGGCACAGACCTCGCTACTACCCCGACGGCCACACTACGTCGAGCGCTACCCTCGGCACCGTCATCTACGCCGACAACCGTATCTACGCCAACAGCCGGGCTGGTCGGCTGGCCAGGGAAGGCAGCTACACCGACGGCCCCGACCTTTGGCCGTCGGCGTAGCCGGCCGGCCGTCGGCGCCTTAGTTCTTTCCTATAGTGCGGCCTCCTGCGTGCCAGTTTGTATAACAAAAACATGGGCATGTTACAACGATCAGGCTAAGTAGAAAATTGCCCTCGTCCAGACAAGGGGGGCAGGATGTGCGGCGACATCAGCCGCCGCGTCGAGCAGCAAACATGCAATACTTCAGCAGTAGTAACACCGGTAGAAAACGAGCCTCTAGTCCCGCGCAGTAACGGGCTCTAGTTCCGGTTTTGGGTCAAGAACTGCCAAAACGGGACTAGAGGCCCTCCCTCTCTAGTCCCGGCTCGCTACGGTCCGCGACTGATAACAGCCACGTGGTTGTTTCAGTGAGACGGGGGCGGAAACCCTTTAGTCCCGAACCATAACACCACCCGGGACTATAAGGTTTCCTGCGCAACAGAGAATTAGTGTGTTTCTCTACCGCGACAGAGATTGTTTGTTTCTTTTTTTGCTACTTTTTGTTTTGTGTTTCACTATAATTTCAAACATATATTTCAGTACACATATTCTACGCTACTACATACACAGTACACGTTGATGCATCTATATAATTAATCGATCCCTTGCAAGCATATATACATATAATCAATCATATCAAAAGAAAGAAATGATTTTAAAATTACATGGTCATTGAGGATATATATATCATATCAACTACATGGAGATCACTAAGGCATATAGAGTTCTTCGTCATCCGCATAATGTTCTCCATGTACATCAAGGACCTCCTTCATCATAAATCCCGCCAGCTCCTCTTGAATTGCTTGTATGCGCTGGTCTGGCTCTAGTTTCTCCCGCAAATCATAAATATAATGTGAGTCAACTTTCCGCTCAATGGTCAACTCGTGGATATACTCGCAGACGTAGTATCCACATAAATGAGTTCCCAGTGGCTGCTGTGGACTCTTCACCATTTTATAAGTTAGCTCCTCTTTGAATAGACCTGATATTTTCTGTCTGAATTGTGTCCAACACCTGCTCGGCAAAGAAAATGAACAAATGAGTTATTAGTTATTTGATATCAGGAAATGAACGAAAGAGGCCGATATAATGTGATAATAATTGAAAGAGGTAATAATGTTGGAGGTACATAAACTTGTTTCACATGTGCAAACAGGTGCGTAAACTTGAAAATTTGTTTGGTCAAATACATGAACTTGTCTTACGGGTGCAAATTGGTGCAAATCGGTCAAACATGGCAAAATCTCTGTCGAGGTGGCGTGCCACGTAAGCGAGAAGAGGTCACACGCGCCTCACCTAGGAAGGCTGGCTAGAGTTGTGCGTTTAGACCCTTTAGTTATCTTGTACACAGACTGAAGTCCTTAACTGCTTTCATGTAAAATATCCACTGATGTCCAGCCAAAAATCCCTAGCTTTTTTCCCTAATTCCGCCTGCCACTCTCCAATATCAATTCCTTCTCCGCCTCTCGTATTGATCTCTCCGGCGACAGCAGCTTCTTCGAGCTCATCCATTTTCGTAATGGATCCCTCCCACTAATCAAGTGTTGGTGGCGCATGGTGGAGTGGTTCATGGCTGGAATGTCGACGAACACCGCGTCTTGGAGAGGTTCATGCTGGAACGTCAACGAAAACCGAGGTTTTTCATTTTCTACCTCTTCTCCTCGGATTTGTGCTAGCAGCAGCTTCTAAACGTCAACATGGTTTTACATTATCCTATGACCTAAACAAACACAAAATAAGAGAGATCTATGTCGGTCTACCCCCATCAAAAGAATGTCTAGGGGGGTAGATGGTCCGAGGCCCGCAGATCAGGGTTTCGCAGCAAACCGCGCTTCCGAGCATCGGAATACCTCAAGGACCTGCATGTGGCCCTAACACATGCATGAAACTGTGGTGCTATGTTGAAACATATAAAACCTACTAGTCTCCGAGTGCTTGCATGTGTCCCCCCTCGCATGTATGCTCTCTAACCTAGAAGCGAAGGTTCTGAACTTGTATAAGGGGAAAGTCCCTATTCCGATGAAACAGGGTAGGATAGTGCCCCACCTTGTGAACCAACATGGTTTTACATTATCCTATGACCTAAACAAACACAAAACAAGAGAGAGTTATGCCGGGCTACCCCCATCAAAAGAATGTCTAGGGGGGTAGACGGCCCGAGGCCCGCAGATCAGGGTTTCGCAGCAAACCACGCTCCGGGGCATCGGAATACCTCAAGGACTTGCATGTGGCCCTAGCACATGCATGAAACCGTGGTGCTATGTTGAAACATACAAAACCTACTAGTCTCCGGGTGCTTGCATGTGTCCCCCCTCACATGCATGCGCTCTAACCTAGAAGCGAAGGTTCTGAACTTGTATAAGGGGGAAAGTCCCTGTTCCGGCGAAACCGGGTAGGATAGTGCCCCGTCTTGTGAAATAACATGGTTTTACATTATCCTGTGACCTACACAAACACAAAACAAGAGAGAGTTACGCCGGGCTACCCCCATCAAAAGAATGCCTAGGGAGGTAGAAGGTCTGAGGCCCGAACATCAGGGTTTTGCAGCAAACCGCTCTCCGGGGCATCAACATACCTCAAGGACCTGCATGTGGCCCTAGCACATGCATGAGAGTGTGGTGCTATGTTGAAACATACAAAACCTACTAGTCTCCGGGTGCTTGCATGTATCCCCCCTCACATGCATGCGCTCTAACCTAGAAGCAAAGGTTCTAAACTTGTATAAGGGGGAAAGTCCTTGTTCCGGTGAAACCGGGCAGGATAGTGCCCCACCTTGTGAACCAACATGGTTTTACATTATCCTATGACCTAAACAAACACAAAACAAGAGAGACCTATGCCGGTCTACCCCCATCAAAACAATGTCTAGGGGGGTAGACGGTCCGAGGCCCGCAGATCAGGGTTTCGCTGCAAACCGCACTCCGGAGCATCGGAATACCTCAAGGACCTGCATGTGGCCCTAACACATGCATGAAACTGTGGTGCTATGTTGAAACATACAAAACCTACTAGTCTCCGGGTGCTTGCATGTGTCCCCCCTCGCATGTATGCGCTCTAACCTAGAAACGAATGTTCTGAACTTGTATAAGGGGGAAGTCCCTGTTCCGGTGAAACAGGGTAGGATAGTGCCCCACCTTGTGAACCAACATGGTTTTACATTATCCTATGACCTAAACAAACACAAAACAAGAGATAGTTATGCCGGGCTACCCCCATCAAAAGAATGTCTAGGGGGGTAGATGGCCCGAGGCCCGCAGATCAGGGTTTCGCAGCAAACCGCCGGGGCATCGGAATACCTAAAGGACCTGCATGTGGCCCTAGCACATGCATGAAACTATGGTGCTATGTTGAAACATACAAAACCTACTAGTCTCCGGGTGCTTGCATGTATCCCCCCTCACATGCATGCGCTCTAACCTAGAAGCGAAGGTTCTGAACTTGTATAAGGGGGAAAGTCCCTGTTCCGGTGAAACCGGGTAGGATAGTGCCACACCTTGAGAACCAACATGGTTTTACATTATCTTATGACCTACACAAACACAAAACAAGAGAGAGTTATGCTGGTTTACCCCCATCAAAATAATGTCTAGGGGGGTAGACGGTCTGAGGCCTGAACATCAGGGTTTCGTAGCAAACCGTGCTCCGAGGCATCAGAATACCTCAAGGACCTGCATGTGGCCCTAGAACATGCATGACAGTGTGGTGCTATGTTGAAACATACAAAACCTACTAGTCTCTGGGTGCTTGCATGTGTCCCCCCTCGCATGCATGCGCTCTAACCTAGAAGCGAAGGTTCTAAACTTGTATAAGGGAGAAAGTCCTTGTTCCGGTGAAACCGGGTAGGATAGTGCCCCACCTTGTGAACCAACATGGTTTTACATTATCCTATGACCTAAACAAACACAAAATAAGAGAGACCTATGCCGGTCTACCCCCATTAAAAGAATGTCTAGGGGTGTAGACGGTCCGAGGCCCGCAGATCAGGGTTTCACAGCAAACCGCGCTCCGGAGCATCGGAATACCTCAAGGACCTGCATGTGGCCCTAACACATGCATGAAACCATGGTGCTATGTTGAAACATACAAAACCTACTAGTCTCCGGGTGCTTGCATGTGTCCCCCTCGCATGTATGCGCTCTAACCTAGAAGCAAAGGTTCTAAACTTGTATAAGGGGGAAAGTCCCTGTTCTGGTGAAACATGGTAGGATAGTGCCCCACCTTGTGAACCAACATGGTTTTACATTATCCTATGACCTAAACAAACAGAAAACAAGAGAGAGTTATGCCGGGCTACCCCCATCAAAAGAATGTCTAGGGGGGTAGACGGCCCGATGCCCGCAGATCAGGGTTTTGCAGCAAACCGCGCTCCGCAGAATGGTCGATTATATGTTGCCGACGGTTGCGTCCCTGAGATCTCCATTCCATCTAAGAGGCAACTCTACGGTAGTGGGAAGGGCTCGCGTATAGAGACGCGCCCATAACCTTCACAGGTCATGTATAGCAGGATGCAGGTATGGTCCTCTTCATTGATCATACAATAATTGACTATATGTTTGCATTATAACGATGATGATGAAATTGTGATAACACGATGTAGGCTCAACTAGAGGAGGATCGCCGAAAGCGAGAGGAGGCTGAGCAAAAGGTTCTCCAAATGCAGGAGATGTGGGTTGAGCAACAACGAGCAATGCATGCTAGGTTCGCATCCTATAATGCGCAATTTAATGTGAGTTTTTTCCCATAAGACTGGATGGCCAACTCCATTCAACTTGTAAAACTTACCTTCTGAAATTGGATTTACAGCTCTTAGCTTCTGCGAATGGCACCGCTCCTCCTGTTCTTCCTCCTTTGCCTTTGATGAACTTCCAATTCGTAAGCCGTGTTGCATCTATTCAATAGTCCATCTTATTGTCACATGTTTACCGTCTCATAATCGTTTACCATGTTTTATAGGGAATTCCTTCGGCCGGATCCAACAACAAGCCGACCCCTCCGAAGGATGAAAGCCCTGTGACTCCTGCCACTACGAGCGTGCCCATGCCGACTCTGGAAAACCCGAACATTAGGAGGCAACTTTGTGAGTTCCCACACTCTTCGTCAATTTCTTGTTTGTATACATCTTGTGTCAAATTATACCAAGTCCTTACCATATAGCTATATAGATGCCAAGTTTTATGGTTGTTCCAAATATACCCTTGTTAGAATCAAATGTCAATATTCTCCGGAGAATCATGTCAATATAGCTACATAGATAACAAATTTGAATTTGCTTGTGCAAAACTATACCTTGTTAGAATCATGTCAATATTCTTACCATATAGCTACATAGATAATAAATTACAATTATGCTAGTGCCAAATTTACCTTATTAGTATCATGTAAATATGTTTGTTAGAATCATCTTACCATATAGCTATATATATACCTAGTTTGAACTTTGTAAGATTGAATCATTTTTACTCATGCTTGTGTGTTTTGCACTTTGTAGGATTACATCAAGGAAGCCTATGTTGTGGCGGAACATGGTCGCCGTTGATGGAGATATGTACCACATGCTGGAGGACTTGTGTGCCACTTGGTTGTGTTGATGTATATGTGAACTTGAATTCAAGTGTTTGTTAAACTTGTGAACTTTGTATGCATGTTTGATGTACTAGTGCACTTGTGAACCTATTATGTGAGTTCTTACTGTGATATATGTCCGTTGTGAGCCTACATATATTTATATATGTACAGATTTATTTTGAAATGCAGGGTACAATAAAAAATAGCATAAACCTGCCAATTTTTTGTGGACTTTGCTGTGTATCCCAGGAAAAACACTCGGCAAAGAGTACGTAATTTTCCGTGTATGTCAGGCAGTACACTCTATACCGTGTATTACCCAAGAGACACTCGGCAAAAAGTACGTCTTTACCGTGTGCTGCAACAAAAATACTTGGCAAAATTATAAGTCGACGTGTCTCAATCCAGTGAATGTGGCCACGTGGAGAAATCCCAGCCATTACAATTTGCTGTGTGTTTGTCAGAAACACTCGGCAAAGGTTTGACGCCGTCTTCAGCTGCCGCGTCGTGAACGCATTATTTTACCGAGTGTGCGGCTGATAAACACTCGGCAAATTTTTGCCGAGTATCCGGGAGTTAAACACTCGGCAAAGTCGTGTTTACCGGCGGGGTGTACGCTGTGAACTCTTTACCGAGTGTAAATACACGGCAAATGTTTGCCGAGTGTATTTTGGCCTTTGCTGTGTATTTTAAATACCCAGTAAAAAATCGTTTTCCTCCTCGAAACAGGCATACGCCCAGCTATATAAATATAGCAACCAACTTGAGACCGTTGCTGGGCCAGACATCACAACGCCCAAACGAAAACTCAAAGAAAAAGAAGAGAAAAAGAAGAAGAAAAGAAGAGAAAATAAGGTCGATAGCAACGGCTCGACGAAAACGAGGGTAACCCGCCACCGCTGCGCCCTCCGGAGAATGACCACCACTATCCTAGCGCTCCAAAGCGTCGCGTACAAAGCAGCACCTCCAAGAAGGAAAGCGACGATACCGACGCTGCTGCCCGGACTGATCCTAGGGTTTCCCCCGATACGCGGCGGGAGGTGGGGAAGAGGTACCCCCGACGCCCTTCAAGAAGGACGGCATCACCCGCAGGCGTTACCACGTCGGTGTCAAGAAGACAAGGATTTCTCCCGACCCCTAAAAAAAACCACACTCCCGGACGCTCCAGATTGCTCCACCACTCTCACCGCCCACCAGCACGTGCCACCACGGTCTTGCAGCCACCGCCGTCGTCGCACCATGACCCACGATGCGAGGCCGGAAAGCCAGAAAGGAGAGGACTTAGGTGAGGGTCGACGCTATAGAAGCACGCGGGAGGGAACAACCTCCACCGCCGGAAGACGGTAACCGACCGGATGCCGCAACAAGGGCAAACCAGGCCCTCTCTGGCCTGGCCGAGCCCAAATGGGCCCATGAAGCCTCGTCGCCACACTGCAGCAAGGGTGCCGCTAACAACACCAACCATATCCCTAGTACCTACTCCTCCGACCACCGAAAAATCTGTCGCCACTACAGATCTCTACCACCAAGCAGCAACACCATCGCCACCGTGCGCACCCGGGTCAGCCGGACCGCCACCGATCCGAGACACACCAATGCAAGCCACCTCCCAGAGCCGCCTCCACCAGAGGAACGCCCGCGCAGACCACCTTCCGAGGCCGTCGCCCCGGCATCCGCATGCTCGAACCCGCATCGGCACCCAACAACACCGCCGCGATTTAGACAGATGCATCGAAGGCACCGCCCGAAACTGTTGCCAGAGCCGCCAGACCTTGGACCACCTGGCCCGGGTCGACTATAACGGCGTTGCAAGGGCACGCCGACGTTGACCTCCCCTAGGCCCGCCTGGCCCAGGGCGAGGCCCGCGAGGCCCAGATCGGGGCCCGCCTGGCCCCAAGATCTGGTTGCGCCGCCGGCACCCTCGCGCTGCCGCTGCCCAGGGAGCAGCCCCGTCGCCCCCATTGCTGCCTCTACTGGAGTCGTCGTGGTTGGAGTGTCACCGCCAGCTCGAACAGCCCTCCACCTCCGCGACGGGCCTCCCCCCACCGTAGCAGAGGGAGCCGGCCACGACCAGCACCGCCCTCGGCCCCCGCCGCCCAGGCCAACCACCGCCAGCCCAGGACACGACCACCGCCCCGCCACCCGTCACGCCGCCACAACAGCGCCGCCATGACGCCCGGCGTCAGCGCCACGAATTGCCCTGAGCAGGCGCCCCCGCGACCGCCCCCCCCCTCCCGAGGGAGAAGACGAGAGCTCCCCGTCGCCGCCGGTGCCGTCCGGGATTCGCCCAGGCGCGCCCTCGTGGCGTCGGCGAGGGGGGGAGAGGGTGTGTGGGGAGCGGCGGCGGTGAGAAATTTAGGGTTCCCCCTGTCGCCTCGCGGGGGCGACGAGGGGGTTTCGAGTCCTGTTTCCTGTTTCCTGCACTACAAAAATCGTTTTCCTGTAGTGCTAGTTTGCATGTATCACGAAATGTATCAACCAAAACACAGTTAAACCACCATTCAAAACTAAGATAGGTATAATCAACGGCCTGTTTTTGTGCCTACAAAGGTAACACACTTCAATGGCTACATGTTGTGGACGTGACACTGTCCCGGACACCACACCGCAAGCCCTTGAATGTGGGGGTCCTCGCACGTATTTGGAGCGTATCTAGGTCAGTGATGTCTTAGTCGAAGAGAAATTGCAAAAAAATAAAAGTTGAAGCAACGAATTACGAGGCCATATCAAAAAATCCCTAAATCAAACCGAAACCCTAACCCTAGAAATTGGGAAACTTACCCCTAGCACCAACAGGCTCGAGCTTTCTCCGTCGTTCCAGCTTGGCATGGCGACTACGACGGACACAAGGCTAACAGCGATGGACGCACAACACAACACCGGGAGCTGCTGCGAAGGTCAAGGCGGGATGGCAGGAGGTAGACGACGACACACTAAGCTAAGTGTCAACGGCTATGTGGGTTATGTGTTGTCCACGCACGTTGACAAGTGGGCCCCACAACAGCCGTGTCCGGACGCCGTCCCTCCGCGCCACGTCAACCTGAGTTGCGGGCCTGACCTGTCGTAAGGAGCATCAACCGGGCTAAACACATGGTTTAGTTCTGCCCGCAAATGGTTATCGCTTAAAGTGATATTTTTTGAAAGACAAAAATGAAGAGTGGTAGGTTTTTGAAACCCTAGCCCAAATGTGGTAGCTTTTTCCAATTTTCTCTTTTCGATTTATATGGAATTCAACATGTTTAAATCCGACCTACCCCTTCGTCTCCTGAGAGCGTGAGTCCCAAGTGATTAGGTTTTCCTCGTCTCCCACTGGTGCCGCCACAGATCCATCTTGATTTTGTGGTCTTCGGGCCATGGAAGAGGGGTGGATCTCGGCCCCTGTCGGTGGGAGGGCTCTGTTTTCATGTTTTTAGGGTTCAAGTTTGCTGGGGCGGTGTTCAGGTGGTGGCGGTGGCATCTCTTCCAATATAAGGTCTCCCCGGCTTCGGCCCCATCTCGACAGCTACGTTGAGAAGCTTGTGGGAGTGGTGTGGTCTTCGAGAATTTTGTCTGGCTCTGGGGATCTTTGGATCTTCAAGGAGCTTCATCGGCAGTTCATCCTTCTTCTTCGTCTTCGGGACGGATGTGGTCTTGTTGACCCGTTCGGCGACTATCTGTCCGTAACCATCGGCGTCACTCCGATTCTAGGAGGAGCGGCAGCGGCGGCGCGCCGACGACACGGTCTGGAGTTTGGAAATGAAGGGATTCTCAAGGATCTCGATGTAATTTTCGTTTTTCTTGAGGTGGTTTGTACTGTTCATTGTTTCTTTTTGTTTCTTTTTATGCCAGGGTCCTATTTGCAAAAAAAACATGTTTCAATCCTACGTTTTCCACATTTCTCGTGTGTTGAAAATCCAAGGAAGCCCTATGAAAACGTGGAACAACGAAAAAAATGGAATTAGGCGCAACTGCTCCACGTACTATACCCATTTGAGCAAGCAGCGACTCATTTCTATGGTGGGTTGGCTGCTTGCCCGCCCATCCGGCCAAGAGAGAAAACAAGACACTTTTAAGCAGGGACCAGCCGGCTATGTGCAGCAGAACCCAGGACATGACACCACCACCCACCGAGCCCATCGAGCTTGCGAGCGGCGCGACATCAACCTGACCTGACACGGCCGAGGGCACGGGCACGCGTGGCCGTCCATGCATCTCCACCCCACAGACAGCAACCGGGGCACTCACCCGCGCGTGGTTAGCTAGACGTTGGCACGATCGACGACGCCATGGCACGCAATCGGTGTCGCGCGTGCGCTTGTTTAGTCAGCGGCGGCGTTAGCAGGTAGCCTCTGTTGTTTATAGGATCTGGACTTGTTATTTGGTCGGAAATACTTACCCATCGCCGCCCGCCCGTCACTCACCTTTCGGCAATAATTTCACTTCTTACAAGTCTGAAAAAACGGGAGACCAACACGTGGATGCAGCGGCGTACGTCGCCCCTCTGGCCGGCCGGCAGGCGTGCGTCTGTGCGTCGTGCTGCTCCTGCAGCAAGATAAGAGTTACTTACAGGTAAGCGCAATCTAGCAGTGAGACGCCGAGAGATAAATTAAGCAGATTAAACGTGTGGTCTCGCCAATCGCCATTAAGAATCCAGACGCCTGGCCGCTTGCGACGCGCTACCGGCGGCCGGTTAAAGTAGCTTGCGCTGCCGTCGTCATCTCCTAGTTAATTAGCCGATCTAGACAGTGACCAACCCAAGCCCCGAGCGAGCCAACTTACTTAATTAGCTCAGCGCGTGCAGATAGGGGTTGGAGCTGGAGATGGACCTGAGGTTTGGTGGTCCGTCAGCAATTTGATGATCGACCGAGATAGAGGCGGCGAGGCGAGGGCGGGTGGTGCCAGTCCGGCCAGCTCCCCCTTTCGCCAAAAGTCTTCTAGATGGATAGATGGATCAGCTATGGAAGGATTTCCTACCACCGCCTTTTGCTTGCCTATATTTATCCTTGGATTGGCTCCTTCGGCGGTAGCTATGCCTATCTCTTCTTGCTTCGTCGGTTTTGCTCCTGCGCCCTCGCGTTCATCTAGCTCTACGGTTGATCAGCGGACGAGCAATCGACGGATGGATCGATCCAGGGGCGTGTGCACCTAGAGGGGGCGAGCAAGCCGTGCTGGAGAAGCAGGGCACGTGCTCGATCCATCCATCAACCGTCGATTCGTCAAGGAGCTTCCAGCATGTGCGCTCCTTCTCCAGCATGGCTTCTCGCCCCGTCAACCGATCTGCCGGCGTCCGTCTCCAGCTCTAGCTGCACGGGCTAAACGCGATGAATGACAGCCGGGAGTACTGATCCGGTAAGGCATTGTTCTTGTTCAGCTTCTTTGATTAGGCGATGTAGTACTAGAAGCTGCAGGTAGCTCGTCTATAGTCGTGCGCATTGTGATTTGAGTCGTAAGAACCTGTCGCTGGAAAGCTGTTGAAGAAAAAGGAAGGAGAGGTTCAGACACTGGGCGACTTTGCAACTGTACTTTAGATCGACAACATATAGAGGGATCAACAACTTTTTCCTGCCAAGCTGTTCTTTGATGGTTGATCCAATACTTCACTAAATTTGAAGCGCACACACACCGCCCCACCACCACCACACCTCCCATCTCTCTCTATGTCATACACGCATATATAGAATGACATTACCAAAAAAAATACTCATAAACATTTTTTTTGTGTTTTCATCGTTTTGTTAGTCACGATAGGGTCTTTATAAATAGGAAACAAGTTGACATTTTCAACAATTGTCTTGTCAATAAGTGCTAATTTTTCACCACTTTATTGCTAAACTATAAATTATAACCTAGTTATTATAATCGAATAACTAAATTATGACCGAGTCATAGACATAGCTTGCATTAATTGAACAAAAACTTTAGAAAAAAATCCAAATTAAAAAAAGGCATTTGAATTATCTCGGTAAATATTATGACTTGTATCCTGGTGATATCCTTCTTAATAAAAAACATGGTTTTAACTAGTTTTTCATAAGAGCTAATATCTTTTTTTGCAGGGGCATAAGAGTTAATATCTTGATATAAAATATTAAACTATTTTTTTTTATTATACAAGAGGACATATTTAGATTACACATATATCTTATATAATTTTAATTATTATATTTGCAAAAAAATGCCAATAAGATATACCACCAGCAAACACAATTGAGTTTTATTTACCTCTGGCCATGTTGTCATGCCATCTAGAAGACTACTAAGATTGTCAAACTATTTTTTATTTCATTTTTTCTATAATATTGAAGTCGTTGTAAACATCTTTATTCAACAGATATTGTGGTCATTCCAACTATGCTTAGTTTGTTGTACCACAAAATTAAAGTGATATTTCTAGTGGCGAATGTTGCTTTTGGAACAGCTGAAATTGTGCTCGTTCGCTCGAAGAACCACATATTCATGGTCCTTTTCCTATTAAATTCGTGTGATGTCCTAGTAATTTTGTAGTATAGTATCACAATACATTTGTAATTTGAACTAAAACTCTGAGATTTATTGTTTACAATATATAGTTTTAAAAATAACTCACACTTTGTATTCTTTATCATGTTTATTATTTGTGCAATGTCATTTCATCTTTTGAATGTTAATCCAAGCAAATAATATGATATGGTTGTATTCCTCTATATCTCAATTGATTTCTATAGATGTGTCCATACTTTATTTTATAGCAATATTCAATGGTTATTCTTTGGAAAATATCTCAGTAGATGGTTCAGAATGTATGAGTGTCAGAAATATCTTAATAACTATTTTAGACTAGCTGGATAATAATTAGTATCTACTTTAGGTGCAACTAGCATAGTAGCTCTCAAAGTAATGCAAGCAACATTGTTATATCTATTCTCACTTAGATGAAGGAAAATATCATCTTACTACTACAATATGATCTTGTGAAAGACATTGATAAAATACACATAGAGCAAGGAAAACGTATTTTAAAAATTGTTAGATGTGACCAACCATCAACATACGTGTAATTTTTATTTGTTAGGTGATGGTATAATCATTTGAACTTTTGAAGGACTTCTGGGAGAGTTTTGATGTGTTAAAGTTCTTATGAAATAGGATTTTTTGTTGATTTATGCGCAATCCCAAAATAAGTCAAGCCTCTGTTACATATATTGTACCTTAATTTTGTCAACAAATTCAACCGTAGTTGCATTGATAATTATATATATCTGACTTTCCATAGTTCACAACTTAAAAATGATTATATTACTTTTCACAATGTCTACTATTGGTATGTACAATTGGATTGGTAGGTGCTAACTAAGTCATGATGTTAAGAATTCTGTACATGAGAAATCGAAGATATATATGAACGAGCGCTCTATATATGTTGTCATCTAATCTTGTAAAGAATAACAATAGGATTGCCTTTATGTATTGTAGAAATCATTGATTATGTAATTAAGAATTCAGTTATATTATTTATTTGACACTTCAGTTATCTCTCATCATGCATGATTTCACTTCTTAGAAGCCTGAGAAAACGAGAGGCAAACATGTGGACGCAACGCTTTGCGTTGGGTGAACTCAGCCGTGGTGCCGCTGGCCCTCTCATCTCATCTGACCGGCCGTCTCGCCAGCATGCTAGAGCAATATAAGAGTTACATGTAAGCGCAATCTACCGAGTCGCCAAGATAAATAAAGCGGGTTAAGCGTGCGGTCGCCGTCCCACACCCCCACCGGCGAGCGGTTAAAGTAAATGGCGTTGACGTCGTCATCTCCTAGTTAATTAGCTGACCAAGACAGTGACAAACTCAAGCCTCGAGAGAGTTTACTTAATTAGCTCGGTGCAGATAGAGTTGGAGTTGGAGATGTACCTGGGTTTTGGTGGTCTGTCATCCATCTCATGAGAGAGAGAGAGAGAGAGAGGTGGCGAGGGCAGGTGGTGGCGCAGATTCCCCTTTCAGCAAAAGCTATAGCTCCTTTTTAGATTGATAGATGGATCAACCATCGAAGGATTTCCTACCAACGCCTTTTTGGTTGCCCGCAGCCTATATATATACTGCCGACCGGTTGCTCCTGCCCTCATTTATCTAGCTCTCTGGTTGATCAGCAGAGTAGTAATCGACGGATGGATCAATGTAGGCGTGCGATTGAGGGGGTGAGAAAGCCATGCTGGAGAAGCAGGGCACGTGCTCGATGATCCATAATCATCCATAGATCGATCCAAGAGGTTGCAGCATCCATCTCCAGCATGGCTTCTCGCCCCATCGATCTGGTCGATGTCCTTCGCTAGATCTAGAAGCATGGACACAGACCACTGCGTGGTGAGCCCGATGCTGATCATCCAGCAAGGTGTTGTTCTTATTCAGTTTCCTTGATTAGGCATGACTAATGTAGTACGAGCCGCAGGTAGCTCATCTATAGTTAATTACTCGGTGCGCATTGTGATTTGACTCATAAGAAACTGTCACTGGGAAGCTGTTGAGGAAAAGGAAGGAACCCCTAGGAGAGGTTCAGACACTAGGCAACTTTCAAACTGTACCTTAGATTGAACATTTATTTCTTTCTTTCCTTTTACACTATCATTTGGGTGTATGTTTTATTTTGCATATAACACACCCGCCGTCCAATATTACTAATATATTTATAAATCGACTAAATAGGGTTGATAAAAAAATCTAGAATACGCGTTGAAGTGTTAGCTTTATGTTGGTCCATTTGGATGTTTAGAAATAATCTTGTCTTTAATAAACAAACGGTACTAATTTTCTACAATTTACTGAATTGGCGGCATACTAGATACAACTTTGGTTTCGCCTCCTCCCGGGAAATCACCAGAAGCCTATGAATACTGGATGCAATCACCTGTTGACGGTTGCACATGACTTCTTTTTCCAGACTACCCGGTGGCCACATATTAGTAGGATTCAAAATGGACATCTTCATGTTGCTTCTTATTTTTAGATGGTTGATACATGTCTCAATTTAACCGATCCGTGAATGTAAAACTTCTCGATGAACTATGCAATAAAAGAGGCTATGTACATCACTTGATGCAGAGGCCGGGCAAAGCTCCACTTTAGGAAGAAAAATAACTTTCTTCCACCAAGCCGTTCTATTGGTTTTTTATTGTTAAATTTGATAACTTCCACTCTCATATAATGATATGCTTTCACCTTTTGTTAGTCATGATGAGATGTTAAAAACTAAGAGTTAAGTTCAATTTTTTTTTAAAAAAGCCAGTAATTGATAAATTGTTATCACTTAATCGCTAGAGTATGAAGTGATAACCAAGTTATAGACATAGTTTGCATGAATTCAACAAAAAATTAAGAAAAACTCTAAATTTCAAAAACACATTTATTTACCTCTGCTCATGATTTGATGCCATTAGAAAGGGAAATGAGATTTTCGCTCAAGCACACAATAGAATCATGCCATGCTATTTTTTATTTCATCTTTTCTACAATATTGAATTAGTTGTAAACATCTTTATTCAACAGATATTTGGGCCATGGCAAATATGTTTAATTTTGTTGTACCATAAAATTTAAGAGATATTTCTGGCGACGAATTTTACTTTTGGAACAGTTGGGATTATGCTCGTCGGCTCCAATAACCTAATATTCATGGTCCTTTTCTATTAAATTTGTAGGCTGTCCTAGTAGTTTTATACTATAATTTTACAATACATTTGTAATTTCAACTAAAACTCTAAGACTTATTGTTGACAATATATATTTTTAAACCCAACTCACAATTTCTCATGTTTATCATGCTTATTGTTTGTGCAATATCATTTCATAGATTGAAGGTTAATCTAAGCAAATCATACCATAGGGTTTTGTTCCTCTGTATCTCAATCAATTTCTTTAGATGTGTCCATACTTTATTTTATAGCAAGATTCAATGGTTATTCTTTGGAAAAATATCTCATCATATGGTTCAAATGTATGAGTACTAGAATTATCTTAATAACCAGCATTTAGACTAGCTGGATAATAATTACATCGACTTTAGGTGCAACTAGCATAGTAGTTCTCAAAGTCGTGCAGGCAACATTATTATATCCATTTTCACTTAGATGAAGGGAAAATATCATCTTACTACTACCATATGGTTTTGTGTAAGATATTGAGAAAATATACGAAGAAGCAAAGAATATTTATGGTAAAAGAATGTCAGATGGGAGAAACAATCAACACACATGTAATTCGTATTTATTTAGGTGACGATATAACCATTTGAACTTTTGAAGGACTTTTGGGAGAGTTTTGATATGTTAAAGTTCTTGTGAAATAGGATTTGGTTGATTTATGTGCAATCCCAAAATAATTCAAGCTTCCATTACATATATTGTACATTAATTTTTTCGACACATTCAACCTTAGTTGCACTATGTTGAAGGGACGATTATATACCAATATCCATATAGTTCACAACTTAAAGGTGGTCATATTATTTTCACATTATTTACTATTGGCATGTAACCTTGAAATCATAGGTGCCAATTAAGCCATGATGTTAAACATTATCACATGAGAAATCGAAGACCTTATGCACAATAATGAAGTTGGATCGTCTTTTGCTAAGCTTGATTTTGAGCATCCATGTCCCTAGCGTGTGATTAGTGTTAATAAACTCCATTTGTGAAGCCAATATATGTATCAATTTTTTTGTCGACACGAGTTCTTTGGGAAAAATATATTTTGTTCAACTGTGTCCTGTTTGGATGTGAAATTTGAGGTTGATACCGCTGAAATTTGAACTATGATTCTAAATATATTTAAAGGTTATGTGAGGATAAAGAAGTTATTGGAGGAAGTGGTTGAGTTAGAAAGTTTAAAATCGTAGGTTCCTGAGGGTACTAAACTATAGACGATGAAGGTTAAACGAGATCATGATAACAACCCTCACCGGTGGGAACTCCGTCGACAAAGGTTTGTGTTTTTCTAAGCAATCAAAGTGGTTGGTGGGTTCACTAAATATAGATTAATTGGGAGGGACTAGCTTGTAGTTAGTTTTAACGGTTGCCAAAAGAATGCAATTCCAACACATCCAAAGATCATTCGAATTACAATCATGGTTCGATTCCAATTCTTCATTTTTCATGACCAGTTCATCCTCTACAAAATCATCAAAAAATCAGATGGATGAAATCCGAAGTGCTGGATTAAGGCCGAACAATCTTAAAAATGTGATTGGTGGCTATTAGAAAAAAGTCAACTACTAATTAGACACTTCATTTTAGAAGAAAACTCCACCTAGAGCCGACAATGGAACTACATACACATGTGTACCATTTAGAACAAAAGATAGGTGAAATTGGATACTAAATCTGGCGAACTTAAAACTTATCAAAATCACCGAAAACATCTCACCAAGTAGTGAAGGGTTTCCCGTTAATGACCGAGAAATTATTTTGTCACTGTAATACACAGGGGTGCCAAATCTAAGGGTCTATTTGGTACATTGGATTTTTGGAGGATTCTATTCCTTAGGAATGTTTTGGTGTAGATGTGTGTTTTGGTTTGATTTGTAAGGTTAGAAACCATGATGGTTTTTTTCGTATGAGCTACCGTGCATGCAACTTTATATATGAAAACTTCTGTTAGGTCTAAGGTGAAACCAAACAGCTTGATCGAAAAATTCCACGTGTCGATTCCTATAGAACTGAACATGTTTCAATCTTACTCCCTCCGTTTCAAAATATAAGATGTTTTAGATTTGTGAAGAAAATGTATTAAGACTTGTTTTAGTGTCTAGATTCACTCTAAATCGTAGTGAATCTACATACTAAAAGTAGTCTAGATACATTCTATTCACAAATCTAAAACATCTTATATTTTAAAACGGAGGGAGTATATGTTTTCCACATTCTTGTGTGTTTAAAATCCTACGAACGGAATAACGCCTGCCAAAACTTAGAACAACGAAAACATGCATGTAAAGAAACGCAGGGGCTTATAGCTCCTATGCGACGTCTTTACATGGAATTGGAAGGAAAGCGACATCGTTGAAAAGAATAGCTCGCATGCGACGGTGGTGAGGCAGCTAATATCCCAGGGCCACACGGGCCTTAAAACGGTCGTAAGGACACATTTAAATTTGTTCCAAGATTAGGGTTAAGCCAAACCGGTTGGTTGGGACAGCCAGTCAAGCCAGTCAAACCAACCGCTTCCGACCGAGAGCGCGTCCTGCGGATCAGAGCTTCCCAATGCGGCGGACCTCACCCATCGTTCTCGGCGCCGGTGGCGGCACGGCAATTAATTTAGGCGACGGCGATTTCGTTCGACGGCGAAGGTGGTTTGTGCCGTTTGAAAGCTAATTCCTCTCCCATTCTTCTCAATTCGAGATCTGAGCGTGCCCATTGATGCTAGATTGTGGAGGCGAGGTGTCTGAGCAGGCGAGGGGAACGATATGGAGCATGGAGAGGGGACTTATAATCGGTATATCCCGTATCTCTGCACTTAATTTCTCTAACGTTGAGCTCTTTGTTCGCTTCCGCTAGCTCACAGTGCCCGCCAAAAAATAGGGGATACGATGTTGCGCGCCAAACCTTTGAATTTCGCATCAATTTCTTTCCCTCTAGGGCTGTTTTAGTTGATGGCATCACGCAGATCATTGAGAGAGACACGGTTGTTAAATGGGAGTTGGAATTAGAACATGTTGATCCCCAAGAGCTAATAAACATAGGAGAGGAGGCGGTGAGGAAAATAGTGGAAAAATTTGGGGATAGTGTGGTTTGGGGGCCAGAGCAAGAAGTTTCTTTGTTACGATTTGATGATTGCAAATGTGACTATGTTAGGGTTGAGACAGGGGAACATATAGTTGATGAAATCGATGAGCGAAACGGTTGGACAAGAAAAACTGTTCTGTTTTTAGCAGAGCTCATTGATCTAAAACCTGATTCGAGGGTTGGATATGTGGCCTCGAAGCTGGCTGCTCAGATGGTCGAGGATGATTGGGCTGCACAAAGGCAAATAATGCCTATACTTACTGAGTTGGAAGTGTTATGATGGAGGATGATGATGCTAATGCACAAGGGAAGGCTGCAGATGGTAATGCACAAAGGATTATGCTGTTGATTGGAATTCATTGAGATACATGACCGCATGATTTGGTCATTGCACCAATAGATGACATTGAAATGGCAAAGCTTTTGGCATTCCTATAGATGAGAGACAAGGAGAAGAAGAGGGATGAAGCGCAAATGATGGTGACAACCATTTAAGAGATGAAGAGGCAGATATAGATCTAGAGTTGTTGGAAAATCTTTGCGTTCATGTAGATGATGCACATGATGATGAGCTAGTAATTTATGACAAAGAGGGCCCGATTATTGAAGTTGGGAGATTTTTACAAGCATGGATGAATTCAGGATGTGTTTGGGACATATGCAGTCAACGTGAGTTTTCTACCAAGACTAAGTGGACTGATAAAAATAAGTTCTATGCAAAATGCATAGGTTATGATGGTGGTGCCAAGCCTTGCAAGTGGTATATATATCTGCTGACGCCAACCTGATGGAAGGACAATAAGAGTGAATCAAATTCCAAAACCTCATACTTGCATTACAAGTTCTCAAACAGTTACAAAGATGACATCACAATTATGGGTTGCAGAAAAGATCAAGCCCATTTTAGCCACAACACCAAACAACACTGCAAAGAGACTGAAAATAGACTTGGAAAAGCAGTACCCCATTAAGCTGAATTATACTACAGTGTGGAAGGCAAAGCAAAGGGCAATGAAAGAGCTATATGGTGATTGGGCAAATACCTTTTGAATGCCTTATAACTTCAAAGCAGAAGTAGAGAAGAGGTCACCTGGCAATGTTGTGGAGATAGAATCGAGGTAACGGTGATGGGAAAGTCTTCTTCTCTAAATTCTTCATGGCTTTAAAGCCTTGCATCGATGGCTTCAAAGCAGGGTGCCATCCATATTTGAGTATAGACTCATCTTTCTTGACTGGAAAGTGGAATGGTCAACTAGTAGCATGCAATGCTTTAGATGGACACAATTGGATGTTCCCTGTAGCTATTGGCATGTTTCGATGAGAGAGGCATCATGGACATGGTTCATGATGCAGTTGAAAAAGATGCATAGGGCCGATCTCTCCATTGGCGGTGCACAGATGCATGTAAAGGTTTAGAAAATGCAAGAAGATTGTTTTCCTCATGTTGAGCGGAGAGTGCTTGACCATATGTGGATGAATTTGATCAAAAAATTCAGAGGAGATGATTTTGGACGCATGTGGCCAGCAGCAAGATCTTACACCAGGCAGACACATTCATATCACCTTGAGAAGATTAAGGCGGCATGCTCTGAGGAGGATAGCGTCAAGTTTTGTACATGGTTGGAAACCTATCATTCTCTTTTATGGTACAGGTCTGGTTTTAACACTGCCATCAAATGTGATCATATCAACAATAATTTGGTAGAAAGTTTCAACAAAACAAAGTGAAGGAGTTAAAAGACTTGCCTGTCCATGACATGGTTGAACAGATCAGGATCATGATCATGAGGTTGTGGGAATTGAGAAGAAGGCTTGGTGATGTTCTTCAAGGAGATAAGCTTCCTGATGTTGTGCAGCAGGTGGTCCAGAGAAATCTTGCACATTTGCGTGTTGAGAAATCCTCATTGTGGGGTCTTTGAAGTCGAGATACAAAAAAGGCGGGGGCATGTTGTTGACACTCAATTGCATGAATGCACATGCCTTGAGTGGCAACACTGGAAGCCTTGTGAGCATGCCATACTTTTCTTGTCCTCCAAACACAAGCTAAATATGCACCCATATTTGCATGAGTATTATTCCAGCAAAATTCAAGGCTGCATATGGAACACCAATTCCAGCACTTACAGATCTCGGTGGCACAGTGGACATTCAGTTCTCCTTGTGTCCTCCTTTGATGAAAAGAAAAAGGCTGGCCCAAGCCCAAGAGTAGATTTAAGGCTTGGTTTGAGAAAGGTGGGAGCAGCAAGAAGGGAAACAAAGATGAAAAGAAAGATGCCAAGCCAAAAAAGGGCCCAAAAAGGTAACAAGAATAGATGCAAACTCTGTGAAGAACTTGGACACCGAGTTGGCTCTACCAAGTGCGATACACCTTTGAAAAGCCAAAGTATGTTCATCCAAAATCTATCCCATTTCTTGTTGATGATTTTTCTCCCCAATAACTTGCTTCTTTTCGGGAGGAAGCGTGGAGAAAAAGGCCCACCTCTTGTTGTTGACGAATCTTTGGCCGAAAAAGGGCAAGAATCAATGGCCAAAGAAAGAAGAGAACTAACGGATCATGTTTGGTCTTCTTTGAGGTGCAATCTGAACTTGTTTTGGAGGATGATGTGCAAACTGTTGAGTCTTTAGGGCACACCGTTTCGATTTGGAAGCTCGGTGAAAATGAGGGCAAATGAGCTCATTGTTGAGGCTCTAGTGCAAAATGAGCCTGTTGTTGAGGCTCTGGTGCAAAATGAGCATGTTGTTGAGGCTCTGGTGCAAAGTGACCATGTTGATGAGGCTCTGGATCATGATCATGAGGTTGTTGAGGAGGTGCAGGAGGTGAAGGAGACTCTTGGACGTGCCGTGGGGAGGCCAGATGGTAATGGTAAGAAAAAGAAGAGCATAAACCTGTTGTGTGGTGTGAAACTTGTGAAGGAGAAGAAAACGAGGGGTAAGAAGAGCCAAAAGAAATAGACATTTGTTATTGTTGTAAACATTTGTTATTATAATAATTTGGCACTTTTTGTTGTAAACATTTGTTATTATAATAATTTGTCACTTGTTGATAATTTGGACAAAACTCAAATATGATGGTAAATTTGAATTTCAACAAATGTAGCTATGTCACTTTTCTATGTTTGTATGAGCTTCCAACGTTTTTCTCATATGTACAATACAACTCATCCTCACCCTGATCCCTTTTGTGAAGTACAACTCACCCTCACCCAAAATGGGGTAGAAATGGGCTCAAAGCTAGGGTAAACCACCCCATTTCTAAGCAAGTTTTTTTTCGACCATTTCTAAAACCAAGTTTGATATTTTCCTCAGAACTATGTCACATAACATGACACCATGCGGAGGTTTTGTATTTTTTTGATTTTTTTTGAATTAGTTATGCACAATTGAATGTCTGGTCAAACTTGAAGGGTTTTCATAAATATTCTTAGCTAGGGGTTGAGGCTCACAAAACTAGCATTGGATCTCTGATGATATAGCATGTTGTGAACCTAAAAATGATTTTTACAAAAAATCATCAGCATGAAATCATGTACCTGTAGTTCATATCTTACCCACTTCCAATCGATTCGGCAGGATTTGTCTTTTTCACCAGGGATGGAATAAAAGGTTTGAGATACTCAAGTTGGGAAATTGTACATTCTAGGTGGTCTAGTATTTTTGAAAAATAGGATGTTACCATTTTGAAACTTCAATTTGGTGGTTGCTTCACAAATCCGCCCTCTTTCGGCACTCAGAAAATAAAAAATGGATTTTCTCTACGTCAAAAAGGAAAACTTTGTGCTACAACATTGTTAGTCATCCCATTATAGACATGCATGCCAAATATGGGCACATTATCACAAACTATGCCTTGATTCTAGCCATATCATTGGTCATTTGACCCGAAAGCCAGAAAACATCGGAGGAGATAGGTCATTTTGTGAAGTTTTTTTTGAAATATGATCAATAGACCAAGTTTGATATTTTTCCTCATAACTATGTCACATAACATGACACCATGCGAAGGTTTTGTATTTTTTTTGATTTTTTTGAATTAGTTATGCACATTTGAATGTCTGATCAAACTTGTGAAACCCCATTGACTGCATCCTAAACCCCGCTAACCCTAAGGCCGAATGAGGAACGTAGATCTAACCCTAGCGCGACACTATGGCCGTCCGATCGCGTCTTCTAGAAGGATTCCGCGGGTGGCTCTGGGCGATCTGTGGAAGGGCTTGTTCTGCAACCTGATTGGTTGACGTCTCTTAGAAGGATTTCATGGCTAGCTCTTGCCGATCCGTGGGATGGATGATTCTGGAATCTGATTGGCTTCATCGTTTTTACGTGCAACAGCGTGGCATGCGAGCGTGACACACTCCATTGACCGGTGGACCGAGCGTGGCATGCGAGGGCGCTAGGCGGGGCGGGCTGCACCATGCATACAGCTGCCTCTAGCGTCGCAGTCTAGCTATTTTACGTGCAACAGCGCTGCAACGTATTTACTCCCTCCGTCGCATTAAATAAGTGTACGTGTAACAACTTTTTTTAGTCAAACTTACTCCCCTCTGGTTCATTGTAATAAATGAGACTTTGCATGATACCACATCTATGTTATTTTGTACTATGAAGTAGTAACTTAGACTAGTAACATATGCATGATACCACATCTAAGTGCATTGGAAAGGTAGAAGTACACTTTTATGGACAAATTTTGAAGCCAAACGTACACTTATTTATGAACAGAGGGAGTATGCATGTCACTATGACCAGCCTAAGAAAAAAATATCAAAATCTAAAATATGTAATAAATATAACGTACAACGTGGCACACTCCATTGATCGTTGGACCGAGCGTGGCATGCGAGGGCGCTGAGCGGAGCGGGCTGTACCATGCATGCAGCTGCCCCTAGCGTCGCAGTCTAGCTATTTTGCGTGCAACAGCGCTGCCCCATTAAATAAGTGTACGTCGAACAACTTTCTTCAGTCAAACTTACTCCCATCTGGTTCATGCGCCATACAAAAAGTCAATATTACTCCCACCGATTTTTCTTGCGTGTGTAAAAACGAACGAGTTTGTTGCATGCGGTGTGTAAAAACGAACGAGTACCTTGGTACTAGATTCCTACATTTATTACCGAAGTAAATCAAGGCCAATTATATTTTCCCTTTTATTTTTCATTGCCAATGAACAACTACCTTGGAGTTTTTTTCTCTCTTTCGCATTAATGCATGCATGCATGCAGCGATGGCGGTGCGGGGTTCTACAGACGTCGCATCCTAGCTATTTTTCTCTCTTCGCATTGATCACGCTCACTTCTCACGCATAGCATGGCCTTCGGCGTCTCGGCGTAACGCGACGCTGAATTCCCACGCCGCCCTTCACGCCCCGCCTCATTAAATAGGCAAAACGCCTTTGCCTCCTCATCTCATCTTGCCCCTCATCTTCAACCTCGAGCTCCTTTGCCTCCTCCCCCAAACACTCTAGCGACCATGGCGACCTCCGCTTCCTTCCGACACGAAGTGGCACGAGGACAACCACCGGACCACAAGCGGTGGTGGAGCAGAGGCGCCCACGCCCCAAGCGTGGCAAGAAGAAGAAGTCCCCGCCCTGCCCCTGGGGGGAGCAGGGCCCATCGTCACCAACCCAGTCCCCAACCTCCCCGGCGGCGGCGACCTCCCCTCCGAAGCCTACTGGGCTAAGGCGGCGAAGGACGAGGCAAAGAAGGAGGCTGCTATCGCCAGGTGGGAGGAGAAGCAAGCCCAGCGCGCCTTGAAGAAAAGGCGCAGACGGGAGGAGGAGGAGCAACGGGAGGCCAATGGCTGGGCCTTCCGGGAGGAGTAGCGGAAGCGGGACCAGCGGGAGAGGCTGGCGGCGTGGAATGCCGCGAAGGCGGCTGCATCGGCACCGCCTCCATCGCCGATGGAGTAGGGTAGCTAGGGTTAGGGTTTAGGGGATAGCCCAGGGTTTAGGCGGGGCGCCTATTCCCTTATATATTATTGTACTTTTTACTTTTTATTGTAATTTTATCGATCCCCCTATCTAATATAAGTAATGTTATCCCAATATTATCTATCCCCTTGTTTTATTGTAATCTGTGTTTTATTGTATTGTCATTTCAAAACACCCAAAACAACAAGTGTATAAAACAAAATACACAAAAACAAGTTCATATAATACTCGTGCAATATTTATATATTTACAAATGTATAAAACAAAAGACACAAAAACAAGTTCATACAACACATGGTTCATTTTCAAATAATACATTTACATATTTACATAAGTTAAAGGAGCGCCCAAGTTATGTTAGTTAAATGGATGTCCTTGGACTTCATTTATATATTTACTTTCGCAAAAAAAAAAGATTGCGACCTGAGCACGAGTATCTGCAGATCCACACGTCCCTATTTAGATTATAACGTGAGTACCATTTTTTTTGCCCAATCAACATATAGTTACTATTGGGCCTGGATACGTCCATATTGGCCTGGCTAAGTTCTATTTGGGTCTGATCTTTTTCAATCCTCGTCAATTGTTTTTTTAATTTTTAACCCCTCCCCCTCCCCTGCACATGGGCGCCCCCTGCACACTCATAAAAGGAACACTGACGAAACTGAAGGAACACTGATTTCGAAAACAGAGCAGCTCAAAATTAGCCCGAATTTGTGTTGCATTTTGTTCAAGCCAAAGACATAGACCATTACATCCATTACAAAGTATCACTCGAACAACGATCGCTACTGTCTAATGACTAACGATGAGGAGATAAACTAATCCGAGAGAAATTACACAAAATGATGAAAAACCGCCATCGATTGTCCTGCTTCTTCAATTCGGTGATTTGCCTTAGCTGCTTGTTCATCTTCTTCAGCTCGGCCTTCACTTCCGCATCCACCGTAGTACCAGCGGAAATGGGGTTGCCACATCCCAATTGCTCCACCACGGACGGGTTTTCGAGCTCCCGGGATGCTACCTCCACCCCAATTCGCTCGATGTGTACTCATCAAGCCACTCAAAATGCCCACATTTTGGTAGTTCCTGAAATCGCAGAGATGAACCCTAAATCCCAAATTCGATGAAATGCATGAAATTTCGAAAGAAACTCCGACATGGACCCGGTGAAATTGAATTCTCCGTGAAGATGCCCTTCTAGGGGATTCTGTGTCAGAAAGCGTTAATATTTATTTCATTTCATTAAAAATAAGAAGCCAATTCTGTTCATAAGAAGAAAGAGAAGCAGATCCGTCTTGTCTCCTCGGCTCGATAAGCTAGCAAAGTCAGTTCGTTGGATTGGTCTGTCCGGTCTGTCAGTCAGGAAAGCACGTCAAGTCGGTTAAGAAATTGGCGCTCGAAACACTCAGTTCTCACCTTTTCCGGCTCGGGCTTGCTCTCACACTTCACAAATTCTCGGCCAATGTTGCCGTTCTTGTCGTTGGATGTGACAAGCCGCTTCAGGCGCTGACGGGCACCGGGCACCTCCTCATCGGCACCGCACCATACCGAGGCCATGAGCTGGCGAAGCGAGCTCGACATCCTCGCCGGCGTTGCCGCACTTGCTCGCCGGAGAAGAAAAGCGGAAGGGATGAGATCTTGAACAGTGGCGGGAGTGCTCGGGTGCGGGACGGATCAGGCCAACGGCTCTCTTCGACCACGGTGGGTCCCACGATATGAGGTGGACATCGGTGAGTTCCGCCGTGGAAGGAGGTAGCTCCTCTTGTCTTGGCTGATTCAATTCGTTGACGGTCTCGTGGGGTTAAGTAGAAGTGTCGCGGGAGCTATTTGCCGCTCGTGTCGTCGAGCTATTGTTTGCAACGATATTGATTTACTTCCAATTCCACGTAAAGACGTCGCATAGGAACTATAAGCCCAGAAACGCAGCTACTCCACTACGTACCCATCTTAGGAGGCAGCAATCTAGTTCTCACGTGGGTTGGGTACTTGGCCAACCATCCATCCAAGAGAGAAAATAAGGCGCTCTGGCCGGGCATATTATCTCCTCGTCTTCCCACATTCAGTTTAAAGCGGGACTACACCCTAGACCGAAACCGATTTTCGTCCGGCAAAAAAAAGTCCAGATTTTGGTCCGAGAACGCCCAAGCAGTGGGATGCTCTTATCTGGTCATCTTCCCGCCCTCACTTTTAAACTAGCTAGCAGGACCACAGTACCACACCACCAGCAATCGTAGCGCGCCGCATGACATCATCCTGACGGCCAGGCGCGCGCACGCGTGGCCATCCATCTTACAACAACCGGCCGAGCGTGCACTTGTTTTCTGAATCTCTGTCGTCTGCCGCACTGTCTGCATCTAAAGGCACTCACTCGCGTGGTCGTCGATTAATTAATAACCTTTACGCACGCCGTCAGCGTCGTCGCGCGCACTTGTTTAGTCGGCCGTCGGCGGCGTTAGCAGGTAGCCGGTAGCCGCTGTTGTTGAGGCCGGACTTCTAATTAATTTGCCCGCCGGATTTACTTATTAACCATCCCACCTCGTCATCTCTCGGCATGCATGATTTCACTTCTTAATTAGAAGCTTGAGAAAACGAGAGACGAACACCTGGACGCACGCAGCGCCGTCGCGTCGCGTGAACTCAGCCGCGGTGCCGCCGGCCTTCTCGTCTCGTCCGGCCGGCCGTTAGCCCAGCGTGCTGCAGCGATAGAAGGGTTACAGGTAAGCGCGATCTAGCGGGTCGCCGAGATAAACTAAGCGGGTTACTGTATTAAACGTGTGGTCTCGCCATTAAGAATTAATCCAGAGACGCCCTGGTCGCCGTCGTCATCTCCTATAGTTAGTTAATTAGCCGACCGAGACAGTGACCAACTCAAGCCCCGAGCGAGCCAGCAACTTGCTTATTTAATTAGCTCGGCACAGATAGGGGTTGGAGATGGAGACCGGCCTGAGGTTTGGTGGTCTGCCATCCATCTGATGATCGACCGACCCCGAGAGAGAGAGAGAGAGAGAGAGAGAGAGAGAGAGAGAGAGAGAGGCGGCGAGGGCAGGTGTGGCGACTGGCGCAGCTCCCCCCTTTCGCCAAAAGCTGTAGCTCCTTTCTAGTAGATGGATAGATGGATCAAGCATGGATGAATTTCCTACCACCGCCTTCTGGTTGCGCCGCGGCTATATATATGCTGCTATCTCCCTCACCATTGATTTCTCCTGCTTGCGTCGTCGGTTGCCCCCTGCCATCGCTCCTCTCTCCGGCTGATCACCATGTGTGTCGCAAGCAGAGGGGTAACCAATTGATCGAGGCTGTTGCGGCCGGGGAGGGGGCGAGCAGACCGTGCTGGAGAAGCAGGGCACGTGCTCAATGTCGCAGGCCGCCTGCCCGTACAGGTTTTTGCAGCATGTGCGCTCCTTCTCCAGCATGGCTTCTCGCCCCGTTGGTCGATCGGTCCGCCGGCGTTCGTCGCCGCGCCGCCGGGCGTACGTGCAGCCAACTGATCGGAAGCACTACAGCGGTGGATGCATATCATCGGTAAGGCGCTTCTCCGCAACTACTATGTTTGTTTTACTTATGCGTGCGGTTCTGTTTGTTGATTAGGCAGCAGGAGCAGCTAGCCTGTGCAGTTTAGATAGTCAGCGACAAGGGCCGGGAGCAGGTACTAGTACTAAATGGTTTGACTATAAGAGAGAGCTTTTTAATTTGACGCTGAGAAATTGTGGAAACTCGTAGGAACTTGCATGCACTACGGGAAAATTGAGCGCTGGCGTGCACTTTCTTTGCCGTGCAAACTCACACAACAACGCACGGCAAAGAAGAACTGCACGGCGGCACCATAGAAGATACACGGCATCAGACAACCTCACGGCAAATCTCAGTGCAGACACACGGCAAAGAATAAATTCACGGCAAAGCCCAAAAACGGCCCACGGCAAAGAAACCACACGGCACACTGTCATCGTTGGGCCCACCATACTGCGTAGTTCACGGCCCGGGGTGACGGCAGGGCTTTGCCGTGTGTCTCACCGTCAGGCACAACAAAGTTTTGAATTGCAAATTCCTGTTTATGCGTGAAATATTCCCGCTATTTATTTTGTTCAACGCGCGAAACATTCGCGCAATTTCTTTTGTTCGAAGCGCAAAATATTTCCGTGAGTTTTGTTCAATGAGCGAGAGTCTTTGCCGTGAACTCTGCACGACAAAGGCGGCAACAACGCCTTTTCCGTGCACCACCCACGGCAAAGACCTGCTTATTGCCATTTCCATCTCTTCTTTCCCTTTGTTTTCTTTTAGCTATCTCAAATATAACCCATATTGCATCTATGGACACTTTAATTATATGGTTTGCCCAGCATATTATAATTATGTGGTTTGGTCGGATTTCGGAGCTCCACCGGCTGTCTCCCATCGAAACCCTACTGTCTTTGGGGCAACCGGGGATCTACCCCTAGCTCTCACTTCGTACGAGGGTTGTGCAATGTGATTTTTTGTTTGTTTAGGCCATATCTACATAGAATACCAAGGTTGGGCCCAATATTCCGATTCCCCCGTTGGACCGGGAGGAGTTTCAACGACACGCCCACCACTTCTCTAAGTATAATCGCATGCGGGGGTCATTCTCCATCGAAAAGAGCCATCTGCGGGCCCTAGGAAGGTCGCCCCCTAGATTTCTCCGCACGAGGTTGCACCAATGTAATTTTTTGTTGGTTAAGGGTTTTTAGGCCATATATACAAGGAAAAACAACTTTGGTACTCTGTGGCACATTCTAGCCCTCGGTATACCCGCAGCGGGACATTTCCCCCTATAGGTCGAGGAATCTACTAAGTGTTATCGCCTGAATGTGAATAACCTCACACCGGGGACATATGTCTTGCATATATGGGACTTATACAACACTTTTACATGTATCCTAGGTCTACATGCATGTTTCCTAGCACCACATGAAAGTTTAGGTGGGCTCCGAGAGTCATTCTCCATCGAAAACAGCCATCTGCGGGCCCTGGGAAAGTCTACACCCTAGCTTTCTCCGCACGAGGTTCCACCAATATACTTTTTTGTTGGTTAAGGTTTGATTAGGACATAGATATAAGGAAAACCAACTTTTGGTATCCTGTGACACATTCTATCCCCCGATATACCCACAACGGGACATTTCTCCCTATAGGTCGAGCAATCTGCTAAGTGTTATCGCCTGAATGTGAAGAACCTCACACCGGGGAGATATGTATTGCATATATGGGACTTCTACAACACTTCTACACGTATCCTAGGTCTACATGCATGTTTCCTAGCACCACATGAAAGTTTGGGTGGGCTCCGGGGGTCATTCTCCATCGAAAACACCCGTCTGCGGGCCCTGGGAAGGTCTACCCCTAGCTTTCTCCGCACGAGGTTCCACCAATGTACTTTTTTGTTGGTTAAGGTTTGTTTAGGACATAGATACAAGGAAAACCAACTTTGGTACCCCGTGCCACATTCTAGCCCCCCGTATACCCGCAGCAGTACATTCCCCCTATAGGTCGAGGAATCTGCTAAGTGTTATCGCCTGAATGTGAAGAACCTCACACCGGGGAGATATTTCTTGCATATATGGGACTTCTACACCACTTTTACATGTATCCTAGGTCTACATGCATGTTTCCTAGCACCGCATGAAAGTTTGGGTGGGTTCCCGGGGCTCTGAGGGTCATTCTCCATCGAAATGACCATGTCACGGGCCCAGGAAGGTCTACTAACTTTATCCGCACGAGGTTCCACCAATGTACTTTTTTGTTGGTTAAGGTTTGTTTAGGACATAGATACAAGGAAAACTAACTTTGGTACCCTGTGGCACATTCTAGCCCCGATACCCGAGGACATTCCCTATAGGTCGAGGAATCTGCTAAGTGTTATCGCCTGAATGTGAAGAACCTCACACCGGGGAGATATGTCTTGCATATATGGGACTTATACAACACTTTTACATGTATCATAGGTCTACATGCATGTTTCCTAGCACCACATGAAAGTTTGGGTGGGCTCTGGGGGTCATTCTCCATCGAAAACACCCGTCTGCGGGCCCTGGGAAGGTCTACCCCCTAGCTTTCTCCGCACGAGGTTCCACCAATGTACTTTTTTGTTGGTTAAGGTTTGTTTAGGACATAGATACAAGGAAAACTAACTTTGGTACCCTGTGGCGCATTCTAGCCCCAGTATACCAGCGGGACATTCCCCTATAGGTCGAGGAATCTGCTAAGTGTTATCGCCTGAATGTGAAGAACCTCACACCGGGGAGATATGTCTTGCATATATGGGACTTCTACAACACTTTTACATGTATCCTAGGTCTACATGCATGTTTCCTAGCACCACATGAAAGTTTGGGTGGGCTCCGGGGGTCATTCTCTATCGAAAACACCCGTCTGCGGGCCCTGGGAAGGTCTACCCCCTAGTTTTCTCCGCACGAGGTTCCACCAATGTACTTTTTTGTTGCTTAAGGTTTGTTTAGGACATAGAAGGAAAACCAACTTTGGCACCTTGTGGCGCATTCTAGGCCCCGGTATACCCGCAGCGGGACATTGCCCCTATAGGTCGAGGAATCTGCTAAGTGTTATCGCCTGAATGTGAAGAACCTCACACCGGGGACATATGTCTTGCATATATGGGACTTATACACCACTTTTACATGTATCCTAGGTCTACATGCATGTTTCCTAGCACCGCATGAAAGTTTGGGTGGGTTCCCGGGGCTCTGAGGGTCATTCTCCATCGAAACACCATGTAAGGGCCCAGGAAGGTCTACCCCTAGCTTTCTCCGCACGAGGTTCCACCAATGTACTTTTTTGTTGGTTAAGGTTTGTTTAGGACATAGATACAAGGAAAACTAACTTTGGTACCCTGTGGCACATTCTAGCCCCCGGTATACCCTCAGCGGGACATTCCCCCCTATAGGTCGAGGAATCTGCTAAGTGTTATTTCCTGAATATGAAGACCTCACACCGGGGAGATATGTCTTGCATATATGGGACTTATACAACACTTTTACATGTATCCTAGGTCTACATGCATGTTTCCTAGCACCACATGAAAGTTTGGGTGGGCTCCGGGGGTCATTCTCCACCGAAAACACCCGTCTGCGGGCCCTAGGAAGGTCTACCCCCTAGCTTTCTCCGCACGAGGTTCCACCAATGTACTTTTTTGTTGGTTAAGGTTTGATTAGGACATAGATACAAGGAAAACCAACTTTGGCACCCTGTGGCGCATTCTAGGCCCCGGTATACCCGCAGCGGGACATTCCCCCTATAGGTTGAGGAATCTGCTAAGTGTTATCGCCTGAATGTGAAGAACCTCACACCGGGGAGATATGTCTTGCATATATGAGACTTCTACAACACTTTTACATGTATCCTAGGTGTACATCCAAGTTTCCTAGCACCACATGAAAGTTTGGGTGGGTTCCCGGGGCTCCGGGGGTCATTCTCCATCGAAAACAGCCATCTGCGAGCCCCGGGAAGGTCTACCCCTAGCTTTCTCGAGGTTCTACCAATGTACTTTTTTGTTGGTTAAGGTTTGGTTAGTCCATAGATACAAGAAAAATCAACTTTGGTACCCTGTGGCACATTCTAGCCCCCAGGAAAGATCTATTAGCTATCTTACTACAAGGGTTGACTAATATTTTTGTTTATTTGTTAATGAAAAAATAGTTTATTGTACTCCCCGCGATCCATATTATTTGACTTGGATTTGATTTAATTTGGATATAACATATATTTGAATCTAGACAAATCCAAGTCAACTACTTCCTCCGAGAGAGTAATATTAGTTGACTTGGATTTGTCAAAATTTGGATGAACCTATATACTAAATAGTGTCTAGATTCATCTAAATCTAGACAATGCAAGTCAACTAATATGGGTCGGAGAGAGTAATATTAATAAAAATACATAATTTAAAATTAAAAATTCAAACTGATTTTGCATGGATGTACATAGAGGTCAAAATTTTAAATTAAAATTTGTGCCGTGTGGTGTGCACGGCAAAGCATTCTTTGCCTTGTAAGACTCACGGCGAAGGGTGCGTTTGCCGTGTATGTCTTCAACGCTGCGCGCACGGCAAAGAATTATTTGGGGTAAAAAAACAACCTTATCCTCACCCCTGACCAAACCGAGCCACACACACGCGCGCCTCATCTTCCCATGCGCCGCCGCTCCTGCCGCTTGTCCGGCTCGCCGCCTCCTCGCCGCTCACTCGCTTGTGCAGCTTCGCGCCTCGCCCTCCCTCTGCGCCTGCGTCCTCCCCTCTGCGCCTCGCCGTCCGTCCCGTCGAGTAAGCCTTCTCCCGCCTGCACGCCGCCCGCCATGTGAGCACCGAGCACAGCCGCTGGCGCCCCTGCCCCTCGCCTCTTCTGGCGCCCCTCTCACTGGCTACCTCCCCAGGCCCGTCGGCGCCCCCTGCAGGCGTGGGTGCAATGCGCTTAGCTTCCCGTCAGCGTTGGATTAGTGGCCGGCGGTGGTAGAGTGGCCGGCGCCCCTACATCGAGACTACTCCGCGTGCGAGTTCATCAAAATCTCGTGGCGGTGGTGGAGTGGCCGGCGCATGCATCTTCCTTTCCTTGCCCTGCCTCTGTCCGGCGATAATCCTTGATAATTACTACTATTCCTTGACAGCGCCGCAAATCGCTGTTGTTAGCTACCTTGCCAATCTGATTACTTGAACTTGGTTAGCTTTGCTAGTTACCGTCAGATATTACTTTAGCAATTTTGGTTGGGGAATCTTGATACTGTGTCCTCGTTGGTTATCAACCAAAATAGAAATAAATTAATTTTGGCATTGCAAGAACAAACAAGCACTAGCTAATTACTTAGTGTAGTAGTATTTAGAGTAGTTAAAATAAATAGGCATGAAAAATAGGGTAGTTTAGAAATAGGATTTAGTGTACAAATAATAGAGTAGTTTTAGGATTTAGGCAGTTGTGTAAAGTAGACCTGTTTAGGAAAGAAAAAGGCCCCTAGTCAATTTCTCACATGTGCAGGCTATGTTTGGAGGTGGACACCGGGGACCGGCGTCGTAGGGCTTCTTGAAGTAGTGTCCCAGATCTTCTTAGACGGTCGAGCACGCTACGAGGGGTATAAATCTCGCGCCGATGTTTACACGTACCTAGGTTTTATTTTTGTGTCTAGATCACCAAGTCAGTCGCGTTACCTAGGCGTCTCCCGTTCGGAAGGGTTACGCGAGTAAATATGCATTAAATTGCATATTTATGGTCGTCGGATTGTCCACGCATTTTGGACAGCCGGAGGATGTATGTGATTGGATGCGTTTTCATGCTTCCGTTCGAGACAGGATTTCGGCGTCACCTCCCTGTTGTTCTCCGGATGCACATCCTCTCGGCTTTTGGTTGAGACGTGTATCGGGAGAACAACGGGGAGGTGCTGCCGAAATTCTGTCTCGGGCAGGGTAGAGCATGGAGAACGTACCCAATCTGCACATCCTCGGGTGGGATTAGGACCTATCTTTACCTATTAGAGAGATAGGTGTCGGTGCAACTCGTAAAACCTGTATTTGTTAAAATTAATCAAACTAATACCGGATGGGAGGTGGATCACACACACAAGGAAGCTTACCCATGGCTGTCTGCATACAGAACATGGTGAGAAAAATCTTTCTCTTAACCTTGCTCATCATGTTGTTTCTTGTGCCGCAAATGCGTCCCTCTTGATGTATCTTTGTGGTCACTCTTGCAGGCAAAATAGCTAGGCGCAGAGCCCTCGATATTCATGGTATGGAGTAAGTTTCATAAGAAGAAGAACAAGGAGGATGGGACGCTTACGTGGGTGAGCCCGAACGCCGAGCTCAAGGACACGGAGTATCGGAAGTTCTTTGCCACAACACATCCGGCCGAACCCGATCTGAGCCCTTTGACCCTGAGGTTGCCATGTGCGGGAGGCGGCAGAAGAATGGTCGCTTGTGGATGTGTGACAGCAGTCGATCCTAAGACCGTCCGGTCTGAGAGAGATTAGGCGTGACAGCTCAATCTCTTCGCCTTCCATACAGTCCGCCAAGCAGCTGCCTAGAGCCATCGATAAGATTCGGGTATTCACTTCTTCTTTGGTCATCCACATTTCATTCCATGTTTTCCATTTGAAATATCCATGACCTTCCAATGACACAACGTAGGAGGACTTGGAGAATGAGAGGAGACAGAGGGAGCAGGCTCAGGCTATCATTGCTTAGCAGAGTCAGATGATGGCGTGGTTTGCACAGAAGATGACAGCCTGCGAGTCCCAGATAGCGGTAAGTTCTTGCTCATAGGACCTAAGACGAATTCTAGTTCCATACACCTTACCCGCACATGCTTGATTTGTAGACGTTGCTGCCGAGTGGCGCCACTCTTCCTAAGGTTGATCCAACTCCTTTTGACATCAACACATGGGTAAGTTGTCTTGTGTATTAGGTGCCAATCTCAAAATACCACATGTGTAGTGCATATTGAATATGGCTCATATTTTCTATCTTGTAGCTACATGCCTCAGGTGGATCCAACAATATGGAGTTCGGGCGACAACCGTCTCAGGAGGAGACCATGCAGACGTCTCCTACAGGGGGACAACGACCTAACAACCCGCTCCATCGCTCACTCTTTTAGGTTTGTACTCTCGTTCTCGTGACTAGTAGAATTTCACATTGTAGAATCACTCCCGACATAGTACATAGGACTTGTAGAAAATATGACTTGTCAAAATTGTGAAATTCTTACCATATGACTTGTAGAATCACTCCCAACATAGGACTTGTGTGAATCTCATGTCATTATTCTTGCTATATGAATTGTGATTATTCTTACCAAATGACTTGTAAAAATTTACTTGCTATGTTCTATCCTATGTCAAAATTTACTTGTGAATCACTTGTAGGATGTTCATGAAGGATGAACTTGTCGATCTCCGGTGATGTGTTGACATGTGGAGTTGTATTATGAAATCGTATGCACTTGTTATGCACTATTTGTGGTCATGGAGCTTGTGTATGATCTTATTTCTAGTGTTGGAGCTTGTATGTGACTATTATGGACATATTTGTGGTTATGGAGCTTGTATGTGACTATTATGGACATATTTATGGTTATGGAGCTTGTATGTGACTATTATAGACATATTTGTCGTTATGGAGCTTGTATGTGACTATTATGGACACACTTGTGGCCATTGAGCTTGTATGTGATTATTATGGACATATTTGTGATCTATCTGTGGTCATGAGCATGTTTATGGCTATATTTTATATTTGAATTGAAGGAATGAAATGAAAACAAACAAAAAAATTCATTAGGCCTTTGCCGTGCACAAACGCACGGCAAATTAACCTATTGTCCTTTGCCGTGCATAAGCACACGGCAAAGGTGCCACATGTCGCCATACTGTGCACCTGGGGTATCTGTGACAAATTGGGGTCACTTTGTCGTGCAAGAATACACGGCAAATATTCCGCCCAAAGGCACACGGCATAGGGACGCACGACAAAGGCGGGCTGACGGGCTGCTCAAGGTGGTATTTTCCGTGCCATCCCACACGGCAAAGACTTGGCCATAAAACACACGGCAAAGGGAAAACACGACAGAGTAAGAACGCACGGCAAATACGAAATCACGGCAAAATATTTGCCGTGCGCGGTGCACGACAAAGTTGTGACCATGGCTGAAAGAGCATTTGCTATCCCTAGTGATTTTGGTGTTTGATAAACAACACACATATCGGACTAATGGTTTGCTAAAGTGTATCGCAGGTACATTAAAATAAAAGGTTTGCATTCATTCAGAACTGTTTGCCTGGCGCGGTACCAAAAAGCGGTAGTACCGCTTTTTACTACCGGACCAGACAGAAGCAAATGAATATCTGTCAAAAAGTCTCTGCCGGGCCCGGTACTAAAAAGCGGTACTACCGCATTTTAGTACCTAGCACGAAGCTTTTTGACTTGTCAAAGCTTTCGCTCCGGTACTAAAATGCGGTAGTATCACATTTTAGTACTGCTCAGGACAGAGGCTTTTTTGAACGTTGCAAGAATTTTCTATCTGCACTGGTAGCAAAATGCGGTAGTACCGCATTTTACTACCTGGCGTGACAGAGAGTTTTTGCTCATTGCAAAAAGTTTCTGTCTGCACCGGTAGCAAAATGCGGTAGTACCGCGTTTTACTACCGGGCGTGACAGAGAGTTTTTGCTCTTTGCAAAAAGTTTCTGTCTGCACCGGTAGCAAAATGCGGTAGTACCGCGTGTTACTACCGGGCGTGACAGAGAGTTTTTGCTCGTTGCAAAAAGCTTCTGTCTGCGCCGGTAGCAAAATGCGGTAGTACCGGGTTTTGCTACCGGGCGTGACAGAGAGTTTCTTGCATGGATTTGTCTGTTGAAGGGTGATCCGTACCTAGGTCCCAGGTAGTACTGAATTCTCCCAGTACCGCTGTATCTCGGTACTACCGCTTGAAATGCAAAGAACGGTCAGATGTTGTGGAGGGGTATAAATACCCCTCCACCTACCTTTGGACAAGGTGCTCAGCTCATTAAAGTCTTGCCCACCATTGGAGTCCATTGGAGCCACCAAATTTCTCAAGATCTCATCATCCAACCATCCAAAGTCCTTGATCTTTTGGGATTCGAAGGAGGAGTCCCCGATCTACTACTTCACCAAACAAGATATTCATTTCCCCTCATTTCATTGAGGCCCCCCTTTGCTCTAGTGTTTGTTGGAAACCCTAGCTCAAGTTTTTGTTCTTACAAGCTTGTCTTTGTTTGCTTTGACAGCTTGCTTGTATTTGGGAGCCTCCGATTAAGTTGTGGTTGTGTGCCCCAAAGTTGTAACGGTGCCGGCTTCCACCTTGAAGGTTGCCGATATAGTGGAAGGTGAATCGATCCCATTGGGGTGAGATTCATCGGAGAACAAGGGAGGCCTCTTGTGGCGTTGGTGGTTTGAAACCACCCCCTCTCCAAACGTAGACGTACTTCCCCTCAAAAGGAAGGAACTACGGGAAACAAATCCTTGTGTCTCCGTGTCCACTTTTCGGTTACCTCTATCCTTTACCGCACCTTACTTACTTGTTTCTTCTTTGTGTTGTGGTAGCTCTTGCATTTTGTCATATAGGTAAATTCACCGTAGTTGCATTATCTAGAGAATTTACCTTATTGTCAAACCTTAATTTGAAAAAGAAGAAAATTTGAAGTAGCACCTATTCACCCCCCCCTCTAGGTGTTGGAATTATGCCCTAGAGGCAATAATAAAGATGTTATTATTATAATTCTTGTTCATGATAAAGTTTATATTCCATGCTAGAATTGTATTAAGCGGAAACTTTAATACTTGTGTGGTTTGTGAACAACACCGTGTCCCTAGTACGCCTCTATGGACTAGCTCATTGATCAATGATGGTTAAGGTTTCCTAACCATAGACATGAGTTGTCAATTGATAATGAGATCATATCATTGGGAGAATGATATGGTGGATAGACCCAAACAAAGCAGAGCAATTAGATCGTGTCATCGTGTTCGTCTTTGCGAAGCTTTTCCTATGTAAAATATTGTATTCCTTAGACCATGAGATAATGCAACTCCCTGTACCGAAGAAAGCTTTGAGGTCATCAAGCGTCATCTTATGAGAGGGTGATCATAAAGGTGTCTCTCGGTGATCGGAAAGTATCATTGGGTTGTATGTATCCAGATGGAATTTGTCCCTCCCAAGTCGGAGAGATATACTTGGGCCCACTCGTGTCGATATCAACACCGCTTGCAAGCATGTGGTTAAGGATTTAATCACAAAGTGATATCGGATTACGCGAGTAAAGTACTTTAACGTGAGAGATTGAACTAGGTATGATGCATCGACGATCGAATCTCGGGCAAGTAAAATATCGCGAGAAGGGAATGTATATATGGGATTGATTGAATCCTGGCATCGTGGTTCATCCGATATGATCATCGATGAATATGTGGGAGTCAATATGGGTGCCCAGACCACGCTGTTGATTATTGATAGAAGATCATGTCTGCATATTCTCGAACCCGCGGTCACACACTTAACGTATCTCGGCTAGGATAGATTGGATAATTGGTTTATGAATTTTTGTTCGAGTCTCGGATGGGATCCGGGATATCACAAGAGGTTCGGAATGGTTCGAGAATAAGATTCATATAAGGCAAGTGCAGGTTTTGGAGTTCGAATTGTTTGGGTTAATCGGTATTGTGGCTTCTAGAACCTTCCGGAAGGGGACCAACGTGGCCCCACCTTCCGGGAGGGGGCATGGGCCTATGAGGGAGTGTCCTGGACGCATTGGGCCAGGGGCACAAGGCCCCATAGGGCCCAGCCGATCCTAGATAAGTTTAAACTCGTTTAAACTAGAGATAGGATTTCTAGATAAGGGAGAGTTTAAATCGTTTAAGGGATAGGATTTCTAGATAAGGGAGAGTTTAAATTGTTTAAACTAGAGATAGGCTTGGAGGAGGGGCAAGGGCTGGCCGCCCCCCTCTATATATAGAGGGGTGGTGCGCCTCCCCTACTACTACACACCTTCCTCCAAGCCCTAGGCCTTGCTACCTTCCTCTCCCCCTCCTGCTTGTAGGCGAAGCCAGCAGAAATTCTCCACCATATACACGCCGTCGTGTTGTAGATCCAATCTATCTCTCCACCATACTCCTTTGGTCCGAGGAAGGAGGAGACGTCGAGGTGCTGCACGTGTGCATCTCACGGAGGCACCGCCACTTGTGGTGCTAGATCGGATCGGATCGCGAGGAGGAGAAGCGAGTACGACTACATCACCCACGTTCCAACGAACGTTCCGCTGTGCGAATCTTCAAGGGTATGAAGATCTAATCCAATCTCTCGTTGATTGCATCTCCTAGATTAGATCTTGGCTTTCCCTCTGTTCGCATCCGTAGAAAATTTTGATTTACTATGCCGAAACCCTTGATGGCATCAGAGCTAGATCTATGCGTAGATGTGTTTCACGAGTAGAACGCAACATGGTTGTTGCGGGCGTTGATGTTTTCTGTTGCAAGCCTCTTGTTTGTGTTCTTCTTATGACGCGAGATAGTGAGATTGAAGCGGTCCAGGCCAACCTTACGCGACGTCGTTCGCGAGACCGGCTTCGCACTTGACGTGTGGCTTGTACCACACATGCGACTGGTGGATGTCAGTTTCTCTCACTATAGTAGTCATGGGATTAACACCGGAGTTTGGCAACCATAATATCACCGTTGTGGCTTTCCGTAGGTAAGAATCGTTCTTAGCATCTACTCCCATAAGCCACGTAAAACATGCAACAACAAAGTAGAGGCGTCTAACTTGTTTTTGTAGGGAGTGTTTTCTGTGATATGGTATGGCCCAAGATGTGATGTGTATATTGTATGCGATGATCATGTTTTGTAATATTTCACGACTTGCATGTCGATGAGTACACAACCGGCAGGAGCCATATGGTTGTCTTTATAATTGTGTATGACCTGCTAGTCAACTTCTTATACGCCATGTAATAGCTTTACTTTATCGCTAAGTAGTTAGCAATAGTTGTAGTTGCTATTCGTGGTGGAGGCAATCATGGTGGAGTGATGGATATCATGCCGGAACGCACAAGATGGAGATCATTGCGCGAGGATTGGCTATACCATGTCACATAAAGTTATATGCATGTGATGTTTATCCCATTATGTATCTTATTATGCTTAGATCGCGACGGTAGCATTATAAGATGATTCCTCACTTAAAGATCAAGATAAAACTGTATTTCTCCCCAAGTATGCACCGTTGCGAAAGTTCATCGTGTCCAAGCATCACGTGATGATCGGGTGCTATAGACTCTACGCTCACATACAACGGGTGCAAGCCAGTTTTGCACATGCGGAAATACTTGGGTCTAACTTGACGAGCCTAGCATGTACATACATGGCCTCGGAACACAAGAACCGAAAGGTTAAGCATGAGTCATATGAATGATATGATCGACACTTTGTTGTCCACCATTGAAACCACATCTCTTCTCGTGATGATCGGATTAGGTGTGGTGAATTTGGATCGTGTTCACTAAACAACTTGAGGGATGTTGAATTTAGTGGGAGTTCATCTAGTAATTTGATTAAGTTGAACTATTTATCATGAACATAGTCTAAATTGTACTTGCAAATACTGTAGATCACATGGCCAAATCCAACTTCAACTTCAACGTTTTTGCTGAGATAGAAAAGCTTAGAAACAATGGGTCTAACTTCACCAAATGGTTCCGCATCGAGAATCATTCTCATGGCGGACAAAGGACTATGTCCTTGAGAAAGCGCTAGGTGACGCCCTGCTATAGATGCGGTGATGAAAAAGCTGTTTATCGATCGCAAGGATGATTATGATTTGATTAAGATCGCCATGTTGTATGCTATGGAATCGGATCTTCAAAATCGGTTTGAGGAGTTCGCCGGGCCCTTTGAGATTCTCGAGGAGCTGAAAAACATGTTTCAGACTCAAGCCCGTTCTGAGAGATATGAGATCTCTAAGAAATTCTTTAACTACAAGATGGAGGAAGGGAGGTACGTTAGTGAGCACGCCATTAAGATGTCGGGCTACACTCAACGCCTTGAGCAAGCTGGATCGCAAGATTCGGAGGAGCTCAAGATTGACACTCCTAGCTACAAAAGTTTTGTAGTTGATCACAATCATATTGGTTCCACTGATGATCACTAAGCTCTTTGCTAAGATGAAAGTAGCGGAGGTGAACATCAAAAGAATAATCATGTGTTGATGGTCAACAATCCCCACCTTTAAGAAAGGTAAGGGAGCAAGGAAGCCCTTCAAGAAAGGCGGCAAGCGCGTTGCCCTTGAGAAGAAGCTCAAGTCTGGTCCCAAGCGGACCTTTAGTGCTTCTATTGCAAGGACAAGGGTCCTTTGGGCGCAAGTATCTCAAGTACTTAGCGGACAAGAAGGCTGGCACCATCAAAAGGTATATTTGATATACATGTTATTGATGTTTTCCTTACTAGCCCTCGTTGTAGTGCTGGGTATTTGATACCGATTCGATTGATAATATTTGTAACTCGAAACAGAGCTACGGAATAGAGCGGCGACTTGCGAGGGATGAGGTGACGATGCGCGTTGGCGGATCAAGAGTTGATGTGATGGCCGTTGCACGCTCTCCTTAGTTTTACCTTCGGGATTAGTTTTAAACCTTAATAAATGTTATTATGTGCGTTGAGCATGAACATTATTTCCGGATCATGTTTATTGCAAGACGGTTATTCATTTAATTCGGAGAATAATGGTTGTTCTATTTATATGAGTAACATCTTTATGGTCATGCACCTCTTGTGAATGGTTTATTTCTTCTAAATCTCGAAGGGATGAAACACACATCCATAACATTGAGGCTAAGAGATGCAAAGTAGATAGTGATAATACTACTTATTTGTGGCAATCGCTCTAGGTCATATTGGTGTAAAGCGCATGAAGAAACTCCATTCTGATGGACTTTTGGAGTCTCTTGATTTTGAATCATTTGACACATGCGAACCATGCCTCATGGGCAAGATGATCAAAACCCCGTTCTTCGGTATGATGGAGCGAGCAACGGACTTGTTGGAAATCATACATACCGATATATGCGGACCGATGAGTGTTTCGACGCGCGGTGGATATCGCTATTTTCTCACTTTTACCGATGACTTAAGTAGATATGGGTATATCTATTTAATGAAACATAAATCTGAAACGTTTGAAAAGTTCAAAGAATTTCAGAATGAAGTAGAGAACCATCGTAACAGAAAGATTAAGTTTCTACGATCCGATCGTGGAGGTGAATATTTGAGTTATGATTTTCTCACGCATCTTAAAGCAAGTGGAATCGTTTCACAACTCCATACCCGAACACCACACAAGCAATGGTGTGTCTCGAGCAGAATCGAACCCTATTAGATATGGTCCGATCAATCATGTCTCTTACTGATTTGTCGTTATCATTTTGGGGTTATTCATTAGAAACCGCTGCATTCACTTTAAATAGGGCTCCGTCTAAATCCGTTGAGACGACACCGTATGAGCTATGGTTTGGTGCTAAACCTAAGTTGTCGTTTCTTAAAGTTTGGGGATCTGAAGCTTCGTCGAAGTTGATGCCGACAAGTTCGAACCCAAAGCGGAGAAATGCGTCTTCATATGATACCCTAAGGAAACTATTGGGTATACCTCTATCACACCGAAGGCAAAGTGTTTTATGAAGAACGGTTCCTTTCTTGAGAAGGAGTTTCTCTCGAAAGAAGTGAGTGGGAGGAAAGTAGAGCTAGACAAGGTTATTGAACCTTCTCTTGAATTGGAGAGTAGCGCAGACTGAAATTGTTCGATTCTTTGCACCAACAATAGAGGAAGCTAATGACAAGGATCATGAAGCTTGGACGATCTTTGCTCTTGAGCGTCGCGGTCGACAAGGTCGTGCCCCTCTGAGTGAAATGCGGCAACCTGTCTTGTTGTCTTGTTGGTGAAGACGGTGAACCTCGAACTATGAGGAAGCGATGATGAGCCGGACTGAGAAATGGCTGGAAGCCATGAAATCCGAATTGGGATCCATGAGCGAAAACCAAGTATGGACTTTGGTGGATCCTCCTAGCGACCGAAAGGCCGTTGAGTGCAAATGGATATTCAAGAAGAAAATGGACGCGGATGGTAATGTTACCGTCTATAAAGCACGACTTGTCGCAAAAGGTTTTCGACAAGTTCAAGGTGTTGACTACGATGAGACTTTCTCTCCCGTAGCGATGTTTAAGTCCATTCGGATTTTATTAGCAATTGCTGCGTTTCATGATTATGAAATATGGCAGATGGATGTCATCTTGCTTTCCTCAATGGCAACATTGATGAAGAGTTGTATATGATGCAACCCGAAGGTTTTGTCGATCCTAAGGATGCTAGTAAAGTATGCAAACTTCAGCGTTCCATTTATGGACTGAAGCAAGCATCTCGGAGTTGGAACCTTCGTTTTGATCAAGTGATCAAGAGCTTTGGATTTGTTCCAAATTGCTATGAAGCTTGTATCTACAAGAAAGTGAGTGGGAGCTCGGTGATGTTTCTGGTACTGTATGTGGATGACATATTGATTATCGAAATGACATCAACATGCTTAACGATGTGAAGAGTTATTTGAACAAGTGTTTTCAATGAAAGACCTAGGTGAAGCTTATATATTGGGCATCAAAATCTATAGAGATAGACAAAGACGCCTGATAGCTTTAAGCCAGAGTACATACCTAGACAAAGTTCTGAAAAGGTTCAGAATGGATAAGGCAAAGAAAGGTTCAGTGCCTATGTTGTCAGGTAAGATATTGAGCAAGGCTCAATGTCCAGCTATGGTAAATGATAGGGAAGCTATGAGCAAAGTGCCTTATGCCTCGGCCATAGGTTCCATCATGTATGCCATCTTTGTGTACTAGACGGATGTGTCCAATGCTCTTAGTTTGACGAGATATCAAAGTGATCCGAGTGGAACATGGACACCGTGAAGAACATCCTAAAGTACCTAAATAGAACTAAAGAAATGTTCTTAGTCTATGGGGTGATGAACAACTTGTCGTAAAAGGTTACGTCGATGCTAGTTTTGACAACAAGGATGATTCCAAATCTCAGACGGGATACGTTTATATTTTGAATGGAGGAGGCTGTGAGTGGAGAAAGTCGCAAGCAAAGCATGATCGCGGGATCTACTGAGAAGCGGAATACATGGCTGCTGAAGCGTCAAGTGAAGGAGTTTGGATCGAAACTTCATCCGAGCTTGGCGTGGTTCAAGTGCATTGGACCCACTGGAGATATTATTGTGACAACACGGCGCCATAGCACTCGCTAAGGAACCAAGATATCATCCAAAGACCAAGCATATCAACATAAGTTTCATATAATCCGAGATTATATAGCAGATGGAGATCTGAAGATTAGCAAAGTACATACGGATCTGAATGTCGCAGATCCACTAACTAAACCTCTTCCACGTGTAAAACATGATCAACACCTCAGTGCCATGGGTGTGAGATTGTTGCCAAATGTAAACTAGATTATTGACTCTAGTGCAAGTGGGATACTGTTGGAATTATGCCCTAGAGGCAATAATAAAGATGTTATTATTATAATTCTTATTCATGATAAAGTTTATATTCCATGCTAGAATTGTATTAAGCGGAAACTTTAATACTTGTGTGGTTTGTGAACAACACCGTGTCCCTAGTACGCCTCTATGGACTAGCTCATTGATCAATGATGGTTAAGGTTTCCTAACCATAGACATGAGCTGTCAATTGATAATGAGATCACATCATTGGGAGAATGATTTGGTGGATAGACCCAAACAAAGCAGAGCAATTAGATCGTGTCATCGTGTTCGTCTTTGCGAAGCTTTTCCTATGTCAAATATTGTATTCCTTAGACCATGAGATAATGCAACTCCCTGGTACCGGAAGAAAGCTTTGAGGTCATCAAACGTCATCCTATGAGAGGGTGATCATAAAGGTGTCTCTCAGGTGATCGGAAAGTATCTGTTGGGTTGTATGTATCGAGATGGAATTTGTCCCTCCCAAGTCGGGAGATATACTTGGGCCCTTTCGTGTCGATATCAACACCGCTTGCAAGCATGTGGTTAAGGAGTTAATCACAAAGTGATATCGGATTACAAACGAGTAAAGTACTTCGTGAGCGAGATTGAACTAGGTATATGGCCGGTGCAAACGATCGAATCTCGGGCAAGTAAAATATCGTGAGACGAAGGGAATATATATATGGGATTGATTGAATCCGGCATCGTGGTTCATCCGATATGATCATCGATGAATGTGTGGGAGTCAATATGGGTGCGGACCCACCGTTGATTATTGATAGAAGATCATGTGCATATTCTCGAACCCGCGGTCACACACTTAACGTATCTCGGCTAGGATAGATTGGATAATTGGTTTATGAATTTTGTTGAGTCTCGGATGGGATCCGGGATATAACGAGAGGTTCGGAATGGTCCGGAGAATAAGATTCATATAAAGGATGCAGTTTTGGAGTTCGAATTGTTCAAGTTAATCGGTATTGTACGGAAGCTTCTAGAACCTTCCGGAAGGGGACCAACGTGGCCCCACCTTCCGGGAGGGGGCATGGGCCTATGAGGGAGTGTCCTGGCCGCATTGGGCCAGGGGCACAAGGCCCCATAGGGCCCAGCCGATCCTAGATAAGTTTAAACTCGTTTAAACTAGAGATAGGATTTCTAGATAAGGGAGAGTTTAAATCGTTTAAACTAGAGATAAGATTTCTAGATAAGGGAGAGTTTAAATTGTTTAAACTAGAGATAGGCTTGGAGGAGGGGCAAGGCTGCCCCCCCTCTATATATAGAGGGGTGGTGCGCCCCCTCCCCCCCTACAATACACACCTCCCTCCAAGCCCTAGCAGCCTTGCTACCTTCCTCTCTCCCTCCCGACTGTTTGTAGGCGAAGCCCTGCAGCAGAAATTCTCCACCATATACACCACGCCGTCGTGTTGTAGATCCAATCTATCTCTCCACCATACTCGCTGGTCCGAGGAAGGAGGAGACGCCGAGGTGTCTTTGCGTGTGCATCTCACGGAGGCACCGCCACTTGTGGTACTAGATCGGATCGGATCACGAGGAGGCGAAATCGACTACATCACCCACCCGTTCGACGAATGTTCCATTGCGAATCTTCAAAGTGAAGATCTAATCCAATCTCTCTCGTTGATTGCATCTCCTAGATTAGATCTTGGCTTTCCCTCTGTTCGCATCCGTAGAAAATTTTGATTTACTATGCCGCGAAACCCTTCACTAGGTGCCCATACGATCCTTTCAATTGGTATCAGAGCCTCGGCTCTTTATTCGGGCTTTACCGCCTAAGAGAATATGGGTAGCCAAGAAGGGGAAGGTGGTAGTGAGTCAACTCCGGTGACCATGGAAGATCTCAGAAACTTGGAAACAAGATTGAGCTCTTCCTTGGTCAACGAAGTCAAGAAGATGCTTGAGCAACTTCTTGAAGACAAAGATGGCTCATCACCCCCTTCCCCTCAAGAGGAACTACCATCCGCACCTAAAGGGAATACTCCGGTATCCCCCGAAGGTATGGTGGTAGGGGATAAACTAGACACTACTATTTCCTCCACACGACCTGATGGGGGGAAGGGCGAGCACCGTGACACTTGGTACTCTCCCGATCCTCCCATCCCTCACCCTCATGTGTACAATAGAGGTGACCCACCTAAGCTTGAAGAGTGCACTACTTTTGCTCAATGGCAATCACTAATGAGAACTCATATGCGCACTCTTGCATTGAACTATGGAACATCATGGAGCATGGACTCTTTATTGGGGATCCAAACAACTTGACAAGAAGAGAGGTTGTCAACATTCAACTCAATGCCACTTTGCTTTGCATATGATTCAACAAGGATTGGGAACAAGGATTATCCACACATTGAGCACTTTAGCATTGCCAAGGAAGCCAGGATGCTCTCACCGTGTTGTTTGTTGGAAATGAGTATGAGGAGGAGCAGATATGATGCTCTAAGCAATGAAGCCAAGGTTTCTACATGAAAGAAGGTGAAGATCACGAAGACATGTATCGAGGCTCAAGACCACCGCCACTGTAACACCCTCGATCGGACCTATGCAAGTTTGGTGATTCCGCCAAACCCGCATAGAAGAAACGATTCAAAGGTGCCACAGCACTTTTGCGGTGGAAAGCAAAGTAATAACATTACACAACAGTCCTCGATGGGACCCAGAGCGTATATATATATATACAAGCGACTCCATGAGTCAAGAATACGATATCGGTACAAAGATCCAAATCACCTTGAAAATGTGTTGCTGTCAAAACCCACGGCAATGACGACGAGCAACACGTGAGCCGGAGGCTCCTGAAGCTTTGGTGGGCCTGGTCCCTCGGCAACGGCCCGCAAAACTCCGACACGTCACGCTTGGCTTGTTCGAGATGCCACCTCCATACCTGGTCAGAAGGTGATGGATTGATCGGTTTCGCATGGTAAACAAGTATACGTAAAATTCGAGCCATGACCGGCTCCCGGGTTTCCACAGAATCGGCTCCTAGAGCCGATTATCCCATGGTTACATTAGATCTCTACGATAACATGGGGTTTTGCTTCATCATTACAAGTTAAATCGATCTCTGACGTTTGACGTTTCACCACGTAATTGGAACGTCCTACGTGGTGAGCTGGTAGATACAAAAGATGATAGAAACTAACCCTAGAGGCCTAACAACCGACGTAAAGTCAATTAAGAACAACTCCTCTTGAACTAGCAAACCATATCCTTACGTTATCTGGATCGTTCAACCCGTTTGCAAGTCCCGACTACGTGGATATCAAACTAAACCTTGGAAAACAAGGCACAACCATAACGGTCGAATCGACTAAATAAAGATCAAGAAGATGCTACCTTTACACCGAAAAGGTGCAAAGGTAGCGAGGTAACTAGAGGTAGCACAACTTAACAAATCATAGTGAAAAGTACCGATGCTAACCTAAACAAATCTATGATAGTAGTGTTACTCGCCATCAACAAGGCTTGACGAGTAACACCAAATAACGATAGTGAATCGCCTATATCGCAAGATGCGATCTAGGCATGACATATTACCGAAAGAAACCCTAGAAACAAGGGGTGGCGATCTCGAGATTGTGTTGTTGTAAACGTGATTGTCCTCTTTTCTCGATAACCTTAGGTACATATTTATAGTCCGGAGACTTTCTATCTTTGGAATAACTCTACAACTCTATCTCTTACCTAAACCGAAGCGTAACCTACTACAATATACTGATACACGTGCAATTTAGCCCAAATCCACGTACATAGGCCGATTCAGCAACACGTTGCATATATGTATCTTCCAAGCCCATCTTGATTACCCATCTCCTCCTTTGGCCAAAATATGGCGATAACACATGCCCCCCTGGTTTTGGCAATAATAATTCAAAACCACTCTGATGTTTTTCTTCCTTCTTTTTTCTTCACATCGGGTTACGCGTTGCGGAGCGTAATCGTCACGCCACCCCTCATCATGATGCCCTGTCTTCTCAACTCCTTCGCAGCATGATTTGACGATTTTGGCGGACATTCGGGAAACCGCTATGGCATTGAACCGCCTCCCACTATTCCCCTTAAGCCAAGACCTAGATTTAAATTCTTGGCCGGCCTTGCGAGCCAGCCTAATCCTCCTGAACATTGGGTCTCTTGGTTCAGCAGGGTAGCTAGAGCTTACCAATCCCAATGGGAAACCACGGGAATAGCCGATGCCTTGCATTTGTCATTGTCTCCCCTTGAGAAACATGAGAATCTTCTAAAAACCATCGGCTACTTCTGGTCTGACGCTCTGAACTACTTCATGTTCGGTCATGGCCCTATGTCACCAACCCTGCTAGACGTGGTGATGATTACTGGTCTGGATGTTACATCACCCAGCCCTCTTTTAAAAGCCAAAGTCCCCTACAAACTGTCTTCAAAAACAGACTGCACGAACTGGGGTGCCTACCTCCAACGCCATATGAAAACAAAGGGCCCTGTCACAGAGAAAGAACACACAGCCTTTCTCAACTTTTGGCTGGAACATTTCATATTCTGTGGCCCTTCCCTTGCTCCAACCAAGAACTATCTCTCCTTAGCCCACGAACTGGCCAAAGGCACTCAACTTGGCATCGGCAAACTGTTCCTTGGAGAGGTCTATCGATATCTCCAGTTGATGTCTGTCAAGCTGTTCTCTGGCATAGCAGTCAAAATAGGTGGTCCTTGGTGGTTCATTCAGCTATGGGCTCAGCTGTATTTTCAAAACCACGTCCCAAACTTCCCCCTTTTGGCGAGTTGCACCTTTCCAAATGTAAAAGGGAAGAAGATCCGATGCACCGGCTATGGCCAAGCTTTGTATAGACTGCCAGGTAGTAAGCTGACCCCTCAGGAAGCATCTAAATGGTTCAGTATTTTCTTTCAAGGCCTGGACAATCCTACCTTCTTCCCTTACATGGAAGAATCGGAACATTTCGAAAATCCAATCTCCTTCAGGCTAGACAATTTTGCCGATGACACCAAAGACTTTCGGCTCTTTTCAACGTGATCCGTCCTGTTTCCTTCCGTTGGCATGAGTACATCCAATGTAATAATCAAGCTGGTATGAATTCTACCACCAATCGTAGTGGCTCGGCAATTTGGCCTTGGACAAGTACCTCCCATTTCTTTCTCCACCACCTTACAGAGCAGAGCCTATCCTCTGATCCTCTCACCAGCCAAAGGTGTTATTCCTTCTTTGATGCTCGACCATCCCAATTCCTAATGACCTCACCTTCGCCTCATCAACGATGGCTTTGAAGACGGTGGTCGATGTGGAAGACTCACGCCTTCAGAGAGCTCGGGACCGCTTCTTTGAAACAGCTCGATGTCGACTATGACATCCCGTGGAGCAGTACCACTACTTGTACATTTTATTGATGCAGCTTACAAATGATTCTTCTACTAACCCACTCTTTCTCTTTGCGGCAACAAGATGGCCCTGAACCTCATACGTGATGGCTCCCCTTCGAAGTTCTTTCCGCACCAGACTCGTGGTCCTTTTTCGCAAAACTCGCCACCTTTGAAAAAGGTCATAATGCAGAAACAGCCGATAACACCACAATCGGCTTCCAAGAACCAAGCAACTCCTAAATCAGCTGCCCCTCAAGTTCCAACTAAAACAAGAACGATGGTGAGGAAGGTAGCTGCCAGGAAGACCTTGAGGCGCCGGAGCCCTTCTCCAGAAAGCTCGCATGTAGGCTGATTCATGCCTTGGTCGATCTTTCTCATTCTTCCATTCTTGCAGACATGCTCGTGCTTACTGGTTCTCCTTTTTTACAGGGTTCCGTCGAAGACACCTCCAGCGAGGACACTCAGACCAATCGAGGAGAACTAGGCCCAACAGATTCTGAGAGGACCATCACACCGAGCCAGCCAGATTCACCACCATCGGCTTCCAGGAAAAGGTCGGTTCCTGAACCCTCGCCCCGAGCACCAATCGGGCGGGGCTGTATGGTCCCAAGAGCTCGCAAGGGCGCAAGCTTCTTCGTCGAGCGGAGGTTTCAAAATCACCACCCTTCATGCTCTTACCACTTGTTTCCTTTTGTCGCCGATTTATCATTATTTACATCATTAGCACCTTCCATGCAACAACGACGTTTCTAGTGGGAAAAGTCAGGCGGCGATGCCTTTAGCCAAGCCGGATCTAGCAATCCCCGCAGGTGCAGATGAAACGGCCACCACTTTGGCCAAGCCCCCAGCAACCACACACAAGCCGATCGTCTCCTCATCTGCTATCGCCTCGATCTTAGGAGAGGTACGTTAGCTTCTTTCGGCTCATCCTTACACGTTTGGACGCATACTGATGCTTTTTCGGGCTGCCAGAGTTGTGATATTTCAGGTTTGCTGACGTTCGACCCTGAATCCATCGAACCAACTCCTCGATTCGATGATGAACCACGAGCCAGGGCTGTTCCACCTCAATTCCAGCGTCTTAAAGCCCTGCTGTCCTCCCCGATCGAAGAGTTGATCGAGGGTTCTGAGGAGGTGAAGAGCGTTCTGGCTGAAATAAAAGACCAACTCCCAGTAGCATTGCAGGTGAAGCTTTGGCCAGTTGTAACCCTGTCTTTCTACGGGTCAAGGGTGAAGTTAGCTCGTGAGAGGATCAGTCTGCGCCGCGCCCAACTTCCACTGAAGGCCAATATCGCAGACAGATGTCAGCAGCTCAACGAGAAAAAGGCGTCTCTGGATGCCAAAACTGACACCTCTGTCAGTACCGCCGAGCTCGCATCCTTGAAAAGGGAGTTGGAAGATCTTGAAGAGAAGGTCCGGGCGACTAAACAGCTCATTTGCGACAAGGAAGAATCCATCGCCCGCTCTCAAGACGAGCGGAAGGCCTCAAAGCTCAAGACCGATCTGGCGAAATCGTGCCTGAACAAGCGGCTAGTGACGGGCAAGGACGAAGATGACGGCCGAGATCGCCGAGGTGGATCGTGTCCGTTGACGCCTCCACGCCTTGAGGCATTTCTTCATAGCTCGTTCACGTGAACCGCACCGCTTGTAACAGTTTGAACCTCTAGAGTCGATGATGCATCGGCTATATATTTTGTTTTTATTTGGCGATTTCATGTATCGCCCCCACATTTCACTGTCCATCGTCTCACGTGCTTTTTACTTGGCCGATTTCATGTATCGGCCCCATATTTCTTGTCCATCATCCCACATGCTTGGGAAATATTTCTTGAGATGTTGACCGTTGACCGCCAGTGGGAATTTCACGCCGTCCAGCTCCTCAAGCATGTACGCGTTCCCTCTTAAAACCTGATCGACCCTGTATGGCCCTCACTTTCTTGTTATATGCACGAGCTACCTTGGCCTTGTTCTCTTTGATCTTCTCCAGCGACCACAACCTGAGCTCAGTTAAATCCTCAACACTGTCACTCATCAGGGTTGCATATTCTTCAGTTGTTAGATTGTTCTGAAAAGTGACACGTCCTGATCCAGCCGTAATTTCTCAAGGCAATACGGCTTCTTGTCCATAGACTAGATGGTATGGCGAGGTTTTTATCGCTCCATGGCATGACATGCGATAAGCCCATAAAGCCTCGACGAACCTCGTACAACGCCTAGGGTGCTCGTCGACTTTTCTCTTGATCGCTTGATAAGGCTCGGTTGGATGCTTCACTTGCCCATTTGCTTGAGCATAGTATGGATATGATCGAATCGCTTAATCCCCGTGTCCTCACGAATTTTCTAAACTCGTGGGAAATGAAGACCGAACCTCCATCGGTCGTGATAGTTTGGGAATCCGAATCTATGAATGACATGTTCTTTCAAAAATTGATAACATCCTTTGAGTTCACCGACTTCATCGGACAGCCTCCACCCATTTAGTGAAATAATCGAATGGCCAAAATCCACATGTGGCCTTTGCTTGATGGAGGATTGATCTTGCCAATCATATCCATGCCCCAACCTCGAATGGCCAAGGTTTGATGATGGGGTTCATTCTTGCTGGTACCATCTGAATTTTCCCAAATTTCTGACATGCTTGACATCCTTTGTAGTACTTGAAGCAGTCCTCAAGCATGGTGGGCCAATAAAACCCTGATCGCCTGATCAACCATTTCATCTTGTAGTACTTGAAGCAGTTCCACAGGCGCCTTCGTGTACCTCGTGTAGGAGCCGATTGGCCTCGGCTGTCCCCAGACATTTGAGCAATAACCCCTCCAGAGTCCTGTAAAACATGTCGTCCCCGATAAGCACATACTTCATGGCCTTGTACCTTATCCGTTTAGGTGCCCCCCGAGCCGAATCCTTCAAGTAATTGAAGATATCGGCTCTCCAGTCGTCTGCTTCCAGGAACTGTACCTGAACATCGGCTCCCTCTGCTACGTCCTTGTAGCCTGAAGCCATTTGTGCAAGATCATTCGCCTCGGTATTCTGCGATCGCGGGATCCAGGTGAAGTTTATGTACCGGAACTGTGCCATCAGCTCACGGCAGTGCAGCCATAATGGGAAGAGTGACTCGCTCTCACACTTGTATTCCTCCGTGAGTTGGGAAATCACCAACTTGGAGTCTCCAAAAATTTCCACTGCTTCTGCTCCAGCTTCGATGAGCAACTCCATTCCCTTGCGTATCGCCTCATACTCAGCGACGTTGTTGGTGCGAGAGGTAGATAACCTGATGGAGAAGGAAAATGTTGCCCCCCGGGGCGACACGAGTAAAATGCCGATGCCGCAACCATCGTCACAAACCGATCCATCGAAAAACATAGCCCACGCTCTTATAGACAGCGCTGCTATATTCGTGTTGATCCTTTCAGCGATAAGGTCGGCCAATGCCTGACCCTTAACCGCTTTTGCGGGTTGATACCGGATGTCAAATTCCGATAACGCAAACATCCATTTGCCGAGTCGGCCTTTCAACATAGGAGCCGACAGCATGTGTTTTATGACATCGATTTGCATATGATGACAATCTCCGGCGATAGCAAGATGTGGCGCCTTAGTGCGGTGAAAAATGTGCAAAGGCACAACTTATCGATCTCGGGATACCTTGTCTGCATCCGGCATCCTGGCGATGTAAATACAACGCTCCAGCCCATCATAAACTTGTACCACCACTGAGGCGATGGACGTGTCAGCTACTGATAAGTAAATGTAGAATGGCCTATCCTGCTGGGGCGGAACCAACACTGGCGGCTTCGTCAGATATTCTTTGATCTCGTCGAAGGCTCGTTGTTACGCCCCAAATGAATTCCTCGTTAGATTTAATTTTCACCAGTCCCATGAACGGCTCTATTCTTCCTGACAGATTGGAGATGAATCTTCTGACGAAGTTGATCTTGCCGATGAGAGACTGCAGTTCTTTCTTCGTGGTAGGTGGCTTCATTGTTCGCCGCCTCGACTTTTCAGGCCGATCTCAATTCGCGTTCATGGACCAAGAAACCCAGAACCGACCGTCACCGAAAGGCACACTTCTTTGGATTCATCCGTGGCGAATTTTCTTGTTCGGTCTAGGGCGCGTTCGAATCGTCCAAGTGTCCTTGTCTTTGAAGCAGACTTGACCACCACGTCATCGATGTAAATTTCCACTAGCTTGCCGATCAGGTCATGGAAAATGTAATTCATGGCTCTTTAGTGCGTGGGCCGACATTCTTCATCCAAATGTCATCACTACATATTCAAACAACCCCACGAACAGGACTCGAAAGCAGTCTTGTGTATGTCATCCGAGCCATAAAAATTTGGTTGTAACGGCATTGCCATCCATGAAGCTCAAGATCTTATGACCAGCGGCGTTGATTAACGTCTACGCTACGGCATCGGATACTCATCCTTTGAGTAGCTCTGTTGAGATCCGAAAATCTATAGCAACACGCCAATCATCCTTTTCTCTACAGTGCGATACTAGAAATCCACTCAGCATACCTGCATGGCCTAATTAACTTGGCTGTCAACATTTTCTCGACCTCTTTCTTAACTTCTTCCAAAATTTCGGCCTTCATTTGTCGTGCTCACTGCTGGAATGGCCGAAATCCTTTTTTAAGCGGGAGTCGATGCTCAATGATGCTCCTGTCTAACCCAGGCATCTCTGTATAGTCGGTGCGATGCGGATATTCTTTCAGAGCTATCATCGGACCCGGACTTGGATCTAACTTCTTGCGATAAATGTTGGTCGTGGCTTATCCCGGGACCGATGTCGATCTCCTCTAGTTCATCGGATGTAAACCCATACCCTAGCTTTCCGTCACTGTTAAATCGATGCTAAACACAGGGCAAGCAGTTGGTGAGGACAACAAAAATAATTTGGGCGATTGCAGAATCGCCCCTTTGATCGCATTAGTCAAGGATGGTTTACACCTTATGTGTTTTACATTGGCGAGGAATCTCCTGCTACGACTACGTGCTCGCTTGTCGTAAGATTGCTTTTTATTTTTGTGGCCGATCGCGAGGATCGCGTACCATCTGATCGTGGACTTTGCTACTCTGTCGGGCGGTGGATAAGACCAGCCTCACCCGTTTTTGTAGCTTCAATGCGCTCAGCCGTCTAGACTGATTCGGAGATCGGCTCTTGGTCTTACGCCTCCCAGACGTTCATGCCAGCTATGGAGATCTCGATTGAATCATGCGTGGATGACCTCTACTTCATCTCCGTCCCATGTATTAGGCACCGGTGCATCGTGGATGGAATGCAGCGATTAAGCGTGAATCCAATCTCTCCCGGCAAGACAGTAGGTGCTTTTGTCCCGACGAAGAATGACGTAGGGATGGTTTTACGCCAGTCGGATCCACGTTCGACGCCTTGCGTTTAAGTTGGCCGTTGAAGTCGCTTAACGTGACGTTGGTTTTGATCAGATCTGCAGTGGAGCGTCCCAAACGTCGTAGCATGGAGTATGGAATTATATTGACTGCCGCTCCGGTGTCCACCAACATCTTGCTGACAGGCTGCCCATTGATGTATCCTCGTAGGTACAGGGCTTTCAGATGTTTGTAGCCCTTCTCTCGTGGCTTCTCAAAGATAACCGGCCGTGGGCCGCAGTCAAACTGTGCCACTGGTAGCTCGTTGGTTCTTGGAGCGCAGAACTTTGACAGAATTATGAACACCATGTTTGTGCCAGCCGATGTCTTTGGATCGGCTTTTACCGGTTTGGGGCGCCACTCTCTCCTTTTCGGGCGATCTTCCGTTTCCAAGGTCTGCCGAATTTTAACGGCCAGATCGGGACGTGCTTTCTTTAAAGCGTGGAATCTGCGCTTGGCTTCCTCAAGTTACGCGATCGTTGAACTCTACGCTTTTGGTGTCTGAGCCCGGGACACCACCTTGACGGTGATATCTGTCTTCTTCCTGTCATCCATTGGCTCCTCGAGATCTTTTGTTCGAGCGGACTCCTGTGTCGGCTCGAGGTGGAGAGGACCTAGGCAGCTTGAACACCGACATCGGCCCGTGTCCTCCTTCTTTGTCCACATTCGCGGTTATCGATTGTAGGCAATCGGCTCATTCCGCATCCAGCAATACTTGAAGAAAGGACAATCCCAATGTTTGTCTACGCCTTCCTTTTCTCTTGGCAGTCCCTAGCGAGGTGCTCATATCCTTCATCGTCTCTATCAGCGGCGACGTCGATCATCTTGGCCCATACTTGTTAAGGAGATGCGTGGAGTGTGGCCGATATATCGCCTTCTCACCTTCTCCTCGATTAAATACCTTTGTCATCGTCTGGGCGGTCACGTGGACCGCCTCCTCTCTTTCTTTGGCCTGGCGCGACCGCCTCCTCCTTATATGTGCCATGATGGTATCGACCTGCCATGTTGACCTCGAACGAGAAATCAGCGGCGCCTCGTGGAGTGCATGTTCTACCATGTTGACGCCGGAAATGGGTTTGTGTCTAATTTCATGGCGAACTGCCCAAGGATCGACGGCCTGTTATCGCCGTTTGGATCCGGGCGTAGCTCTTTGCGATCGTTTGTGGTGTGGGTGAATGAGTGATGCCACTTGCGAAGGTCTCCGTTCATCTCTGGCCGTGAGGATTTTGTGGCCTTCGGTAACTTCACTTTCTTTTAGCATAAATCGAATATCTGCTCAGCTTTGCTCACATCAAGTCGAACCCTTTTGCAGGCCCTTGCTGCTTCACCCGTTTGCGGACCAGATCGCCCCGAGCCCATTCAGCCCGGCCACCTCCGGTCTTGTGTAGGATCCTCTTCTTACATCAACCAGGCCTATCGGACGCTTGAACTTGTCTTGATACAACTCAGGGTGGCGTTGTTCATACATCGTCAGCTTCTGGGCCATGTGCGCCAATGAGTTGTACTCTACTTGGAAAGCTAGATCCTTGATAGGTGCTGAGAGACCCAACACGCCAGCTCATTGCTTCTTTTTCGATTAAGCAGTGAGTAACATCGGTTCTTAGTCTGGCTGGATGTACTCGGCTATAGTTTCTCCTTTTGCCGCTGCGCCAGTCTGCAATGCCGACCTCGGTAGCCTCAATGATCTTGAATGTGGGCTGCTCTTCCGATTGCTTCAGTGCGGATCGAATCGGTGGCGAGGTGTACCACCCAAAATCTGGTCCTGTCAGAGATTGCGCAAAGAACCTTACGTGCAACTGATCCGATGCTGAAATCATGCCTAACTGTGCCAGGTATCGGCTCACGTGCTCGATCGAGCTCGACCCTTCTGACCCGCTAAACCTTGAGAACTCAGGGAGCCGATACTTGGGTGGCAGCGGGATCAGATCACACTCGTTGGGGTACGGCTTAGAATAGCCGATTGTCCTTCTCTTGACGCAGCGAACTGTCTCTCAAGATGGTACGGATTTGCTCCACTGTTTGAGCTGTAGGGGCTAGATTCTCATGACTCGTTCGATGGCATACTTGGCCAGCCACGCTGTTTGTCGGCGTCCATCCTGCATATCGCTCGAAACGCCTCCTCAAGCCCTGCTCGGGAACTCCTGCGCGAAATCCTGCGGTTGCAATCTGGTTGGTGCGTGTCGTTATTGCAGCCCGAGACGTAGGTGCACACATATCCATGTGGGATTTCTTTAGGTGGCTCAAACGATGGCGGCAATCGCTGGTCGCCTCCGACCTTGTATACGACGTCGCCGCTGCCCATGGTGGCTCGGGCTGCAAGTGTGAATGGCAGCGGTGGCCCGGCCTGAGCGGTATTTCTCCTGGTGAGTCCCCAGTAGGCCCCACGGAATGCGATGTTTCATGATCTCTGAACTACGAATCGCGATCCGCTCAGCGTTCACGTGCTCTCGTAATGGCGGTGAAGAGAATGAGCCACCATGTAGTTGACTTCACATCCACGAGCTCAGTGCGCTCCTCTCAAGAACAGGCGGATCCACCTCATCAAGAGCACCCTCGGTGAGAACCCTTTCCACGATGCCATGCTTACGAAGTCCTCTCAAAAGAGCCGATGAGATCGGCTTCAAGAGCTTTGATGTCATCATACCGCCTTGTGCTCCTCGGGCAGCTCGTATGTGACTGTCCCCCATCTCGGCGTCGGATGTCGATGGATCTTATTGAAAGTCCCACGTGCGCAGAATGTGTTGCCTGTCAAAACCCACCGGCGAGCAGCGACGAGCAACACGAAGAGCCGGGAGGCTCCCAGAACTGCTGGTGGGCCCTGGTCCCTCGGGCAACGGCCCGCAAAACTCCGGCACACGTCCTGGCTTGGTTCGAGGGCGTGCCACCTGACATGGTAAACAAGTATACATAAAATTTGAGCCGTGACCGGCTCCCAGGTTTCCCTGTGAATCGGCTCCTAGAGCCGATTATCCCATGGTTCTGCATTAGATCTACGATAACATGGGGTTTTGCTTCATCATTACAAGTTAAATCGATCTACGACAGTTTGACGTTTTCACCACGTAATTGGAACGTCCTACACGTAATTGAGCCTCGTAGATACAAAAGATGATAGAAAACTAACCCTAGAGGAGGCCTAACAACCGACGTAAAGTCAATTACCGGAACAACTCCTCTTGAACTAGCAAACCATATCCTTACGTACTACTGGATCGTTCAACCCGTTTGCAAGGCCTGACTACGTGGATATCAAACTAAACCTTGGAAAACAAGGCACAACCATAACATATCGAATCGACTAAATAAAGATCAAGCAAGATGCTACCTTTACACCCGGGAAAAGGTGCAAAGGTAGCGAGGTAACTAGAGGTAGCACAACTTAACAAATCATAGTGAAAAGTACCGATGCTAACCTAAACAAATCTATGATAGTAGTGTTACTCGCCATCAACAAGGCTTCGATTTAGTAACACCAAATAACGATAGTAGATCTTGCCTAGATCGAGATGCGATCTAGGCAAATGACACTTACCCGAAAGAAACCCTAGAAACAAGGGTGGCGTCTGCCGAGATTGTGTTTGTTGTGAACGTGATTGTCCTGTTTTCTCGATAACCTTAGGTACATATTTATAGTCCGGAGACTTTCTATCTTTGGAATAACTCTACAACTCTATCTCTTACCTAAACCGAAACGTAACCTACTACAATATACAGATACACGGGCAATTTAGCCCAAATCCACGTACAAGGCCGATTCAGCAACACGTTGCATATATGTATCTTCCAAGCCCATCTTGATTACGGCCCATCTCCTCCTTTGGCCATAATATGGCGATAACAAAATGATACGGCGTCCGACTACGGACAAGATGCAAATGGGGCTAATAGCCCTGAAGAATAACCAATGGCGTCCATAACCCTGCCCAGCCAGGAAGGGTAACCTCATAACGGCGTCGATCTCAAACCTGCTTAAACAAAGGGGTGCCGACAAAGGGCAAAGGAAAAGAAGGAGCGTCGATCGAGGCCAAGACAGCGAGGCTAGAATTCGGCGGTCCTCGCCTACATAGGGATGGTTGACTGAGCGGCAGTGGCAGCATGCACTAAACAACCTATAGAGACTCGATACAACTGGCGGCAATCAGAGAGGGCTAAGAGAGACCTAATCGGAACCAACCTGAATCTAACACCAAACAAACCCATCCTGGTATTTCCCCCTCGAGACCAAACGAGGAAGTCCACCGAGGAACTCACACAGTTGGCAGTTTTACTTATTCAGTTATCGTTGCAGCAATTACTAGTCAGGTAAAGATAGTCGTCCTGATAAAACAAGCAGTGGGCACTTTTAGTTAATCATTCCGTTATAGTTGCGACACTTACTAGTCAAATACATTTAGCATGAGATAACCCAAAACCCAGCAGTTGTTGGTACTTTTATTTAGCCATTACGTGATAGTTGCCATACTTACTAGTCAGGTACAATGGTCGCAAGCGACACTCCAAACAAGCAATTGTGGGCAGTATTAGTTAGCCATTCCATTATAGTGAAGCTGATTACTAGTCATTATAAAGGTCAAATTTAAAGCAATAAACTTTAGTTATGCTTGTCTATGGTCGAGATACTGTGCTCCAAGTCGTCCATATCCGCGACACGGCTTTGAAAGTTTTACCGGGGGGTGCACCAATAGCAACACACGCTCGATCAACCTCGGAAAAACCAAATCAAAACCCAACGAGGCCTTCACGACAAAGCAATCACAGGATTCAGAAATATTTCAGGGGGCCACCCCTTGGAGTCTTACCCGCAACGAAGTAAGCTAGATTCGAGACGGACCCGAGGTTTGTGGGGCCGGCTGTAAGCGACTGGGTACCCAAAACTGGGCTTGTCGATACTGAAGGGAATATGCCCTGAGAGGCAATAATAAAGTGTTTATTATGTGTATTCCAAGTATATGATAGATGTTTATTTTGCATGCTATAATTGTATTAATACGGAAACGTTAATACATGTGTGTTTAATAAACAAACAGAAAGTTCCTAGTTATGCCTCTCTCATAAACTAGCTCGTTGATTAACAAGATGATCAAGGTTTCCTGATCATGGACATTGGATGTTGTTAATAACGGGATCACAAAATTAGTGTAATGATGTGATGAACATTCATCCGAAGTATAGCATTACGATCAAAGTCATTGAGTTTATATTGCTATAACAACTTACGAAGTGATCCTAATCCTTAGACCATGAGATCATGTCAATCACTATCACCGGAAGAGTTTCTTGATAACATCAAACGCGTCACCGTAACGGGTGATTATAAAGATGGATTGAGAACTAATAAAGTGTTATGTTGAGGCTCATGGATCGAGAGTGGAATTTGTTCATCCGATGACGGATAGATATACTACGGGCCCTCTCGGTGATATCACATTGATTAGCTTGCAAGCAAGTGATTTGATCACTAGAATGTTATATCACGACGAGAAAAGAGTGCATGTCGATGCGAGATCAAACTAGGTATGGAGATACCGATGATCGAATCTCGGACATGTAATATATCGTGAAACAAAGGGATTAAGATACTAGCGTAAAGGTTCCGCGATCACAAGAAAGTCATCGTTGAATGTGTGGGAGTCGTTATGGGTCTCAGATCCATTCGATTATTGATCTGAGAGGGTCTCGATCATGTCCGCATTATTCACGAACCGTAGGGTGACACACTTAAGAGACACCGACATCCAATTGAGCAAATGTTTCATGCGAAAGAATGAACAAGCGCGAATTTATTTCACTAGATACCAAAGCAGTTTTGGTGAAATTGCATAAAGTGGTTATGCATGTGAAATAGAATTCTAGCAAGGGTTATTTGTGAATGTTTGTCATTAAAGTAATTGACAAAATTCTGAATAAAATAAAAGAGTTTTATTTAATGAGAGTTTGCATTAAATTTGGTGGAAATTTAATGGGAATTTGAGTGGACTTTTGAGTGGAGGGAATTTAGAGGAGTTTTGTGGTGGAGTGTCCACCCACATGAAGAGGGAGGCAGGGGCAGCCCCATGCGCGGCCACCCCTTGGGGTTCCCCTCCTCCTATAAAGGAGCCCTCCTCCTCACTTGTCTCTCACACCTCCTCGTGAAGGATCTCTCTCCCCTCTAGAATTTATCCCCATGGTCTCGGACTAGCGAGATACATGTTCCCGGTGGCTATTCGGCAAGAAATAGTTGTGCTTCGCTGAATCGCTGGAGGCGAGGCGGAGGTTGCTCGGTGCCTCGAGCGTGTGTGCGAGCACGGATCTGCTAATTTGCGGCGCTAGGACTTCCTCTCGATCTTGAGATCGGCAAGAGATCGTCTACATCAACCACGAGTTGAACTCGTTAAGCTTTGTCGGTCTTCAAGGGTATGTTCTCTACGGATATACATCCCCGTTGTTTTGTATCCATATATAGATCTTGGTATATAGTTCACATCGTAGGAAAATTTTTGTTTTCTATCTGCGAACCCTCTGATTAGTATCGAGCCGGATCTATGCGTAGATACTTTACGGGTAGTACACATATGAGTATGTGGGCGATGATGATCATGTTGTTGCTCCTTTGTTGTGATTTTGGATATTGGTGGCATAGTGGGATGAAGCGGCCGGACAAACTTTACATGTCCTCGCACATGAGGACTGTTCCACACTTGACATGCAACTAGTTTGCATAAGTGGCTAGCGGTGTCTGTCTCTCCTACTATAGTCAATATCTATTTTGCAAGCGAGTTGTCAACAATTTGATTATCCTCGTTGTGGTTCATGTTAAATAAGTAAACGGTTCTATCTCGAAAGCCCTAAGCCACGTAAAACTTGCAATGGATAAATTATAGGCGTCTAGTTTAGATTGTTGCTGGGCTAGTGTTATGATATGGTAGTGTTGTAAGTAGAAGTATGAGATGATACTCTTACAACACACATAGCGTGTAAAGTCCATAGACCTTGGATTTACACATATAGGTATGATAGTTATCATACCACGATGCACATGATAGAGATCATCTGCGGGAACCATATAATTTCACTAATAACCATATGATGTATGATTACATCTTATATTGCTTGTTTAGCGCTTTGTTAAGCATAATAAGATGATCCCTCATTTAAATATCAAGATAAGAATGTGTTCTTCCTTTTAGTATGCACCGATTATGTTTTCGTCGCTCCAAGACATCACGTGATGATCGGGTGTTCTTGGATCCACGACCATATTTCGGGTGTAAAAGCGATTTACATAAATACTAAGGTTCTAACTTGGCGAGCCTAGCATGTACGCACATGGCCTCGAACACTGATCGAAAGGTTAAGCATGAGTCATATAGTTGATATGATGCCCATTTGATGCTCGCCTTTGAAGCTATCTGACTCACGTGATGATCGGACTTGGTATAGTGGATTTGGTTCATGTAATCACCAAAAGGACACGAGGATGTCGCTTTTGAGTGGGAGTTCATTAATAATATAGATTAGTTGAACTCGATCTATCATATACTTAGTCTAAACTTTACAAATTACATTGTAGATGGCACCACCTGTTTTAATTTCAATGCGTTCATGGAGAAAGAGAAACTAGCAACGAGGTAGCAACTTTCTTGAATGGGCCATGAATTTGAGGATTCTCCTCTGCTTGCAAAAAGCAATATGTGCTAGAAGCGCGTTAGGCCCCACCTTTGATGATGCCCCGGCGAGAAGAATGTCTATCGGACTCGTCGGAGGACCACAACTTAGTTCATTGCGGCATATTGTATGGGCTAGAGGCGAACTTGGCGTTTAGCGGCAATGCATTTGATACAATGGGTGAGTTGAAAATGATTTTCGACACACATGCTGCAGTGAAACTACAATGCTTGAAAAGTTCTTTAGCTGCATGATGGAAGAGCACAGCTCAGTTAGTGAGCATGTACTCAAGATGTCGGATTCACGATAAGCTTGTGTCCTTAGAATAACGATTCCCATTGACTTAGGCATCCATCGTGTTGCAGGTCTACGCCACCTAGCTATAAGAGCTTCGTGATGAACTATAATATGCAAGGCATGAAGAAGTCTCTCCCGAGCTTACATCGATGCTTAAAAGCTGAGTGGAGATCAAAAGGAACATCAAGTGTTGATGATCAATAGGAACTTGGTTTCAAGAAAGACAAGAAGGAAAGCGGAAGGAAGTAAGGCGGCAAGCACTGTTGCAGCGCTGAAAAAACCGAGTTGGACCTAAGTCTAATTCGAGTGCTACTATTGTAAGGGGTACCCTTTGGGCAAGCGCCCCAAGTATCTGGCGGACAAGAAGGCCGGCAAGGCAAACAAAGGTATATATGATATACATGTTATTGATGTGTACTTGACTAGTGCTCATGATGCACTTGGGTATTTGATACCGGTTCAGTTGCTAATATTTGTAACTCGAATCGGGGGCTCGAACAAGCGACCGCTAGCAAGGGGTGAGGTCAAGATGCTTGTCGGCAATGGATCAACGTTGATGTGTCGTAGTCGAACGCTGCCTCTCCACTTACGTCGGGATTAGTCATAAACTTAAATAAATGTTATCGGTGCTGCCGAGCATGAACATTGTATCTGGATCATGTTTGATGCAAAGTGGTTATTCATTTAAATCTGAGAACAATGGTTGTTCCATTTATATGAATGAAATATTTTATGGTCATGCACCGATGATGAATGGTTTATTTCTGTTAGATCTCGATGATAATGTTACACATATTCATAATGTTAATGCTAAAAGTTAAACTTAATGATGATATATCCGCATATATGTGGCCTTTGCCGTCTAGGTCATATTGGCATTAAGCATGAAGAAGCTCCATTCGGATGGACTTTTGGAATCACTTGATTATGAATCATTTGATACATGTGAGCCATGCCTTATGGGCAAGATGACTAGAACGCCGTTTTCGGTTCAATGGAGCAGGCGACAGTTTATGGAAATCATACATTACGATGTATGTGGTCCAATGAGTGTGTCGTGAGGTGGATATCGTTATTTTGTTACTTTCACGGATGATTTGAGTAGATACGGTTATATCTACTTGATGAAACACAAGTCGAAACCTTTGAAAAGTTCAAGGAATTTCGAATGAAGTGGAAAATCATCGTAATAGAAAGATCAAATTTCTGATCCGACCGTGGAGGTGAGTATCTAAGTTACGAGTTTAGCACTCACATGAAAGAGTGTGGAATTGTTTCACAACTCACACCTGCGGAACACCACAGCGAAATGGTGTGTCGAACGTCGTGTCGTACTTTATTAGATATGGTTCGATCTATGATGTCTGACGGACTTGCCGTTGTCATTTTGGGGTTATGCACTAGAAACCGCTGCATTCACTTTAAATCGGGCACCATCTAAATCCGTTGAAAAGACCGTATGAATTGTGGTTTGGAAACAAACCTAAGCTATCATTTCTTAAAGTTTGGGGTTGCGATGTTTATGTGAAGAAACTTCAACGGATAAACTCGAACCCAAAGCGGAAAAATCGTCTTCATAGGATACCCTAAAGAAACTATTGGGTATTCCTTCTATCAGATCCGAGGCAAGGTTTTTGTTGCCAAGAATGGATCCTTTCTAGAGAAAGAGTTTCTCATGAAAGGTGTGAGTAGTCGGAAGGTAGAACTCGAAGAGGTTGTGGAACCTTCTCTTCAAAGTATGGCGAGTAGCCGGTAGGAAGTTGTTCGAGTTGGCTCCACTGTTGAAGAAGGAACTAATGATAATGATCATGAAACTCGAAGAGAGTACTTGAACCTCGCGGGTCAAGCAGGGGCGTCACGCTCAGTATGGAAATCTGTCAAAAATTTCATGGTTGATGAAAATAATGACCTGCGACGTATGAAGAAGCGATGATGAGCGATTCCAACAAATGGTTAGAAGCCATGAAATCCGAGATGGAATCCATGTATGAAAATCAAGTTTGGAACTTGGTGGAATTACCTCCGAAAGGCCGTGGAGAACAAATGGATTTTCAAAAGGAAAGCGTCTTGATGGTAATGTGACCATCTATAAAGCTCGACTTGTCGCAAAGGGTTTCGACAAATTCAAGGAGTTGACTACGATGAGACTTTCTCTCCGTGGCGATGCTAAAATCGATTAGGATTATGTTAGCAATTGCTGCATATTTCGATTATGAAATATGGCGGATGGATGTCAAAACGCGTTTCTCAATGGTAATATTGAAGAAGAGTTGTATATGATACAACCAAAGGGTTTTGTCGATCCTAAGGATGCTAACAAGGTGTGCAAGCTTGATCCATCTATGGATTGAAGCAAGCATCACGAAGTTGGAATCTCCGCTTTGATGAGGTGATCAAAGAGTTTGGATTTGTCCAAACTTATGGAGAAGCTTGTATTTACAAGAAAGTGAGTGGGAGCAATGTGGCATTTCGATATTATATGTGGATGACATATTATTGATCGAAATGATATAGAACTTTAAACAGTGTTAAAGTTATCTAAGCGACAAATTTTCAATGAAGGACCTAGGTGAAGCGTCATACATATTAGGCATAAAGATCTATAGAGATAGATCTAGGCGCCTAATAGGGCTATCATAAAGTACATATCTTGATAAGATTTTAAAGAAGTTTAAAATGGGCCGGAAAGAAGGGGTTCTTACCTATGTTGCAAGCCAAGACATTGAGTAAGACTCAAGTCGACCGGCTGAAGAAAGAGATAATGGACAAAGTCCCTATGCTTGACCATAGGCTCTATAATGTCGCCATGCTATGTACAAGACGGATGTAGCACACGCTATTAGTTTGACTAGTAGGTACCAATCGGATCGAGTTCGGAACCTTTGGATAGCGGTCAAGAATATCCTTAAGTACTTACGAAGAACTAAGGATATGTTTCTTGTATCTGAGGTGAAGAAGAGCTAAATAAGCTAAGTGTTATGTCGGCTAGCTTTGACACCGATCCGGATGACTCTAAGTCTCAATCCGGATACGTATTTCTCATGAATGGCGAGCGGTTAGTTGGAGGAGCTCCAAACAACTGTGGTAGCGGGATCGACAACGGAACGAATATGTTCTTTGCTTGAAGCGGCTCGAGCGATTTGGATGAAGGAGTTCATATCCGAACTAGGAGTTGTGGCAAACGTTGGATCAATGGTGATCTATTGTGACAACAATGGTGCCATTGCCAATGCCAAAAGCCAAGGTCTCACAAGCATTCCAAGCATATTAAGCGCGGTTTCACTCCATCCGAGCATGTCAAGGATGGAGATATAAAGATTGTAAAAGTACATACGGATCTCAATGTAGCAGATCCGTTGACTAAAACTCTCCCTAGAGCAAAACATGATCAACACGAGAACTCAATGGGTGTTAGATTTATCACTATGTAACTAGATTATTGTCTCTAGTGCAAGTGGGGAGGCTGAAGGGAATATGCCACGAGAGGCAATAATAAAGTGTTTATTATGTGTATTCCAAGTATATGATAGATGTTTATTTTGCATGCTATAATTGTATTAATCTGAAGCGTTAATACATGTGTGTTTAATAAACAAAGAAAGTTCCTAGTTATGCCTCTCTCATAAACTAGCTCGTTGATTAACAAGATGATCAAGGTTTCACGATCATGGACATTGGATGTTGTTAATAACGGGATCACAAAATTAGTGTAATGATGTGATGAACATTCATCCAGTATAGCATTACGATCAAAGTCATTGAGTTTATATTGCTATAACAACTTAAGTGATCCTAATCCTTAGACCATGAGATCATGTCAATCACTATCAGGAAGAGTTTCTTGATAACATCAAGCGTCACAATAACGGGGTGATTATAAAGATGGATTGAGAACTAATAAAGTGTTATGTTGAGGCTCATGGATCGAGTGGAATTTGTTCATCCGGATAGCGGATAGATATACTCTGGGCCCTCTCGGTGATATCACATTGATTAGCTTGCAAGCAAGTGATTTGATCACTAGAATGTTATATCACAGGAGCGAAAAGAGTGCATGTCGGTAGCGAGATCAAACTAGGTATGGAGATACCGATGATCGAATCTCGGACATGTAATATATCGTGAAACAAAGGGATTAAGATACTAGCGTAAAGGTTGAAACGATCACAAGAAAGTCATCGTTGAATGTGTGGGAGTCGGTATGGGTCTCGGATCCGCTTGATTATTGATGAGAGGGGTCTCGATCATGTCCGCATTATTCACGAACCGTAGGGTGACACACTTAAGACACCGACATCCAATTGGAGCAAATGTTTCATGCGAAAGAATGAACAAGCGCGGAATTTATTTCACTAGATCTCAAAGCAGGTTTTGGTGAAATTGCATAAAGTGGTTATGCATGTGAAATAGAATTCTAGCAAGGGGTTATTGTGAATGTTTGTCATTAAAGTAATTGACAAAATTCTGAATAAAATAAAGAGTTTTATTTAATGAGAGTTTGCATTAAATTTGGTGGAAATTTAATGGGAATTTTGAGTGGACTTTTGAGTGGAGGGAATTTAGAGGAGTTTTGTGGTGGAGTGTCCACCCACATGAAGAGGGGAGGGCAAGGGGCAGCCCCCATGTGACCACCCCTTGGGGTTCCCCCCTCCTCCTATAAAGGAGCCCTCCTCCTCACTTGTCTCTCACACCTCCTCGTGAAGGATCTCTCTCCCTCTAGAATTTATTCCCATGGTCTCGGACTAGCGAGATACATGTTCCAGTGGCTATTCGGCAAGAAAGAGTTGTGCTTCGCTGCATCGCTGGGCGAGGAGGCGGAGGTTGCTCGGTGCCTCGAGCGTGTGTGCGAGCACGGATCGCTGCTAATTTGCGGCGCTAGGACTTCCTCTCGATCTTGAGATCGGCAAGAGATCGTCTACATCAACCACGAGTTGAACTCGTTAAGCTTTGTCGGTCTTCAAGGGTATGTTCTCTCTGAGATATACATCCGCCCGTTGTTTGTATCTAGTATATATAGATCTTGGTATATAGTTCACATCGTAGGAAATTTTTTGTTTTCTATCTTGCGAACCCTCTGATCTGGCGTAAGCGGGTCACAATTCCTAAACAGTGTGCTATCACATGCAATTTAAATAAAAGCAGTAGCATGGCATAAATGCAGGATAAATAAATAAAACCTCAAACTAGTTTGTGGCCCCAAGAAATAAATGAATCAAGCTACGGCTCGGGGGGTCCCATATACCTCCGGATGTGGATAGCGATAAATCAAGGAACAAGTATCAAGTACTCGGGGTCCTACGGGACACAAGTGAGCGTTCGGAAACTAAATATTTTCTATCACCCACCGATGCCTCTGCTTACTTCAATTTTAGTTGTTAAACAGGAATTAAAGTGTATGATAAGTAAAACTATGATCATCTCCAACATCAAACATGCGGCAAGGCTCCAACAACTGTGGCACTTGACAACATAGCAACACTTAAAAGCGACTTCTGACGGCGCAAGTCCAACTATCTACCAAACAACAGGTAATAGGATGTGTCCAAGGCAATATAGGGCTGCATAGGATATCACGGGTACAAAAACTAGAGCATCGCAACACAGATAGCAAAGATCAACAGGAGGGAATAAATACTATAAAAGTAAGATAGGTAGAAAGGGGGAGATGCTCGCCTGAAAAGCATTGTCGAAGGATCAACCGAAGATCGTGACTCACATCAACTCAACGGCCTTATCATGAAGAACCAAAACACTAGAAGAAACAGGATGCACTATTTAATACAACGGAAGAAGATCGGCATGATGCATGTATGATGCATGACATGGCCAAGGTCAATCTGTCGGTCAATATTAAGTGGGCAACCGGGTCCCGACAATTAATTAAATGGTTCAAGTTATTTAGATACCCGCATTTTAAATGTTGTTTTAACAAGGCAAGATATGACAACAACGGTTCGATGCACAAATTTAAATGAGGCCAATATAAGGCTAGATTTGCCCGCATATGGGCCCCATATTTAATTATTAGGTGAATCGGCATAAAACCCCAAACCACATGATTGTATGCATGCAAGACAATTATTATGCGACAAGTTATATTATGTTATAAAATAGGGTTTGGAAGGGTTTCACACATTAGGTCCGTGATCTTGGGGTTCGGGTTGGGTCGATCTCGGTCGGATCTGGGGTTGAGGTTCGATGGCTCGGCGGGATCGTTCACGGATGGCAGAGTAGATCTCGGCGTTCGGGGAGACGAACTTGGCGTTCTCGTGGCGGAGTGCTTGTTGTTCCAGTGGCGTTCTTGGCGGTCTCCGGGTTCGGCCTTGGCATTCGGGGTGAAGTTCTTGACGTTCCTTGTCTTGTCGAAGTCCTTGTTGCTCTACGGCGAAGAACTTAGCGTCATCGGGGTCCGAGAAGGAGATCTTGGCGCGACCGGGTCTGAGTCGACCTTGGGTTTAGGGGTCTCGGCGTCTGGTGGCGAGTCATCGGTGCTCCGATCACCTTGTCGTCGGCGACACCGGATCCTCGGTCGCGTGCATCACCTAGATCATATCGATTTCGGGGTTCGGCTCGATGGCGAACTTGGGTTGGTTCGGTCACTATGGAAGTTGAGCTTGTTTGTCGTCGTTGTATCGCAGAGGTTGTCCGCGTCTTGTAGTAGCGATTACCACGTCGATCCCGACAAGCGACAACACCGTCGAGCGTGGCATGAACGGGCTGCGCGGCTTGGCGACGAGGGCGAAGGCGGTGGCGTGGCCTGGAGGAGGTGCCTTGGTGCGGTGGCCAGCCAGCGGTAGGTAGGGTCCAAGCGAGGTAGCTCAGCGGAGAGGGCCGAGGATGTGGGCGGCAGCCAGCGGAGTGGGGCAGGAGGGCTGCGAGCCACAGCGAGCTCGAGCTGCGTGGCCCGTCGGGACAGGGCAGCGAGAGAACACGCAGCGGCTGCTGGCAGGGAGGGCAGCGAGGGGGCAGCGGAGGAAGCGTGGCGGCCAGGCGCGCGGCGCTTCAGGTGGCGGGCGGCAGGGAGCTGCAAAGGCGGAGCTCGGAGAGGTGAAAGCCGGTGGCGGCTTCAGGCGAACAGCGTCAGTCGTGTGGCGGCGATGGCAGCGAGGAGAAGAAGCGGCGTCTGTGGCCTTAGGAGGAGGAGGTGGAGGTTGCGGGAGGATGCGGGAAGGGAGGGAGAGAAGAGAGCGAGGAGGAAGAAGAACGAGGGGCCTGGGGCTGTGGTGGGGCCGGGTGGGACCAGGCGCAGGCGGTCAGGCGTGGCGTCTGAGGTGTGTGCGTGTGTGGCGTGGGAGTGTGGGGCGGTGGCGTGAGTGGGAGTGGGTTGGTTGGTTCGAGAGAGAGAGAGAGAGAGAGGAGAGAGAGAGAGAGAGAGAGAGAGAGAGAGAGAGAGAGAGAGAGAAGGGTGGAGCCAGTGATGTGGCGGTGGGGATTGGGTGAGGAGAGGGGTGAGGTGTACGATCTGGTGGTCGGTGATGTGGTGAGGGTGGTTAGACTAGAATTTGGGTGTAAAAGGGTTTATGGGTGGACCGTTTTTGAACATGGGGTGGTCGTTCGGGTGGTCGGCCGTTCATTGCCACTAAAAATAATGCAATATTTATTTATTTAAGCGGATCGTTTGCAAAACATATTTAGTCAAAACAAAATATTTGACCTGGTTTTGCGTGTTGAACAAAGCCGGCGTTTAGAAAAAAAAGCGGGTTTTTACGTAAATAGTTTTACAAGCAAATGCAAGATGATGACGATGCTCAAATGCAATGTGGCATGATGACATGAGCATGCGGTCATGATGATGCAATGCACAAAAACAACGATTTTCTAGTAGTGGTTTTGCGGGATGCCACAATTGACACCACTAACAATGGATCTCGCCCTCGAGATCCGCCTCATGGTACCGGAAGAAGGTCGGTGACTGCGTCTTCTGCATCGTGTAGATCCTCGACTCCCACTAACGAGGTTCATCCTCCATCTTGAAATCGACACCACCAACAAAGGTTCGTTGTTCCCGATCGACGAGAACACTCAGGGAACAAGGGCGAAGGTAGAGGTATCAAACGATAAGGCCACCTCTAACTTCCATTAGAAGAGGAAAAGTTACATTGATCCACCAGTTCGATGTACGGAAGCGAAAGATGAAATCGGGTAGGTGATCGGTCCATCCCCACCCAAACCGTCAACTCTATACATGAGTAGGAGAATGCAACTCAACTCTCGAGATTAGGTGAAGATCTTCATAGGCGGTATCGAACAAAGGGATGATGCCAGAAATCGTATGAAAGACACAATGATTAGGTTCGCGATGGTTCCATTGGCATGAACAACACATGCTCAAGGTATACTCCAACTTCACCAATGCTCGTCCTTCTCATATGTTTTTCAACGACGGATATCCAAAGAAGGAACACATATAGATAAAGAGATCAAGAACAAAAGATTGGATGAAGGGTACAACAGGACAAGTTCTTGATTGATGATCGTAGCACCTCCGTTACAAAGGAGACATGAAACCACGAAGTGCGACGGAACCCAACCACGAGAAATCACGGACTCGAAGAGAGAGAAGAGGCGGATTCAAAACACGTGGAGATAAGGCGAGCAAGTACAGTGAGAGGGTAAGGAGTAAAATCAGACCTAACCAGATCTATCCAACCAGGTTTTTGCGAAAATAGTTTTGACACTCTACTTGATAGTTAGCTAGGTTATCCTACAATTTGGACTTGTGGGATGTCATAGCTGTGAGCTCGATACCACTCTGTAACACCCTCGAATCGGACCTATGCAAGTTTCAGCGATTCGCCAAACCCGCATAGAAGCGATTCAAAAGGTGCCCACGAGCACTTCGTGCGGGTGGAAAGCGAGTAATAACATTACACAGTCCTCGATGGGACCCTGAGCAGATATATATATACAAGCGACTCCATGAGTCAAGAATACAGATATCTGGTACAAAGATCCAAATCACCTTGAAAATGATACGGCGTCCACTACGGACAAGATGCAAATGGGGCTAAGAGCCACGAAGAATAACCAATGGCGTCCATAACCACCTGAGCCAAGCGGAAGGTAACCACGCTAACGGCGTCGATCTCAAACCTGCTTAAACAAAGGGGTGCCGACAAAGGGCAAAGGAAAAAGAAGGAGCGTCGATGCGAGGCGATGCAGCGAGGCTAGAATTCGGTCCTCGCCTACATGGGATGGTGGCGGCGGCGACATCATGCACTAAACAACCTATAGAGACTCGATACAACTGGCGGCAATCAGAGAGGGGTAAGAGAGACCTAATCGGAACCAACCTGAATCTAACACCAAACAAACCCATCATGGTATTTCCCCTCGAGACAAAGCGAGAAGTCCGAGAACTCCACAGTTGGCGGTTTACTTATTGATTATCGTTCAGCAATTACTAGTCGTAAAGATAGTCGTCACGATAAAACAAGCGATGGGCACTTTAGTTAATCATTCCGTTATAGTTGCGACACTTACTAGTCAAATACATTTAGCATGAGATAACCCAAAACCCAGCAGTTGTTGGTACTTTTATTTAGCCATTACGTGATAGTTGCCATACTTACTAGTCAGGTACAATGGTATGGCGACACTCAAACAAGCAATTGTGGGCGTATTAGTTAGCCATTCCATTATAGTGAAGCTGATTACTAGTCATTATAAAGGTCAAATTTAAAGCAATAAACTTTAGTTATGCTTGTCTATGGTCGAATCTTGTGCTCAAGTCGTCCATATCCGCGGACACGGCTTTGAAAGTTTTACCGGCGGGTGCACCAATAGCAACACCGCCGATCAACCTCGGAAAAACCAAATCAAAACCCAACGAGGCCTTCACGACAAAGCAATCACAGGATTGAAATATTTCGAGGCCACCCTTGAGTCTTACCCATACGGTAAGCTAGCCGAGACGGACCCGAGGTTTGTGGGGCCGTGCAGCATCGGGAACCCAAAAGCTGGGCTTGTCGACAGCGTAAGCGGATCACAATTCCTAAGCGATGCGATTGTGCTATCGGCACAATTTAAATAAAGCAGTAGCATGGCATAATGCAGGATCGTAAATAAAACCTCAAACTAGTTTATGGCCCCAAGAAATAAAATGAATCAAGCTCTGCCTCGGGGGTCCCATATACCTCCGGATGTGGATAAGCGATAAATCAAGGAGCAGTATCAAGTACTCGGGGTCCTACAGGACACAAGTGGGTGTTCGAAACCAAATATTTTCTATCACCCACGAACCCTCTTACTTCAATTTTAGTTGTTAAACAGGAATTAAAGTGTACGATAAGTAAAACTATGATCATCTCCAACATCAAACATGCGGCAAGGCTCCAACAAGCGTGGCACTTGACAACACGCAGCAACACTTAAGCAGCGACTACGACGCCGCAAGTCCAACTATCTACCAAACAGGTAATAGGATGTGTCCAAGGCAATATAGAGGCTGCATAGGATATCACGGTACAAAACTAGAGCATCGCAACACGATAGCAAAGATCAGCAGGAGGAATAAAATACTATAAAAGTAAGATAGGTAGAAAGGGGAGATGCTCTTTGAAAAGCATTGTGAAGGATCAACGAAGATCGGGCGGCTCACATCAACTCAACGGCCTTATCCATGAAGAACCAAAACACTAGAAGAAACACGGATGCACTATTTAATACAACGGAAGAAGATCGGCATGATGCATGTATGATGCATGACATGGCCAGGTGCAATGCAATCAGGTCAATATTAAGTGGAACCGGGTCCCGACAATTAATTAAATGGTTCAAGTTATTTAGATACCCGCATTTTAAATGTTGTTTTAACAAGGCAAGATATGACAACGGTTCGATGCATCAAATTTAAATGAGGCCAATATAAGGCTAGATTTGCCCATATGGGTATATTTAATTATTAGTGAATCGGCATAAGGCCCCAAACCACATGATTGTATGCATGCAAGACAATTATTATGCGACAAGTTATATTATGTTATAAAATAGGGTTTCGGGAAGGGTTTCACACATTAGGGTCCGGCGATCTTGGGGTTCCGGGGTTCGGGGTCGATCTCAGGGTCCAGATCTGGGGTTCGGGGTTCGATGGCTCGGCGGGATCGTTCTCGGATGGCAGAGTAGATCTCGGCGTTCGGGTAGACGAACTTGGCGTTCTCGTGGCGGAGTGCTTGTTGTTCCAGTGGCGTTCTTGGCGGTCTCCGGGTTCGGCCTTGGCATTCGGGGTGAAGTTCTTGACGTTCCTTGTCTTGTCGAAGTCCTTGTTGCTCTACGGCGAAGAACTTAGCGTCATCGGGGTCCGAGAAGGAGCTCTTGGCGGCCACGAATGCGAGGTCGGCCGGGTTTAAGTCTCGGCGTGGCGGAGTCATCGGTGCTCCACGATCACCTTGTCGTACCGACGACACCGGATCCTCGGTCTGGCGTGCATCACCCCTAGATCACATATCGGCGTACTCGGGGTTCCGGCTCGATGGCGAACTTGGGTTGGTTGCGGTCACTATGGAAGTTGAGCTTGTTTGTCGTCGTTGTATCGCAGAGGTTGTCCCGTGTCTTGTAGTAGCAGTACCACGTCGATCGCATCGACAACGACAACACCCGTCCGGTATTGGCATGAACGAAATTGCTGGCGGTAGCTTGAAATGACGGAAGGGCGAGCAGTGGCGTGTGGCGG
>CP125978.1:465235670-465496766 GCA_030063025.1 Avena longiglumis
ATGTGAGTCGCGGCGTCGATTGGCTCTCCATTAGCGGCGTGACGGGTTGGTCGTCGGCCGGCCTAGGATCGTTGAGTGGAAGTGCGCATTCGCGGAAATGCGCGTTAGACTGCGATGGCTCGTGGCGAACGGGCAATTGAGGTGTTGCCACCGCTGGGCCGGCGCTTGAGGCGCTCACTTCCGGGCTGATACACTACGCCCCTGCGAAATCGGCACCTTTGCTTCTGCTGTTCCCGGCCCGGCAGTAGGGCCACGACATCTGGATGCATGTAAAGCGCCGTCGCGATCGCCAAGTGATCTTTGTCGGCGCGGCTCGGCCTGCCGCGAGGTTGTCCATCGGGGTGGAGAACGATGGAAGGCCGTTCGCGTCGGCGCTCCCGTGAGGAGCGACTATCGCGGCTGGTCCACAGGAGGTGCGGTTGGGTGGTGATGGGGCACCGCCATGCCGTTGATCTGGCGGGCGGTTGCTTCCTCTGGTGGCGCGTTCTCGCAGATCGCGCGCTCGACTATCTGAGCGGGTCGTTCGTCGTCGAAGTTCGTGGCGCCACTGAACAGTGGGGAAGCGTATTTGATCCGCTTTGAGTGGTAGCGTGACGATTCTGCGTTGTCACACTGCTCGGCGAAATTTTCGCTCGGCCTGCTCATGCGTCTGCCTCCGCCATTTTGAGTTCCTCGACCTCACGTCGTGGCGTTAGGAGGGATCGAAGTGGAGAAAGGTCCTCCGGCGGATCGGTGCGGTGTACATGTAGGTAGCGTGGCGCTTACCGTCGTGGATCAGGCGGAGTTCTCCGACCGGTCGAGGTCGAAGATCCAGGATGGAGGGTCCTCGAAATCTCCGCGTTGGAACTGGCGATGGAGCCCAGACGAGGCCGTGATGATGGATCTGGCGGTGGCGATGGCCGGGGTCGCCCGTCAGCGTCGTCGGTGAGGTCCGCGTCTTATGCGGCGAATTCGGCCCGTTCTGTGGGCGAGTCGTACTCGGAGGCGGCGGTGGATCGTGCGGATCTGGCTCTCGGAGAGCCGATCGGCGTGGTGGCGACTTCGCGGATGCGAGCCAGTCCTCGGTGATGATGTCGGTGAGGCCGGCGAAGAGGCTGATCGTCGCCGTGGCGGGATCACTTGTTGTCGCGTGACGTCGCGCCAGGGGCGTAGCTGCTTGGCAAGATCTGGAGCATCTCGGTCGCTATCATGCGGCGGTGGCGGCCGTCTCGTTGATGGGCAGATTGGATCTCGCGCGAACACCGGCCAACCGGCCGGGCCCCACGGTGGGCGCCAGCGTGGGAATGACCACGGCGAGATCGGCTGTCGGCGGTAGTAGAAACGAAGGGCAAGGCGGCCAGCCATCTGCGGTCGAGATGAGGCGGAGACTCGGGGTTTTACCGAGTTCGGCCCCGGAGGTAAAGACCTACTCTGCTAGATTGTATTATGGAGGTGTTTACAATGGCGAACTTCGGCGGCTAAGCGTGAAGTTGCTTCAGTGTATGAGGAGCGTATCTCTACTCACCCCTCGGGGAGGTTTATATACTTACCTCCCTAGGGTTTACATATCTCAACCGATTCGGTTACAACTTTGTCAATCGTTTAACTTTCGGACCGGTAGGCCTATCTACTACTTTGGGCCTTCGACCTCCGATCGCTGGTACCTGATGGGCTTTGATCCACTCGCCGGTCTGCGGGCCCTTTCGCCAGCCTTTGGGCGGTCAGGCGTCCGTGAGATACCCCGGTAGGCATATCCCATCACCCTTAGGGCATGGGGCAAGCATATTCAATGGAATATGCTTGTCCCAAAATGGTGGTAAAGGCGGCCTCCTTTCCCATCGCCCTTCTAATGGCAGCAAGGTCCGATGGTCCCCTCCTGCGTGCCTCGGGCTCCGGATCACCTCCGTGACCTCCTTACGCTCCTCGGCGTGCACCCTTGTCTCTTGTGCTTGGCCCTGTTGATTCCTTCTAACTGCGACTACGGTTTGACCACAGGCTTCTCCTTCTCACGCAAGCTTCGTTTAATTCGGCCTTACCTCATGTTATTGGCTCGTTCCTTACACGCATGAAGATCATTTGGGTAACCGGCCGAGTTTCTCATTAACTCGGCGGTAACCACTTGATACGTACGCATGAGCTTCTTGCCTCCATTCATCGGCCGACATATCCATGATTCGGCCGACCTAGGCGTCTTCGGCAACCCAGCGGGGGGACCTCTGTCTTTCCCGTCTCGACCTACCGAGGTTAACCCCCGACATTAGTCCCCGCTGGTGTGGCCTGTCCATTACTTTGGCGGGTATATCGGCTTCATCGGTTCTTTGATCTTGTTCTGAGCCATGGCCTCGCCAAGTTTCCTCGTTCCTTCCATCATACGCTTTCCTCGTGTCACCCCATCATTGCTTTCCTAGTTTTAGGTCCTTATCTGATTCTTTGACAAGCCCTGATGAACCATACCGCTGCGCCGCCCGTTCTGACGCCTCGTGTTCATTCGCTTGGGATCGTAACAACTTTTCTTTGTATGTAGCGTTGGTGTGGCTCCATTCACCGTCGTGCGTTTGTGCTACCCACGATCCACACGGGTACCACACCCACGATCCCACTCCTGTTCATTGCTTGCCTATAAAGTGGGAAACGCTGGTTGGGTTCACTTTTCCCCTTATCGCTCGCGTCCTCTCCTTCTTCACGTAAATGCGTGCTCTCTTGCCGCTCGCAGCGCGCTGCCGAGCTTCCATGGCGAGATTCCGCGTCGTTAAGCCTTTTTTGCCGCGCTCGGGTGTGGGCCCCGCGCCGTGAGTCCTTCGCCATCTTGCCCTCTTACCTCAGATCGTCGCACAGTTTCCTGCTCGTGACGGTTTCTCCTCTTTTCGCCATTGTTTTTCGCTAAGTTCCGACGGGCCTGTAGCTCTAAGCTCTCCTCCGCCCATTTTTCCTCCGGCGATCTCTCCCAACTATGTCTAGGTCGTTTAGCGGTGCTCTAGTTGAGGAGCGATGGCGGCTCGGGCCGGCGTGGTTACGTGGAGCTCTTGATCGATTACCGGCGATTGAATGGCTCATCCAACTCGGATTCTGCCGAGGTTTCATCGTTACCGGCAGCTAATCCTCTCGATTCTCGAGAGGGTGAGTATGTGGTTTCATGTCCCGCCGCCCAGCTTCGGTCTCTCTCTTAGCGATTTCGCTGAAGAATTTCTCGATTACTTGACCTTCAGCATCACCTTCTACCGAACGCCATAGCTTCTCTTCCGCTTTCATCTCAGCGGAGGGTTACTTACTGTGGCCATCAGTACATGTCTGGTCGAAGTTCTTCGGATCCGCTCAACGTTGTTCCCGACAAATCTACGCATCCTTCAGAAGTTGCTCACCCAATGTGGGCGGCATCTATTACACCTCGGAGGAAATCCGTGTTCCCCAGCGTCACCGGGTTGGAGTCGTGCAAGAAATGGCACAAGTCATTCTTCTCGTCAAACAGGAGGCGGAAGACAAGATTCGGCTCCCACCGTTCTCAATGGCCCCTTCCAAAGTGAATCGGCTATATAATCCGAAAAACTCCATGCCTTGGCCGAGGCTTTGAGATTCAAGCTAAGAGTTGATCCGGGCGGGTTGTGCGGCGAAGACGATGGCAACCTTTATCGATGGCGGATCTGCTTCTTCCGGCAAATATGGGACCCACAAGCTTTGCTACATGAGTGGTCCTCTTGATCCGACCGGTCTCGTGAGTGGAGTTGGACAACTATCTTATTCATAAGCGTCAGGCTATCTTCAAGACCGAGATGCACGAGGATTGGTCTGAGGGTTAAAACCATTTACCGCGACAATCCGCCTCCCGGTATGCCTAATCCTCATTACTCTATTTCTCCTTAATTCCTAGAGACTGGTTTACATGATTTTCTTCCTCCTCGTCTTGCGGAGGTTTGCAGCGAGGGCGAGACGGCGAGTTCTGCAGCTCCCTTGGCCCGCAGACAGGAGTGCCGGATCTTGGTGAGCGGACTCAGGAGTTCGTCCCTAAGTCGGATCCTCCGGCTCGAGCTCATGACAAAACTCCAAACAAGAAGAGGAAGGTGATTCAGACGAGGTCAAGTTCTTGAGGTAGTTGCCGCCATGCCTATTTCTTATGCATTTCAAGCTTCTACTTTCCCAGCTAATCCGGCGGTCGTTCTAACGCCAACCTATTGCTTCCCGGCCTCCCGTTACCTCGGGGAAGCGCGTGGCTCCTGCTAGTGCCTCGGAGGCGGCTCCTAAGAAGCGAATAAAGAAATCCGCCCCGAATCCTCCCAGGCGCAAGACTATGCCCGGGGTTTCTGGGTAAGTTCTTTTGCCTATATTTCTTGTTTCTCTCTTCGCTTTTCCCATCTTGATGAATTTTCTTTCTTATTTTGGCGGTGCTCCTGCATCTAAACCCGCGGTCCTAGCATGACTAGCCGTCCGATTAAACCGCCATCTCCTCCTCCTGTGATAATAATTCCTAGTCCTATTCGTCTGCTTCTCCCCTGTAAATCGTCGCCTGCTCATCGTGATGCCCCGAGACTCCTCCCATTGATGGATCCGATCCGGCCCTCCGGCGTTTTACGAGCCAGGCTGTCCCTTCTATGGGTCCCGGCGTTACCATTGAGCCTCCACTCCTGCGGTTCCTCGGTCATCCCGACCTCTGCCGAGAAGGTCGTTGCCCAGCGCCCTCTGCGAGCTTAACCTCCATTGATCCTAAGGACTCGTCCCTACTTGAGGCGCAACTTCCTTCTGGTGCCTCTTCTAAAGAGAGCGTTATTAGTCAAGACTTCTTCTCAAAGGTCTTGCGGCACTTCTCAACCGGTATTGCGTAGAGGCATGAAGGAGTTGCATCTCGCCCTTAGAAATCCATTACCTCGCCACCGGCCGACTTGCTCTTCATAAGAGTCCTGCATTGTGGTTCAAGCCCGCCGGGGTAAAGTTTTAACTCGACGGCTAGCGGGAGCAGATCTTGGATCGATTCGGTAATCCGACCAACCAACCTTTCGACTTTCGACATCGTGACGCTTTGACCATGCTGCCAGTTTATCATTGATACGAACAAGATGAATCACGGTAATTGTTTTATCTCCAGTCTTAAATTATCTTCCGGATGTTATCATACTCTCTAGTCCCGAAACTTGCAAGGAAATAACTTGTTGTATGCTTGGAAGTTTGACTTATTCTATTTCTAAGGTTTGTTAGTCCGTCTAGTTCGTAGTTTATTCGGACGTGATGTAGCTTTGAATATCCGTTCCCCTAAAGTCGAGTTAAGTCCTTCTTGACCCGGATCGCATAGTTTTGAATATCCGATACATGGCGAATCAAGCTTTGCTTGATTTGGATGTAGTTTAATTTGAATATCCACCACCTAGATCGGAGTTAAGCTTTGCTTGATTCGATCTAGTATAGCTTTAATATCCAGCCACCTAGAGCGAATTGAGCTTAGCTTGATTCGGATTTATAGTTTTGAATATCCGACCACCTAGAGCGAATTAAGCTTTGCTTGTTTTGGATCTAGTATAGCTAAATATCCGCCACCTAGAGCCGATTTGAGCTTTGCTTGATTCGGATCTAGCTTAGCTTTGAATATCCGATACCTAGATCCGAATTAAGCTTTGCTTATTTCAGATCTGGTATTGCTGAATATCCACCACCTAGAGCGAATTGAGCTTTGCTTGATTGGGATCTAGCTTAGCTTTGAATATTCAGCCACCTAGATCTGAATTAATCTTTGCTTATTTCAGATCTGGTATTGTTTTGAATATCCAGCCATGTAGAGCCGAATTAAGCTTTGCTTGATTCGGATCTAGTTTAACTTTGAATATCCGACCTAGAGCTAATTAAGCTTTGCTTGATTCGGATCTAGTTTAGTTTTAATATCCGACCACCTAGAGCGAATTAAGCTTTACTTGATTCGGATCTAATTTAGCTTTAATTGTTGTTTTATAACTTTGCTTCATTGCTTAGGTTGCACATGACCGGACCGCCGAGTTCCAGAGGTTGCTTTTTCGCACCGTAATTTGGAAGAGAATACGAAAGTTACTGTGGCAAAAGGAGTAAGTCAATAATTCGTTTCCTCATTTCCTCCTTACTCATATACTGTCGGAATGCCTCACCTCTTGTTGAATAGGTAATATCAATAACCTCAATATCCGCCTTGAAAGAAGATCAAGACCTTGGAAGGTTAGTTTCCTTTCTTCCTTTCTTCTCCTTTTAGTATCTAAACTAAGTTTCCTTATTGCGTTGGGTTGGCAAAGCCGAGTTGCAAGACTTTGCGGTGTCGCAACAAGATTGCATGCCCATGCCCGGCGTGATGCTTCATTTTTAGAACAAAGCGCAGTTCACTCGCGCAACTACAAGAGAAAGATGATGAGATAGCTCGTCAAAATCCGAGGTGAATACACTCAAGCTCTCGAAATCCGAGCTAGAAAAGGTTGACCAAGAATTTGCCGAGAAGAATCGGTGACTGGATTCTGAAGAGCAAAGAGCTCCTCGAAGTCGCCAACTTAAAACTCGTGGTTTGAGCGAGGAACTAGCTCGTTCGAGAAGAGTAAAGCTTGGGCCAAAGACCTTCGATAATGATGAGCTATATTCATCGTAAGTTATTTGGCCCGGCCGAGCTAAAATTTTCTTTGTTTTCGCCGCTATCCTTTGACATGTTCATGTTTTGCAGATCACTTCCCGAGGCCAAACCCGTGAGTTCTAGAGCTGTTCTTGCAGCTCGTCGAGGTGAACCCGATGTCTTTATTGACTTTGAATATTCGATGGAGGATTTTGGTTGCCGTTGCCGCAGTTGGTCCGATGAAAATCATGGGCCGGGACTTGGTGCAGCCGCTATCAAGCTTACCATGCACTCCGCCAATACCTCGGTCTCCTGATATCGACGAGGTCAAGTTATTGGTGACCAGGCTAAAGGCATCTGAGAGGCGATTGAGTCTTTGGAGGGAATCTGCTGCGCGTGCTGGTGCCGACATGGCCCTTACTGTAATCATGTCATGGTATGAAGACATCTCTTGACATTCTGATGAATCTGCCTGCTCCCGCTGGGTTGAAGATCCGGCCTTTGTCGCTCTTGCAAGCTCGGCTTTCATTTCGTCGAGTATGCCGACACCGCACACTTGGAATGAAGGGCCGAGTTTTCTCCAGATCCAGATCGAGGTCGCATGAAGGTGCTTCGGGTGATGATTCAGCCGAGCACGGGAAGGTGAGGATGATTCGCCACATCCGATAGCTCCACTCAAGCTCGGATAGCAACGGCGATGCGATCTTCCTCCAAAGGCACCGGCACTCCGCTGCATCGACGCCTCCTGAACAACCGCTGATACCGCCAAGTTACACAGGTCGGCGGAGGGCGACCTCGGTCGAAGTCCCTCCTTCTTGAGGCCCCCACTTTGAGCAAGTGGTTGCCCTCCAACGAACAACGCCTAGGTTATTCGCTATCCCTGGTATGCCAAAGCACAATGTAGACGAAAAATTTGTCAACTCGTGTTATTCGAGGCTCTTTGCTATATGTTGAGATTCTTGGTTAAATGGATGCTTGTCCTAATTCTTGCCTCGTGGCTCGTAATTTCTTCATCTTTCGTGGTTCAATTTTGCCGTTATTTTGATGATCTTATTTGCATTGTCATTGAATATCTAAGTTGTTGTCCTGCTTTCAACATAAGATAATTACTCCGTTGTGGAGGTAAGCGATCGCTGGATCGCCGTTTCGTAAGAACTTCCTTTTATAAATTAAGTTTCGGATATGACCGTTTAGCATAGGTTTGATGTATCATACGGTAGTCTCCGAGTCACCGCTTAAATGCCGAAGTTTACATGTCTCACAATTTGACATATCCTATGATAATCCCCTAATCAATGCTTTGGGTACTGGGTGCATATTCGTAACATGAAAGAAACACAACATATGGCATTCGCCGAATCCTTTGCTCTAGTCGCCAATGTTCAAGTATGTAACGAAAGAGATAGATATACCATATGGCGGTCCCGAGCTATTGCTCAATGCCGAGGTCGAATATAACACCAAATAATCATTGCATATGGCAGTCCCCGAGTAACTGCTCTGGGTGCCGAGGTTCTAATATCAAACATGAAATAACATCACATATGGCAGTCCCCGAGTAACTGCTCTAGGCCGGGTTTCAAATATCAAACATGAAACAACATCACATATGGCAGTCCCCGAGCTATTGCTCGGGTGCCGAGGTTCAAATATCAAACATGAAACAACATCACATATGGCGGTCCCGGTAACTACTCTGGTGCCGAGGTTCAAATATCAAACATGAAACAACATCACATATGGCGGTCCCGAGTAAGCCTGCGTGCGAGTTTGAATACATGATATGAAATAAATATAACCTACTACTGTCCCCGGTCACTTTCGCAGGTGCCGAGGTTCAAATACATCATTGGTTTTTGACCTTGAGATACAATCCTATGAGTAAAATGGCGAAACGCCACATTCCAAGGGCGCCGTTTCTTCACCGACTTTGTTTGCCTTGCCTTCTCCGAGGATTGAGCATCAATCGGATAATATGCATCGTTGTGCAATGCTTTGCTTCGATAAATGGTCCTTCCCATGGGGGTGATAATTTGTGCATCTTGCCGTCGTTGCACCAAATTTCGAGGACTAAATCTCCTTCTTTGAATACCCTTGGATTCACTTTCCTGTGTGATACCGTGGTAAGTTACGTTGATAAATGGCCGATCGTGATAATGTCAACTCTCGGCTTCTTCCAGGTCTGCATCTTGCCGAGCTATTTCATTTGTTTGAGGTTGTGTCTTGAGCGACTCTTGGCGAGTCATATATTATGTCGTGTCGGCCGAGTCTGCCCGTATACCGTAAAGAATGGAGTGTAACCTGTTGACCTATTCGGAGAAGTTCAAGGCTCCATAATGCTGGGATTTCTTGATCCAACATCCCGACCGTTGCAAAGGTTCAACAAGTCGTGGTTTTATTCTGATAACACCACCATTAGATCTTTCAACTTGTCCATTGGATCTTTGGGTGTGCCACCGAGGCAACATCTAGTCTTATGTGCTTCTCTTGGCAAAATCGTGAAGGCTCCTTCGCAAAGTTCGTGCCATTATCCGTAATAATGCTATGTGGGTATCCGTATCTCAAGATGATATCCTTGAGGAATTTCAACTCTTGTGTGCCCATCACACTTTTGATTGGTTTTACTTCAATCCATTTCGTGAACTTGTCTACCATAACCAAGATGTGGGTCATTCCTCCTCTTGCCGGCTGAAAGGTCCTACCATGTCTAAACCCCATACGGAAAATGGCCATGTGATGGGTATTGTTTTTAACTCGGCCGGCATATGTATTCAGTTGCATATCTCGACACCCATTGCACTTCTTAACTAATTCTTACACTCTTTTAACGCGTTGTGGCAGTAAAATCCATGCTGAATGCCTTGGCTACTAAAGCGAGATGAGGCATGGTGCCCACATTCTCCTTGGTGTATATCTAGAAGGATTTCGACCTTCAGGGACTCACGCATTTACGCAATATGTTTGTTACGCTTCTCTTATATAACTCATTGTTTATGATTGTATAGGCCTTTGCTCTTCCCGGTTTGTCGGCTAATACTTCATTACTCGGCGATCGCGTCTTTTAGGTACTAAAATATGGGTTGCGCCCATATCGGCGTTGCTCTTTCTGCAGTGATTTTTCATCTCCATGTTCTCTTCACGACATACATACCTCGGCTCTTTCCATGATTGCTATTACCTCGGTCCCCTCTTTAGGGGTTCAAGATCTTTAAGGATCTATCTCCATTGGCGTATTCGGATTACGGTGATGGGTTTATTGGCGGTTTCTGAGGTGCTCGAGGATATACACAGCGGAATCGATTGCGGGTTGATCCTAATTTTGACAATGTGTCGGCGTCATTTTACGCTTCGTGGTATGTGGTGGAATTCACATCCTTCAAAATATCCACCGATCTTACGCACATGGAATCTGTATAAAGCCATATTAGCATCTAATGCGTCCCAAGTGCCCGACACTTGCTGACACTAGATCCAGTCACCGTAGCATAGGATTCACGTATTCAATTTCTTTTGCCACTTTTAATCCATGGACTAGTGCTTCATATTCAGCTACATTGTTGGACGGCAAAATGTATTTGCGATTACATACTTCAATTGATCTTTTAGGCGGTCGACACTATTCCCGCCCAAACCGTTCCTTAGTTTGGAACCATCAAAATGCATTGTCCAAGAATTTGGATCGGCAAGGGTGGCTCATACTGCACCTCGGCCCAATCTACGAGAAAATCGGCGACAGCCTGAGATTTGATTGCATCTCTTCTATCAAATTGTGGAGCATACGGTGATAACTCGATCGCCCATTTTGCTATTCGGCCACTCGCATCTTTGTTGTTCAATATGTCTGCTATGGGTGCCTCACATATTACTCTGATGGGATGCTCTTCAAAGTAATGCTTAAGCTTTTTTTGCCGACATATATACTCCATAGGCCATCTTACGATAATGCGGATAATTACGCTTTGAAGTGGATAATACTTCACTTAAATAATATCTTTTGGCCTCTGTGACTTACCCTCTTCAAGTCGCTCCACTACAACCACAGACTAACTACTCGATTGGTAGCCGCTATATAAAGTAGCATAGGTTCTTTCGATAATGGAGAAGCTAAAATGGGTGCCGTAACTAGCATCTTTTTCAACTCGTGAACGCAAGGTCGGGGAGTCCAGAATTTGTCCGACTTTCTCATTAGCGATAAAGTGGCGTGCCTTCTCTCTAGCCGACATACAAATCGACTAAGCGGCGAGGCAGCCCGTGAATTTTGTACATCATTCAAACATCTCGGCAATTCCATTTTTCTATTGCTCTTATCTTTCGGATTAGCCTCTATACCTCGGTTGGACACAAGGAACCGAGTAGTTTTCTGCCAAGACGCCAAACGTGCATTTCTGCGATTAAGTTTCATTCGAACCTTCTCGTGTTCGCGAAGTTTGCCGTATATCTTCTAGCAGGGTTCTGCTTTCCTTAGTTTTGATGACCACGTCATCCACATATACTTGTACATTTTTTCCTATCTGATCATGTAAGCATTTTTGCATGCACCTTTGATACGTTGCTCCCGCATTTCTCAGGCCGAATGGCATTGTGCGATAACAATAAGACCCGTACGGGGTAATAAATGCAGTCTTTATTTGATCGGCCGGATTTAACGGTATCTGGTGGAAACCAGAATACGCGTCTACAAATGATAACAACTCACAGCCAGCGGTCGAGTCAATGACTTGGTCTATTCTAGGCAATGGAAAAGGATCTTTCGGACACTCCTTGTTTAGGTTAGTGTAGTCGATACACATTCGCCACACAATGGCTACATTAGGATCATCTTTTTTCTTTTCTACTAGCACGGTTGATAACCAATCCGGATAAAGCACCTCCATGATAAACCCGGCGAAGCCGAGCTATTTCATCCTATTACTTTTCTCTGTCTTGGTGACGGCGGAGAGGTTGCTTCACCGGCCGTGCTCCGGCCGACGTTTAAAGAGTGCTCACCAACTCCTCGGCACACCTTGCGGTCTTGAGTTGACCATGCAAATATGTCCCGATTCTCACGGAGGAAGTTGGTGAGCTCGCCTTCCTATTTAGCGTCAAGACCTGCACCAATAGTAATGCGCTCACGGGAATTGCTCATCAATCTGAAATTTCTTCGTCTCTTTGGTTGGTTGAAAAACAACGCCATGAGGGTTGGCGGTCTTAGGCATGCTTAACTGTCTTGACTGGCGAGGCTGCTACCTCTTGAATCCTTTTCTTTTCTCTTGCTATAACCAATGACTCGGCCAAATTTGACCCGGCCGAGGCACACTCCATTGACTTCTTGTAATCCCCCACGACTGTTGTCACCCCTTGTGGTCCGGGTAACTTCATCTTTAGATAACCTATATATGACTGCTCATGAATTTGGCGGTCGGGCCGTCCGAGTAGAGCATGATAACAGCTTTCGGATCGACCACCTCAAATTCCAAATTTTACGCTCTGCGATTATCTCTTGTCTTAGAATAATCGTCCACTCGGACTTTACCGATGGGCTCACATGAAAGCCCTGGCACTATCCCATGGAAAGTTGTCCTCGTGGACTGCAGCATGTTCTGTGATATACCGAGCTTATGCATGGTATCTTTGTACATGATGTTAATACTGCTTCCATTGTCGATGAGTACCTTTGAGAATTTCACATTGATGCTTGGCCCCACAAATGTCGGATCCAACACAAGTGCGTATGATCCTGGACTCGGCATTATTCTGGGGTGATCTTTCATGCTCCAAGTTATCTCTGATCGACCATGGCTGGTATCTTGGCACCTTTGGTACAACTGCATTCACTTCCATATGTCGTATGCACACTCTGCTTGTCTTTGTTACATCGTGAACACACAATAAGGTAGTGATGTTCCTGTAATCATTATGTCCAGCATTTGCGGATTTATCCTTCCGTCCTACCTGGTTCATTACTTGATGCCTGCATCCCTCCGATCCGAGTTATCGTACCTCGGGAGGCGGTAGCATCGATTCTTGCATTGCTCCGATTAAGCTGCGGTGATCTTCTATTGCCCCCGATGGGGGCACGAACTCTGGGGTTCCCCATCGCATTTTCATCCGAGCGCATTGCGGGTTGTGTGATTGGCTGGTCGAGATGGGTTTGGCGTGTGAAATTTACGGCTGATCCAACATGGATTCAAACGTATACTTGGCTTCTCTTGCCATTGCTTCTTTTGCTCGGGGTCCATTGCCTCTCCCCATCATTTCTTGCGGTCCTTGTTGAGGTCCATTTTACATCGTTGAGTTGCTCCGTGACTCGGTGATCTTGCGCTTCTGATGCCACAGGCGAACTATACCTATAATCCGGCCTCTCTTCTCTTCTCCTTCCTCTGAAATCACGCCTAGATGACCCGGCCAATTCTTTCGTGTACTGGTCTTGTTGTTCACGATGATCTGCCGACATTAACTCCGGTTGGGTTGGGTTACCCAATGCATAGGAGTCCGCTATTCTGATAGTTTCTGCCAGTGTGGTCGGCATATCTCTCTGCAGGCGTTGCCACAGCACACTGCCGTAACGGCTTGCGCGAACCAAGCGATCGCTTGCGATTCAATAACTCCTTCACATGAGTTTCTCAAGTTACACCATCGAGTTAAAAACTCTCTATCTGTTTCATTCGGCCTCTGCTTGCACATGGCTAGTTCTTTGTGGTCTATTCGGTCTCTTGTATGTCTTTGGTAAAATTGCTTAACATCTCTTCAAATCTAACCAGCGGTTGATATACTTTGCTGGTTGATTATTCAACCATACCCTGGCTGGTCCTTCTAACATGGGACATACCGCCTGACCCATCTTAGGTTGCCACCGCTATCTTCAACTGCGGTGGCATAATCAATCAGCGATCTTGTGGCTTGGTACTTCCGTTGTAAGTTTTGTGCCTCTTGCCAACGAAAATTTGGCACGGTGGTTCGCCCATGATCCGTGGCCCAAAACATGCGGACTGGTGGACCTTGCTCTTCCAATAACTCGGACTGTATAACCGATCCAATTTTACTCTTGCATCACTTTGGCAAGTCTGCATGAGATTCTATCCTGCATCCCATAGTGATTGTCTCCACCTTGGTTTCGTATTCTAGCTCGAATATCCATCATTATACCTTTCATTCACCTGATTGTAGCGAGTTGGCCTCACCTCTCTTTCTTGCCGAGGCTCAGGTCTTGGTTGTGGGTTGAGCGGCACTTCTCTCCTTACTTCGGCTGGGGTTTGGTTTTCATGATTGTCTCTTGCAGGTTCTTTCCTGCCGTGTTCCCCATTACCTCGGCCGCCGCCGTCCCTTTCCATACGGCCGTGGTTTCTCTCCCCACTATTACCTCGGCTTGCATTGCCTCTGTTCTCATTTGCCTTTCCATTATTCTTTGGGTCATATGGAACAATTTGTTTGTTCCTCTTCCCTGAGGTTACTGCTTTTTCTTTTCTAGCGTTGTTTCCGGGTGAAGATGCCGCTGCTGCAGATAAAGCGGGTGCTGCCCCTGCCGAATGAACCATCCGTGAAGCCCCTGGTCTTGTCGGGTTAGCTATGAGCATTTCCTCATTTCTTTGGTTCGCGATGCGCACTCATTTACTCTTTCTTGTTGCTTCGCCGAGCTTCCCTGTTAACCCCTCTGGTTCCAATGCCGCGGCATTTGCGCTCTTAGGTTTTTTCGAAGTCATACCTCGGCAAACCCATCCTGATTGATTCTCTGTGAGCTTCATGCTCTTTGTTAATATCATTCATGAGGTTCTTTCCTCTTAATCTCGATTCGTCCACCCGCTCGGTGCGATATCAACTTATTAGCTTTGCATATTCTCTCGGGGTCTGTTCAAGGACTCCGTGGTGATACTTTTGGCCTCTACCGGCACCTTTTGCTGGTTTCCTCTAACTCTGCTGAGCATTTGCCGGATCAAGTATCGGCGCTACAGGTGTGGTTAAGTTCTCTATAGTTGCCTGAAGAATGTTCTCTGGTCTCTCCAAAGGTGGTCCTCTCACTCTTGGTGCCTTTGGGGTGGTGTCATGTAGCTCGGCCAGGTTTGCTACTGGCGGAATTACCTCGGCGGTTTGCGGTCACGATCTGCTTGGCGGACCACCATGCGCTGGCGGTTCTTTGCTTGACGGCTAATCTTGCTCCGCTTGTGTCCTGCTGCGACCATCACCTCGGCTGCCGCCGGATGCTCTCGATGGATAGCTCGCCGGCGAGGTGGTTCCTGCAATAACAACTGGTGAGGATAAGCGTCGGTGATGTCGGCGCCGACGTAGACCACTGCTCGCCCGGGCCGATGAAGATCCGTTGCGGGGGATTTTCCCGAAACTCCTGCATTGTCTCGACATAGTCACAGAGGCCAAATCTGGACCAAGCGGAAACAATGCTCGCCGGTGTTGATGAAGTTTCCGTCCGGATCACAACTCCAGCTAGCACCGCTGCTTTGCAATTGGGCGCCAGCGTAATGGTGGTGGCACGCGGATGCCATGGGTAGGCTAAAGTATGAGGCCAATGGATGCTAGTGGGATGCAGGGAGGGAAGATGCAAGCTGTTTTACACTCAAGGCTAAAGTGAAGGACTTTATTTCTCTCTTGATGGGTTACAAGTGCTCCTTGAGCTGTTTACAGGGAACAATGTGAATCTCCCCACTAACGTTGCTCAAAAGATCCTCCTTCCTCGGGGTCCAAACCTCCCCTTATAAAGGGTGCCTTGGGTGCCCTTAGGGCAGAACAAGCATATTCGTGGAATATGCTTGTCCCAAAATAATAGTTCGGCGGCCTCCTTTCCTGTCGCCCTTCTAATGACCAAGGTCCAAGAGTCCCCTCCTGCGTGCCTCGGGCTCTAGGACCCATCACCTCCGTGACCTCCTTCTCCTCCCTCGGCGCCGTGCACCTTGTCTCTTGTGCTTGGCCTGTTGATTCCTTCTAACTGCAGCTACGGTTTGACCCTAGGCTTCTCCTTCTCCCGCAAGCTTCGTTTAATTCGGCCTTACCTCATGTTATTATTTCGTTCCTTACACATGAAGATCATTTGGGTAACCCGGCCGAGTTTCTCATTAACTCGGCGGTAACCACTTGATACTGTACATGAGCTTCTTGCCTCCATTCATCGGCCGACATATCCATGATTCGGCCGACCTAGGCCGAGCTCGGCAACAGCGGGGGATACCTCTGTCTTTCCCGTCTCGACCTACCGAGGTTAACCCCGACAAGGGTTACCCTTCCCGGCTTGGCCAGGGTTATGGGCGCCATTGGTTATTCTTGGGGCTCTTAGCCCATTTGCATCTTGTCCGTAGTCGGACGCTCGATTATTCAAGGTGATTTGGATCTTTGTACCTTATATCGTATTCTTGACTCTTTGAGTCATTATATATATATCGTTATGGGTCCCATCGAGGACTGTTGTGTAATGTTATTACGTTTTCCACCCTTGCGAAAGTGCTGGTGACCTTTGAATCGTTTCTATGCGGGTTTGGCGAACTTTGCTCAAACTTGCAGTCCGATTGAGGTGTTACAAGGAGGCCCTGCCCCTCCTTTTATAGGTGGAGGGGCCGGCGCGCCAAGGGGGAGGGAGGGGAGTCCCTCCCCAACTCGGCTTGGTGAAGGCGCCGCCGGTTGGCGGAGGGATTCCCTCCCCAACTCGGTTTGCCCCCTCTTTCCTCTTTCCCTCTCTTTCTGTTTTAGCCGTTTGACTTTTCAAACTTGCTATTTGACTTTTCAGTTTAGGATTCAATTTAATCCTTCATTTGGAATAGCGAGAACACTTAGTACATGATGCAATCATTCCAATATGTAATGACACATTCATGTACCCCTTCCCCAGTCTTGGGACATTAGGAACCTTCTAGAACATTCGATGAAACACCGAATCATTCCGAACTCAAAGCGGGACTTTCCTTATATGGATCTTATTCTCCGGACCATTCGGATCACCTCGTGATATCCGGATCCCATCCGAGACTCGAACAACATTGGTCTCTTTCTCATAATACCATAACTACTCAAACAACGTCGAATCCTTAAGTGTGTCTCCCTACGGTTCGTGAATTATGCGGACATGATCGAGACACTTCTAGAACAATAACCAATAGAGGAATCTGAAATTCATATGGCTCCCACATATTTCTACGATTACTTTGCGATCGAATGAACCACTTACATACGATACCAATTTCCCTTTGTCTCACGATAGTTTACTTATCCGAGGTTATGATCGTGGTATCTCTGCATACCTAGTTCAACCTCGTTCGATAAGTACTCTTTTCGTTCGTGATATGTGACCCCTTGTGAGCGGTCACATGCTTGCAAGCTAATTGGATGACATTCCACCGAGAGGGCCAGTATATCTATCGTCATATGTATGGACAAATCCCACTCTTGATCCATGTGTTTCAACCAATACTTTCGAACACTCAATGCCACCTTTATAGCCACCCGATTCGGTGTGGTGTTTGATGTCATCAAAGCATCCATCCGGTAAAGGTGATATGCATGATCTCATGGTCGAAGGAATTAGGTTACTATGTATCAGAAAGCATATAGCAATTGAACTATTGAAATGACTTGATCTTTATGCTACGCTTATCTATAGGAGTATGTCCACCATATCATTCTCCTAACAATATGATCTTGTTGTTGATAACATCTCAATGTTCATGATAGGGAAACCACAATCATTTATCAACCAACAAGCTAGTGATGTATAGAGGCTATACTAGGGACTTCAAATTAAGTTTATAAATCACACAAGTATCAATGTTTCCTTGTTAATACTATTATAGCATGAATGTAAACATTTATCATAAACACAAAGATATAATAATAACTACATTTATTATTGCCTCTAGGGCATATCTCCAACACGCGCTCCTTTGGCGTGACCAAAACGGGCGAGGTGGAGAGGAGCCGCTTGAGGCTTTCGAATGTGTCGTTGGCTTCTGGTGTCCACTCGAACTTATGCGCTACGGCGGTGGTAGAATGGTAGGGCCTTCGCCCATACGGTGATGAACACCTTAGTGCCGCTACTCGTCTGCGAGCTCTGGACGCCTTGAGGTTTTTGGCTTCTCCATTGTCATGATGGCTCGATTTTCTTGATTCGCCTCAATCCCTCGTTGAGAGATGAAGTACCCGAGCAGCTGACCCGAGGGGACGCCGAAGGCGCACTTTCCTGGGTTGAGCTTGATCCTGTAGCGATCAAGGTTGTCGAACGTCTCGCGGAGATCATCGATAAGTGTCCTTGCCTCCCTGGTTTTTATTACTATGTCGTCAACATAAACTTGGGCGTTCGACCAATCTGGTCCTTGAGGCAGGCTGCATGCATCGCTGATGCGTGGCACCAGCGTTCTTTAGCCGAAGGGCATTGTGTTGTAAGAATAATCGAGCGGTGTGATAAACGCCGTTTTCTCGATCTTTGACCTTGAGCGAATGCGGTTGCCTGAGTAGGCGTCGAGGAAGGAGAGTTTCTCGCAACCTGCAGTCGAATCGATTATCTGGTTGATCCGTGGAAGAGGGAAGTGGTCCTTCGGGCAATGCTTATTTAGTGACGTGAAGTCCACACACATCCGCAGGAATTAGAGCTTGTTGCCTCATCTGCACCATGCCTTCGCTGAGTTTCTGGAACTCGCGGCAGTCCTTGAGCATGTGGCTGGCTTTCTTTTTGCCATCCTGTTTGTCGATGTAGAAGTGGATGGTGCATGGACCCGAAAGTTTGTCGAATGCCGAGGTCCGTTGTCGCGTCGCGCGCTGCCACGATCGTTGGTCGTCCGTTGTCGCGGAAGTTTCGCCGGTATCCTCCGCTATTCGGCCGTTGTCGTTACGGCGGTCGGGCGAGCCGCAACCATGTCGGGTCCGTCGCGGTTGTAGACGCCGATCTCCTCTTGCGGCGTCACGTCTTCGCCGTAGTCGCCCTCTTTATCCGATTGCGGTCGCTGGATGCAATCTTCGCCGTCTGCCCAACTGTTGGCGATTTCCATGAGGTGGTCGAGTGTCTTGGGCTTTACACGCCCAAGTTCCTCCTTGAAGTCTTGGCGCTTGACGCCGTCCCTGAAGGCGTCGATGGCCCTCTCTTCGGAGATGTGTGCTGCGGAGTTCTTGGTTGTAGACCAGCGTAGTATGTACGAGCGAATAGATTCACCCGTTCTCTGAGTGCAGGCTCGCAATTCTTCGATTGATGCGGCCTCTTGCTGGTGCCTTTGAAATTTCGGATGAATCGTAAGCAAGCTCCTCCCGCCGGATGGATCTTGATGATAGGCTCTTATCGACTCGATTCGCCACCGCTCACCGCATCTCAAGGCATTGCATGGGTTTCTTTGTTGCCTCTGTGAAGCTTGACGATGATGATGGTCACCGAGCCAGATTTTGGATCTTATGTCGTTGAACTTCGGAGTATCCGAAGGAAGCTTGAAGTTGCGTGGCATCTGTGTTCGCCAAACGATGGCTGAAGCATCGGGCCCGCAGAGTTCTCCTTCGTCTTCATCCATCTCAGATTCGACGAGCATGCGCGTTTAGCGGCTTTGTCGATCTTGCGCCGTAAGATTGTCTCGGCGTCGTAGTCGTGTTTGTGGCGGTGTGATCTCTTCGTCCTGCGTGTAAGATCGTGCTCCTCTTCCTCTTCGGATGAGGGTGTGGGGCTCCGGTCGCGCCTGGCCGGATCTTTCTTCTTCGCCCGCAGAGCGTCTTCGTGAGCGCAGCCGATTAGTCCTAGACCGTGAGTGCACCTATGCATGTCCCTTTTCGGTCCCTCCCGTGGTGGGTGAGCCGCGAGATACGCATGGCTGCCATGATCGCAGCTTGTGGCGTCTTCGGATGATGTTGCCGCGGCATCCATATCCATGAACGATGTGTGGAGAGTTCGTCACGCCGCTCCTTGGGATCCATGTTTTCCACCCGTGAGCGTGCTTGTTTCCACGGTTTCGCTTGTGCTAGCCGGGTGCGATGGCGGAGCGCTCGTCATGCTACCGGACTCGGAGGCTTGCTTGCGCTTGTCTAGCGTCTCGCATCTTGACTTGTTTCTTGTGTTCCTCAATGAGGAGGTAGTGGTATGCCATCGAGGTCACGGAGGCGCCTGCAGTAAGACGATGTCGCCGCCATACCGCAGCCTGGACCCATCCTTCTTTGCTAAGTTGGATGACGTGGCGTTGTTTTCCACATTGGGTGGGGATCGCTTCTTTCGCCGCCGCTGTTTCGGTACGGCGGTTAGGTGTTTCGTTGGTTTGATGATCGCGCGCATAGATAGCGCTTGCAGATTGGTCGGCTGCTGCCGCAACTTTCGGATCCGGAACCGTAGGTCCCTTCATCCGAAGGTGGATCACATAGATCGGAATTACAACGCTGCCGTCAAAACTCATCTGTTGATGGTGACGCGTCGCATGCGGTGTGGAGCCCATGAGGCGGGCTGATTGACGGCACGGGCACCCGCTCAGGAAGGCGGAGGGTGCCAGTTTGTCCCACCTGGAAGCAGAAACTCCCGAACAAAATCTCGAGTCCGTCGCCTACGGGCTCGAAATCCTTCATGGTGGCCGGCGAGTGGGCGGTGAAGTCGAAGGCGCCAGAGGAGATGATTCTCCGTCCGCTGAGTTGTAGATCGATCGGGTCGGAACCGCCACGCAATCAAGAGCCCCACCCCACAGACGGCGCCAATCGAGGTTTAATCTCGTCAATTCCTATTGTTATGGACTTGGTTTTGGAGAAGATGGGGATCTTTGGAGATCGTGGCACGATTAACGCATACAAACCGGGGACACGAGATTTACCTGTGTTCAGACCCGGAGGGAAAAACCCTACTCCTTCTTGTCTGCTCTTGATTACAGCGGAACCGAAGGTTACAGGGTGCACAGATTCGATCTGGCGTGGATGCGTGTGCGAGAGTATGAGTCGAGAGATCTAGGACGTGCCCTCCTAGACTTTATATAGACTTAGGCAGGTCCCGGGCATAGTCCTAGTCGGTTACAAGTTCTAGGGTTTTACCCCTTTGAATTTCCTATTTCCGCTAGTCTTGTTCTCCAAGGATCCGAAGGCGTCATGGGCCTTGGCCGCCCGAAAATCTTTATGGGCCAGTGTATATCTGCTGTGGGCCTTCCTTGGGCTGGACTAGGTATGCTAAAGTCACGTACCCGTAGGGTATAACCATGTCACAAAGAACTTCGTGAGGGCCCGGTTTGCCAAGCCGAAAGGGAGTTCTGATTATTCTTCGGAGCCCGCCGGCCCCTTTGCTCCGAGGGTGAAGGACTTCATGCAAAAATATGTAAGTAGTTTGCATGCAAGTCGATTAATTGCATTCATGATTAATCAATGAAGTCCAGTTTTCGATCAAATGCTTGGCTCCTTGTGCGCAGGACGAGGAGTGTAGGAGCTCCTCATCCTGTGGGTCCGCCACCGCCGCCAAGTGGGACACCAATTTTAATAGAGTACCGAACCCACCAAGAGTGTCGATCACTGGCGGCCTGTCTGGTTGGACGTGGTGGTCGACTTTGGCGGCATATCATGGTCCGAGTACTATGGCACCGGGCGAAGGGCAAGAAGGCCGAAAGCCGAGGTAAAACTCCTAAGGGAACAGTGGAAGCCTTTTCCAAATATAGTCCAAGATGCCGTGAACAAGGCTGTGTTGGCACCGAGACAAAGTTCCAAGAACAAGTCCGCACAAGTCCATACAAGTCCATTCACAATTGAATGATAAGCTCAATACCATCCTTCCCGCACATGGAAAAGTACAACAAGTGGCGAAGGGTAAACGGGGCCACGGTTCCCAACCTCAACAGCCTAATCGACAATGAGGCGCGCCGAGGCGTTGACTCCTCCAGGGCGGTGGTGGTGGAGACCTCTAGCTCCCGAGCTTAACTTGCCCATCGGTGAAGGCGCCGCCCGCACCACCGTGCCATCAGTGACCACTCCGCCACTTGCGTGGTCAAGCCTGCGTCGGTTGCTCGACATTGGCCGAGTTTGACGCCTCAAGGTAACTAACTAATTAAAGCGAGAGTTGGGAGGCTCAACCACACCGATGACTTGATCTGTTTTTCTAACGCCGCCTACATGTCGATCTTTCGCAGGAGACACTCCTTGCACTCTAATGCAGGGTGGGCGGCCAGTTGATGGATGTTGCCAATGGTACTATTGTTCAACCAGAGAACCGAAAATGCACAATGTCACAATGCCACCGACATGATGAGGGTCAAATACAGTATGGTGCTTCCTGCTACGAGCAAGTGGAACCTCCTCTCAACCTCAAGGATGGGATGATGAGGACACGACAATGTCCTCAATCTTGGCTTCGCCATTTGTACCTATGGCCAAAGAGCCAGATCCGTTTGGGGACAGAGGACCAGCTCAACATCACCCTAGAGGCAGACAACCAAAGACATGATGAAGACTTGAGATGGGAGACTTGGACAACATGGCACGTAATCCCGATGATGATGATGGAGAAATTGACCAACTATGGTGACCAGTTTGTTAACACAAGGTTTTCGATTTGTATGAGCCGGGACCATCAGCACACATCAAGTTGCCGAGACCCAACCAAAGACCAACGAAACCCCTTGCAAGGTGCGTCTCTTCCCAACTAGTCGAGACGCCGCCACCGTCCCCTTCACCGAGACTCCAAGGCCGAGTTCCTTTGATCAGCCCCGCACCCTCCATAAGACGGTCGGTGAGGTGAACGCAGGGTCAAGCCGTAAAAGAGCAAGAAGGGTCGCAAAGGAAGCCTAAGGGTGATCGGGCCAGGATCCAAATCCTCTTTCCGGACAGACGTGGGGCAAGCCAGAATCGCCAAGACGTGGCGTGTGTACCGATGTGTAAATCGATGCTCGAGGTCGCAGGCTCGCATGCGTAGTATTCATTATGGTTGTCTCACAATTGAGCGATGTCGCATTCACGACAACGATCGACCGACTCGCTTTCAAGGAAAGGTGCCTTCTCATATGCCGTGCTTTCACCGCATTCCCGGGATATCTTCTACGTGTGGCATACCGACTGTTTGACATGTTGAACGGGTTTCGATCGCACAATACCTGGTCCCATGTTCTCCTCAATATGGCCATGGAGATCACCAGAGACAAGATCCCGCATCCATAGTGGATCCCTACTTCATGCGTGACGCCGTCCGAAGATGCCGAGGCCATAGATCCGCGACCGACTACCTCTCAAACTTCCCGCAAACATACTCGGATAAGGATGTGATTCTCCTTCCTACCATCCCATCACGGAGGATGATCGTGCAGTGTGTGCTCATAAGCTTGAATTTGAAACACTCAACAGCCTTGTACCTCGACTCAAACAAAGGCGATCCAAAAACTACACCAATATCAAGAAAATTCTTGATGGCGCTCACCGGATACGCCGCGGGAGGCGTCAAACCGCAAGGCTACATGTAAAGCTCACGCGCATGTGTTCCGCCACACGACGAAGTTTGCTGCGTCAGCGGCCGGGCATGGGAAGGATGCCTTCTCGCCTTTACCACATGAATGCCTTCTTCAATGACATGGAGACCAAAACGCCATCTAACCTCGTGAAGTGGCTGAAAAGCTTGCATGCATACAGTTCGCAACCTCGTGCAACACTTCTTCAACATCCGTGAGGAGATCGCGACAATCATGTACCAGTGGAGTCATAAAACCGGAGGCACCTTCTACGGCGGCTATACACCGTCCAACAGGAGATAGATTTAACGCTTAGCGCAGCAGGTGATGGTGATGTTCATGCAAATGGCGAAAACTCGGTCGGGATTCATCAATGCCCCCAAAGCCGACTCAAGAGCCAAGAAGACTTCATGATTGCATTGCACGGTACCTAGGCGTTAGTTCCGAACTCGTGTTGTAACCTCTTATCACTATGTTAAACTTGCCTAGCAAAACCTCTAGAATATGTTTCGTCAACCGTTGAACTTGATTGTGAGACACTAGCTAGTTATTTGTGTTACGGACTATTTTAAGTGCTTGTTGCTTTTCATTTGTCATTGCTTCCCTACTTCTTGTGGTTTGCTTTCTTTGTCTTTCTTCGAAATTTCGATGATTAGAACATGTTATGGCGGATCTGGTGTGCCAAGTAGACTAGTAATTTGGGCATATATATTAACGAGCATTATTATTTCCGTTCCCAACCTAAGTATGAGGTACTAATCCAAGTCATTCTTGGTTTGCTTTTTTTTGGTCTTTCTTCGAAATGCCGATGATTAGAACGTGATTTCTTACATTTTGTTGCACCCATATATATATATATATATATATGCATGATTCTATCTTGTGAACTGCTAGCTATTGCTTTCCACTGACATAAGTAATATCATCTTTATTATGTGTAGGAGATGCCGAGGTGTTATGTCGTGTACGTCGGTCGGGTTCCAGGTGTGTACGAGGAGTGGAAAGACTGCCAGAAGCAAGTGAACAACTTCTCAGGCAACAACTACCAAGGCTATGAGAGTAGAGAGGTGGCGGAAGAGAAGTGGAGGAGGCATGGATGGAAGAAGTGGAGGAACTTCCTCGTGATCACCACCTTGTTGCTCTTCATGGTAGGTTATGTGTTCCGCTTCATCTAGGTAGAGCTACGTCGTTGGAGTTGTCATGTGATTGTGAACTTGTACTCGAAGGTGTAATGTGATTGTGAACTTGTACTCGGAGGTGTGAACTTGTGGCACAAACACTTGATGTATGAACTTGTATGTCATGATTGATGTGTAATGTATTGTATTCATGTTGGTTCTATTATGCTTTGGCAAATTGCAAGTTTCTGAAAAATTATGTGCTCTTTATACTGTATTCTGGACTATATTGTATATTTGAATATCTGTATATTATTATTTATAGTGGTCTGTAAAACTTGAATTTCGAAAATATTACCGGAGGCGCATATAGGACACTATAGGAGGCGCATATACTATAAATATACGAGGAGCATTGTAAAACATATGCGAGGCGCATATGATATGCGCCTCCTATACTTCACATATGCGAGACGCATAAGTATAGGAGGCGCATATCATATGCGCCTCGCATATGTGAAGTATAGGAGACGCATATCATATGCGTCTCTATATGATATGCGCTTCGCATAAGCTTTTAGGTGCGCCTCTCATAAGCTTTTCTCTAGTAGTGAACTGCTGAAGTTTTTTTCTACAAAGTTTAAAGTAGGCAAATTATAGTATTTTGCCTCCAGACAATGAAGATTTGTGTTTTGCCCACCCGTGCTAGCTCCACCACTGGTATGTGGACTGTGGTTATTCCCTAATAGTTTGACAAGGGTATTTTGTTATTCCCTAATAGCAGAAAATTGGGTCAAATTCGGATAAAATTGATATTACTGGAAACGTGACTGATCGAAAACTCGCCGTCCTAATGAAAAGAACGACACGAGAACGCCGTCCTGGGAACTGAGTGAAGATGCTCTCAAAGCCGTCCTGGCTGGTTGATGTCCCTCTTTAATGCATGGCTTTGATGTACCATTTCCAAATTAGCCTCCATTAGAGAACCAAAAAAACAACGAAGTGAGAAGAGGAAAAACAGAGTTGAAAGCAGAAACTTGAGATCAAGCAACGGATGTTTCTCATAAGGCTTTGATGTTCAGACCGACTATCTTGTTTCCTTCAACCCGTGATTCCACTACTTCTTTATGAGATTCTTTCGGTCCCTAGATATCGGGCCACAAATTTTACTATTGCCAGCAAAGATGTGTGATTTCTTGATGTATTAGACGATGATAGAAGAAAATGTTGCATCCCATATTTTGTAATAGTGAAAGCCGATTTGGGTGGCTTTATCCGGTGCCGAAAGTGATACATTGTCACGCTGTTTATTTCCAAGATCATGTTATGTATGTGGCGGTGGCGGAGCTACGTTGAGGTCAGCAGGGGCCACTACACCCCATCTTTTAGACAATTGTTGGACATTTTTTCTACAACGTTTAAAATAGTAAAATTACAGTATTTTGCCCCAGACTATGGTATAGTAAAATTACAGTATTTTTCTACAACGTTTATGTTTTGCCCGCGTGTGCTAGCTCCGCCACTGGTATGTGGACTATGGTAATTTCCTAATAGTTTGACAAGGGTATTTTGTTGTAACCTTAATTTATAATATTGAGATCTACTGGAGTACAAATAAATTCCAAGAATGGCTTTTAACATTACAAATCAAACATTTTGTGTATTAGCTAGAATCTCTTAAGTGTTGGAATCTTTCAAGAAATTTTTGAATCAAGGAGGCTCTACGCATATGTTGTTCATATTTTTTGGATTCCATGATAATGTATCACATAAAGACCCGTTGCAGGGAAAAGTTGAATCTTTTTTATCAAAAAAATAGTAGTAGTACAACACCATCCAGTGTGTCTATCTCTAGGATTAACATTAGATAAATAGATAATTATGTTGCACCGTCGGATCTAAATCCGATGGCTTGAACTAAGCCACGAGCCCAGATGATTCTGACCGTCTTCTTCCGCTCGACTCGACAGACAGCGTCCGGCGTGATCGACCGACCGGGGAACACGCGCCCCGCCCGCGATGGCCACATCTGTTCCTCCTCGCTTCCACCTCACTCAAACGCCGTTTCCCTCCTATAAACCCAACTCCGCACCAACCACTCCCCATGGCGGAGGCGGAACCCCCCACCTCCACCTCCACCTCCACGGAATCCCAGCCCGGCGCGTCCCTCGCCACCGATTGACCTCCGCCGCGCCGCGCGCTGTGCCCTAGATCGGGAGATCCCTCCTGCTCCTGCCCCGGAGTACCGGCGCGGATGGTGGAGACGTCCGGCGGGCGGTGGAGGCTCCACCTCCACGGCCAGCGGCGGAGCGCGGCCGCCTTCCTCGCGGCCAACAAGACCCTGCTCGCTGCCGTCTGGGTCGCCGGGTTCACGCTGGTCTTCCTATGGCAGAGCGCCTCCATGTTCGCCGGGACCGGGGGCGGGCTCCTCGCGCGGCCGTCGCGCCCGGCGCCGCGGCTGCGTCCGAACGCCTACAACCTAACGGACTTCGGCGGCGTCGGGGACGGGCGGGCGGTGAACACCCAGGCCTTCGAGCGCGCCGTCGAGGCCATCGCCGCGCTCGCGGACCGCGGCGGAGGACAGCTCAATGTGCCCCCTGGACGGTGGCTCACGGGCCCGTTCAACCTCACCAGCCACATGACGCTGTTCCTCGCCGAGGGCGCCGAGATCCTTGGCATCACGGTGAGATTTCCCTAGCTCCTGCCTTCCTTGGTGTAGCCGTAGAAACCGAGCAATGTGGTTGATTTCTTAGTGCACCTCATGGTAATAAGTTCAGTAACACGGTGAATGCATCTTTGGGTGGCTAATGCTTAAATAAAATAGATTTTGACTAGTTTGCTCCATAGATAAAGAGACCATCAAAATGACTGAAATCAGAATAACTGTTGTTGTGTGATGTCTTGCTAGGATCGATGAGTCGATGTTACCGAATTTCACCATTTGCTAACAGGTGAAGTAAATGTACAATGTAGTTGCTACCACTTTGTCTGTTTAATTCCAACTTCGGTTGTTTTTAGCTTGGTGAAATACTGTTCAGAGCTTGGTGAAATGCAAAGCAAAATGTTCAGAGCTTGGTGGCACTGTGCCGGATGCTTAGAATAGAATGTGTGTTCAGAGTTGAGTGGAATATGTTCAGAAGAACTATAATTCTAGCTCTTTGTATCTACAGACTCTAGCATGGTACTCCCTCCGTTAAAAAATATAAGATGTTTTAGCTTTTTTATGGAGCACATGTATCTAGACGCCTTTTAGTGTGTAGGTTCACTCATTTTGCTCCGAACCTACACACTAAAATGTGTCTACATACATGCGTTTCAGAAAAAGGCTAAAACATCTTATATTTTTGAAATGGAGGGAGTACCATTCACAGATTACCAAGTGTATCTAGCTGGGTTCTGAATTTTTTCTGGACAGGATGAGAAGCATTGGCCTCTGATGCCAGCACTGCCATCTTATGGGTATGGGAGGGAGCGCAAGGGACCTCGTTTCGGGAGTCTGATTCATGGACAGAATTTGAAAGATGTAGTCATTACAGGTTTGTTTTTTCATCTGAGTAAGCTGTCAACATCAGCTTATGAAGCTGTGCAGTCTAATCTACTACAGCACCTCTTATCGTAGATTTGTTGGTTAACTATGAAGCAAGATCATTGAGGGAATTGCATAATCTGCATATTAAGCAATCTAGTGACAGTAACCATGTACCAGCATGCCTGGCTGTTTGAAACAATATCAAGCAACTACTTGAGCAGTTCTGGTCCTCTAGTATGAATGCACTTGATTTCAGTATGCACAGTTGGATTTTCCACTCATTCTTTTTTACATAGAACATTATTCCATACCTTGAACTATGTAGTGAACTTTAAATGAATTAGGCGAGTTCATTGAAACAGCAGCACTTGCACTTGCTTTCACTATGCTTTTATTTCTGAATTGTATTACTAAATTACCAACATAATAATGATGGTATTCCTGTGCTACTGCTTTTTAACTATCACGAGTTTTCTTCTTTCCACTCCACTAAATAGGATACAATGGGAGCATAAATGGCCAGGGTGAAGTTTGGTGGTTGAGGCATCGCAGAAGAATGCTGAAGAACACAAGACCTCCACTTGTGCAATTGATGTGGTCCAAGGACATTATTGTTACAAATATAACGTTGCGGGATTCACCTTTCTGGCACTTCCACCCATATGATTGCACAAATGTTACTGTTTCTAATGTTACAATCTTAGCTCCTATATCTGGCGCTCCAAACACGGATGGTATAGATCCAGGTATTCATCCTGCACCTGTTTTTAATGACTTCCAGTCCTATACTTTTCTGGCAACATTTGTGTGTTGCTTATGGCACCAACATAATTGTAGCATTAATTATCTGTTGATAATTCATACCATCTAGGATTGATTCTTATCTTAATGACATAATTTTCTGATCAAGAAACCATTTCTAGGCATCTTCAGCTGACATATATTCATATGCATTATGCAGACTCTTGTCAGGATGTCCTTATTGAGAATTGCTACATATCTGTTGGTGATGATGCAATAGCTGTAAAGAGCGGGTGGGATCAATATGGGATTGCATATGGGCGGCCATCTTCTAATATTTTAATACGCAACGTGACCGTCCGTTCTTTGGTCAGGTATATATTGCTTTGTCAACAATATGTATGTGCATTTGTCTTCTGATGCAAGTCTGGTGGTCAATACAAAGCAGTAGAGTATAAGGCTTTATACCAGGATAAGCTATCTAATGCTTTTGCATAGAATATTGAGTATTAGCTGGGGTTTACTTTCCAAAATGTTGAGGCTTACACTATTCCTCTTGGCTGTGTGCAGTGCTGGAATTTCAATTGGCAGTGAGATGTCTGGTGGAGTTGCAAATGTTACAGTAGAGAATGTACGCATCTGGGATTCAAGGCGAGGTGTGAGAATAAAGACTGCCATAGGAAGAGGGGGCTACATCCGCAATATCTCATACCGCAACATAACCTTTGACAATGTTCGTGCTGGAATTGTGATAAAGGTTGACTACAATGAGCATGCTGATGATGGTTATGACAGGAATGCCTTCCCAGACATCACCGGCATATCATTCAAAGAAATACATGGATGGGGTGTCCGGGTGCCCGTCCGTGCTCATGGCAGCAACAGCATCCCCATTAAGGGTATCACCTTTCAGGACATGTCAGTAGGCATCAGCTACAAGAAGAAGCATATCTTCCAATGCTCCTACATCGAGGGGCGTGTTATAGGGTCAGTGTTTCCAAAACCATGCGAGAATTTGGACGTCTACAACGAGCATGGGCAGCTTGTGAAGCGTGCGGCAATGCTGAACAGCACAGAAGTTGACTATGATATATGAGACTCATATATATGTTGTAGTACAGATAGTTTCTGAATAGTGTAAATTAGGTATTCTCATTTCTTGTTCTTTTGCATTTTTTGTAGAACTGTAAATGCAGAGGGGATTCTCCTCTTCGTAGGTTGTTTACAGTGTCTTGTTTGTGTCTCACCAGTGATATGACATTTCGTTCTGTGAAAAGATAGAAAAGAGCATTATGATGTTATAAGGTTTTGGCCTTAAATTTCTAGTCTCTGTTGTGCTAGACTTAGACTTCTGATAACCCCTGCCCCACCCACCCACAAACAGAGAAACAACAGCAAGATATCGAAGGATTTTACTTTAACAATTAAATTTCTATACTATATACTATGTACTCCCTCCATCTCAAAATAAGTGACTTGAGTTTATCTAGATTCGCATGCATCTAAACATATTTTAGTATATAGATACATGATTTAGACAAACCCAAGTCACTTATATATTGATAGCTGCGGATGTGGACTCGGTGCCAATTTTTCTTATAGAGAATATTTTGTAACCTCCTTTTCACTTTCAACTCCCTCACACTTGGAAAGAGTAAGGCAGAGAAGGTATATTGTAAATTATGTTTCTAAATGCTAATTGTTAGTAGCATTGTTCATCTCATAAGCTCATCAGTCAACCTTATTTGACAGTGAAAACTACAGGGTAGCATGATAGAATATGAAGAATGGCAGAAAAAGCGAAAGATGTGATCAGGAGGAGGTTGACCTTAAGCAGAGCTGGACAGAGGTCAATCGAGGGAAGTACTCTCATGCTTTCTCAGCCAGGTGATTCACTCGTTCCATCATATGTTTCTAGCCATTCCATTGTTCCCAGTTCATTCTGATCTCTACTACCACACGTTTTTATCGATTTCACTAAAGAGAAGAGCACCCAGGGCGATACATCAGTGGCTTCTGTGGCTCTGAGAGATCGTAGGCATTTTGTAGCCGGTAGCTGTCAGACCGAAATTCAGATAGCTGGGGATTTGCTGACCTTTGCCCTAGGACAGATAAGATCCTTCATGCCTATCGCTGTTGTTGGATGCCACACATCAACAACCACATCACGTTTACAAACATGTGCTCTTATTTATTATTGTATTCCCACTGCTGTCAGCATGATCATTTCACTGTTACTGTTTATCCGTGCGGACTACTGACTTGGTCTCTGGATCAATTACTACCTCATGCTTGACAATTGAAAGTAATTGCCTATGTTGATGTTTATTTGGGGCAGTAACAATAGTTATTCCATAAGTTATATTCGTAGTTTAAACACTGTTGCTTACACAGTTTTTCCTGCAAGATAATCAACCCTGCAAATTTTCTTTTCTGTAGTTTGTGAAGATTCTTGGTTTCATACTATATTCCACCGTTTTCACCTTGTATTGTACTCTCTCTTTAAGTTTGACATTTACTTTTTTATATGAATATATTTTAGTCAAAGGGAGAAAAGAGTTGCACTAGGAAGAATCCATCACTTTACCAAATCTAAATAATTGCATACTAGTATATACCACTACCAGTGGCAGTCAGAGTTAGAGTAGTTCCACTTTCACGGTGCACTTTCTAAAACATGGTTAGTTTTTTAATCGAGTTAATATTTGACTTCTAAATGTACCCGCGTGATTCTGAACGAACCATGACACAACCCCAAAATTTTGCAGCGTGTTCGTCCTGGCTGCATCATGATAAACAGCGAGGATCGCATTGTAGGCAATTAACACAAGCATCCTGTGCTGAGGGCAGAAGAGAAATCTATTTGGGGCTACTATATAAGTACTGTTGCTTAATTTTTTTGTTTGTAAGGAACTACATCTTTTGTCCTGCAAGATAATCAACCCTGCAAATTCACCTTTCTGTAATTTCTGAAGATTCTTTGTTTCATACTATGTTCCACCGTTTTCACCTTGTACTCTCTATTAAGTCTAACATTTACTTTTTTTATATAATTATATTTTAGTCAAAGGGAGAAAAAAGTTGTACTATGAAGAACCCATCACTTTACCAAATCTAAATAATTGCATAGTAATAGTATATACTAGTGGCAGTCAGAGTTAGAGTAGTTCCACTTTCATGGTGCACTTTCTAAAACACGGTGTATTAATTTCTGAATGGAGGTAATAGTTGACTTCTAAAGCGTACCCGCGTGATTCTGAATGAACCATGAAACAGCCCCAAAGATTTTGCAGCGTGTTCGTCCTGATTGCATCATGATAAACAGTGGGATCACATTGTAGGCAATTAACACAAGCATCCTGTGCTGAGGGCAGAAGAGAAATCTATTTGGCGCTACTATATAAGTACTGTTTCTTAATTTCTTTTTTGGTGAGGAACTACATCTTTTGTCCTGCAAGATAATCAACCCTGCAAATTTTCCTTTCTGTAATTTCTGAAGATTCTTGGTTTCTTACTATGTTCCACCGTTTTCACCTTTTAGTGTACTCTCTCTATTAAGTTTAACATTTACTTTTTTTATATAATTATATACTAGTGGCAGTCAGAGTTAGAGTAGTTCCACTTTCATGGTGCACTTTCTAAAACACGGTGTATTAATTTCTGAATGGAGGGTAATGAACCATGAAACAGCCCCAAAGATTTTGCAGCGTGTTCATCCAGATTGCATCACGATAAGCAGCGAGATCACATTGTAGGCAATTAACACAGGCATCCTGTGGGGAGGGCAGAAAGAGAAGTCTTTATTTGGGGCTGTTTCTGGGGCGCATGCATGCATGTGTGTGTGCTGGTGGTGGTCCAGACTTAAGTAGAGGAAATTTGATATGTAGATCTAGAAGATCCAGAGAGGGGATTGATAATATAGATCTAGCGGATCCGAACACGTGCCGCCTTTCATATCTTAAATCTTTTTTTTTTTTTTGCTCTTGCGTGTTTTTAGCTGGGCGTCACACTCAGGAGAGAAAGAACTGTACTAGCTAGCTAGGTTGATGATTGTCAGCTACTAGGATAAGGGGAGGAGGAACCCCAGAAGAATGTGGCCTAGCTAGTTCACACATGTTAAGCACTGTTCCTCAACCGCCACTGTCCAGTTGGCCCCATGCTTGCTGAGTGCTGACTAATCGTTTCTGCCATGGATCAGGCAAGAAACGTTCTCTATCAGTGACCCCCCTTACTATTATTGGACTTCTCAGAAGTTTAGGATGAGTCACACTGGCTGATTGTCATCTAGAATAAGGGGAGGAGGAACCCCAGAAGAATATGCCTAAGTTCCCACATGGCCACATGTTAAGCACTGTTTCCCAACTGTTCCTTTCCAGTTTATGTCATGCTATACTAATCATTTTGGCCATGGATCAGGCAAGAACATTCTCTGATAATGACCCCCTTAGTGCCTTGTGATCATTGGGTTCTCCAGAAGATGCTGCTGCATGCCCTAAGCTGAGCTTAGGATATGGGCCCAGCCAGAATGGGGAGCGGGAGCTGCATATCCTGAGATTTATCTTTGGTGAGTGGCAATATTTTACTAGTAGAAAATTTCATATTTGTTATCTTATACAATTTGATAAGCTATGGTGGTGACCACACCATACATGTTTAACTGGAGTACTTGATGGTGCACTGTTGTTAACCAGGGCGACCAAATAGCTAGAGAAGCCGGACCCCCACCTAGAGGCCAGAAGCCATAGGCGCACGCCACTCACGTGGGTGATATCGCCAGTGTGGAGCAAACAAAGGCGTATCTGCTGGTTGACTGACAGCCAAAGGACAAAAGTACAGTACAGTAGAAGATTCAACTCCTTTGACTTTTCTTTAGAGATCAACATGCAATTTATTCCAGATATTCTTGCAGTGTTCTTCCTCGAGGACTGTACTTGGTCCCGCCTTGGGTATCTTTGCAAGTGCCCTTCGCTGCTAAAAATTACTGCTCCCTGCTCCCTCCGTCCCAAATTAACTGACGGCAAAACATGGTAGGACAGTATTAGCACTTAAAGTGAACTATAACTTTGGAAGGAATATTGCCGTAGATGAGCTTTGGGATGCATCCGCTGCTGCTGCTTCGGGTGATTTAAGGTTGCTTTAGTGCTGCTATCAGACCTAAATATTATATTGATGCTGTCTGCGCCACGAGCAAACACACCATGCTACATCTCCATCAGTTTTCGTGTACCGGTGTATGTATGAGAGGAGTTGGTCGACATATCATTATCTGTTGGTACCGATCGAGGCCAATGTTCTTGCTTGACTGGTTGCAATCACCGTGTACTACTAGCAGAAAATCAGATTCGACACGCGCTCTATGTCTCACGAATCATTTTCTTTCGGTGGTTATGCAATCCGTCGACATGGGGGAGCTTGTGGTGGTAAAGAAAAACTTACATAACAATTTTTTTAAAAAAAAAATCGTCTAGTTCTCGTCAGCTTAATTCTTGGCCACGATTCTGCGTGATGAGAACTAGCCGATTTTTATTAATTTTTTGTTTACAACCGATGAGTACGAGTATTTGTTTGAGATGCTGCATCCAAAGACGAAAGAGAAGGCAGCAGCAGGTAGTGCGCGTGTCCTTCTCAGCGCTTCAGTTGAACTGTTGCGAGACACAAAGGAATCCGACCCGGAGTAGACACAGTGGATTGCATACTCGATCGGATCATTGCTTGCTAATATGGCACATGCTTGAAAACGACGTCCCGTGTGTTTCTCTATGGTCTATCCTCCTGCAAGTTGCCGGTGAATATATATGCAGGTATAGCGCTGCTACTGTCCACGTAGCCTTTATTCTTCCTATACTATCATTATTATTCACAGCGTCTGCACATGAAATTGTGTGTACCTGCAGCTGAAATATCCCTTGTATATTCATCGTTTTTTTTGGAACCATTATTATAGGTTATTGTGTTAAGAAAGTCAAGAGGGGCAAATATCATGTGGAAATTGACTTTAATAACTTTTAAAATAAGCTGAACATATCATGTGGAAATTGACCTATATCTTTTAAAATAAGCTGAACGGCCCGTTTCAAAACAAACCGAAACGAATTGTCTTGAAATATTTCGATTTTTCAGAAAAATTCTAAGGACACACACACACATACAGTACAATTTCTTTAGCTGCACGTTTGACTGATCCGTTTGCGATCGAGAGATACAAATGAGACAAGAAGAAAGCGGCTGTAAATTAAACTAGTAGTAGTATGGTGTCAAAACATAGCAATGCATTTTTTATAATATTGGTAGCAATGCACCTGAAGCTATTAATTTGCACGGCTTAGCTGGGTTAATCGCAGCAGTATAGTAGTACGTGTTAGCTAGATCGAGCTAGTATCTGAAGTAGGAGTCTCTGGGGTCAAAGCTCCACAGGGAGGCGCTGGCGCCATGGTCACTCTCCTCCATCTGCAAGTCATCGTCTGCTACCGGCGGCGGCGCCTGCAGGAAGTCGTACGCATTGCCGCCCCAGCCGGCCGCCGGCGAGAAGAGCGGCGGCTGCTGCGCCATGACCGCGCGCCAGTCGATGCTGCCGTCCGCCGCCTCGCCGCCGTCACCAAGATCCATGTAGTCCATGCCGTGGCCGCGCTGCGTGAAGAAGAACTGCTGATCCATCGACAGCGCGGCCGGCGCAGGCGAGCGGTCTTCGTCCATGAGAGCCGCGGCCGCCTCACGGGCCGTGACGGTGGCGCGGTTGGCGTGGGACAGTGCAGCCGCCTGCACGGCCTCCGGGTCGACGCTTTTGCGGCACGGCGGCGGCGGCGAGTCAGGGAAGTTGAGGTCTGCGCTGGCGGCTGCTTGGGGGCCGCGGAGGCAGACGAAGGCGGCGTCGAAGGCGCGCGCGGCTTTCTCGGGCGCGTCGTAGGACCCCAGCCAGATGCGCTCCCGGCTGTTGGGCAGCCGGATCTCCGACACCCACTTGCCCCACTTGCGCCGCCGCACGCCCTTGTACTTCCTCCCGCCGCCGCCCTCCGTCCTCTCCGGGGAAGCGGCGCTGCTCGCCGGCGGCGAAGACATGCCACTGGTCGATCGAATTGACGATGGCCGGAAGCTAGGTAGTAGTTTGAAGCAGCTCGAGTGGTGTTGCTGTACGTCGATCGATCGATGTCGAACGGTGGCTCACCGGTGATCGATGCTGTTGGCGGCAGGGATATGGAGCAGCTACTTATAAGGTTATGCGCCGTGGTCGCCTGCCGGGGTCGCGCGCGGGCGCGGCGCGTTGACTCGAGGTCGAGGATGGCGCGTAGGGACGGGGACGTGCATGGTCTCAGGCTCAGCTAGCCACCTGGCGTAGCCCCGGGTTGCGCTTTGCTTTGGGAACGCGTGGAGATTCCAGAGCTGCTCGGTGGGGCCTCACTCGGCTGTCGTTTTGGAGTAGGTTCTCTCTTGTCTTATTTGTTTTTTTCTCTCCTTCAAGTACATCGACACATGACCTCTCTAAGGCCACAAACATGTGACGTTTTGGAAGTGATCCGAGTCAAAATTTTAAAACTTTGACCACAAAAATGTATCACTTTATTTAGTTAGATTTGGAAATGATTTGTGTGAACTTATGCAAGATTTCTATGAGAATAAATTAGATTTTTTTTTTTGAAAATTGGCGTTTTATTACTTAACAGTAAGTTTACACATGCCCTCTGCATAGATAGGATGCACATAGCCGATCAACCACACAACTCGAGATGAAAGAAAAGGTACAAAATTACAAATAATAATAAAAAAACAAAGTCTTTAAAACACGCTATGGCAAATCTATCCGTAGATCACGCTGACATCAATGTTGGGAGAAGATATATCCCTCGACGTGTTCCCCAATTGCATACAGCCCTCCGTAAATAAGTCGCGAAACTCCATACGTTGAAGACTAGTCCATGATCGAAAAATAGCCGTTGCTCGATAGATAACCTGCAGGTGAGAAGACACAATGTTATTAAAAATCTTATCATTTCTACATAGCCAAAGCGATCAAATAATAACAAGCGCTCCCACCCTAAATAAAGTCTCATATTTATCCTTAATCCCAGTTAACCAGTTGCCAAATAATACATTGACTACCGAATGTGGAAGAAATAAACTAGAGGCTATTTGGATGGTTGACCATATAGCACAAGAAAATTTACATTGGAATAATAAATGGCTTATTATCTTATTATGGTGACAAAAAACGCATTGTGTACTTTCATACCAATTCCTCCTAACAAGATTGTCTTTTGTGAGAATGGCCCCTTTACGAAGATACCTAGCGAAAATCTTCGTTTTAAGGGTTATTTTCATCTTCCAGATTTTACTATTATCATCGGCTGGAATATCAGGTTGGTCAAAGCTCTATACATTGAATCAACAGAAAATTTACCACTCCCTAGTAATTTCCATTTGAATTCGTCCACTTCCTCGGTCGGCTGTATCCTGGATAATCTTAATAAAAGATTGTCCCAAGACACCAGTCTAGGGCCTATGAGATTTCTTCTAAAACACACATTAGGAGAATTGGTTTCTATTACCATGAAAAGTGTATCTTCTTTATGCCTAACAATCGAATATAAAGCCGGATATTGTTCACAAAGAGAAGTTTGGCTAAGCCATCTATCTTGCCAGAACCTAATTTGTGATCCATCCTTAATACTGAAAGCACCAAAATAGAAGAAACGTTTTTTGGATGCTATTAGTCCAGCCCAAAAGTGTGAATCGTCAGGTTTCCAAACCACTTGAGACATAGTTTTGGAGCCAATATATTTCCTTCATAGAATGGTTTTCCAGACCCCTTCTTCTACAAGAAGTTTGAAAAGCCATTTACCCAAGAGCACGGTGTTTTTGACTTGCAAATCATGTATGCCCAGTCCATCGTATTCTTTAGGTCAAAAAACCACATTCCATTTGTCCAGTCGATATTTCGTTTTCTCACTATCCCCTTGCCCAAAGAATCTTGATTGGAAATAATCCACTTTTGACAAGACACCTTTTGGTAGCTGGAAAAACGAGATCATATACAGTACCATATTGGTGAGTACTGAATTTATGAGTACAAGTCTTCCGCCAATGAATAGCAACTTACCTTTCCAACTGTTAAGAGGTTTTTGAAGTCTTTTCTCAACGAGTTTACATTCAGCAACCGTGAGATGCCGATAGTGGATCAGTATTCCTAGATAATTGATTGGAAATTGCTCCTGTCCACAGCCGAATAGTTTGGCATATAGGTAGGCTTCGTTTTTAGCCCCGCCAAAACAATACAAGTCACTCTTATGAAAGTTAATTTTCAAATTCTCATAATATTAATTTTATATTCTTAGCTTTTTCTAGGTCGTGCTCCATAAATAAGATTGTATCGTGAGCGTATTGAAGAATAGAGATTACCATCTACCAGATGTGGAACTAATCTTTCAATTTGGCCATCAGTCTTAGCTCTCTTAATAAGAATAGCCAACATATCAGCCACTATGTTAAATAGTATAGGCGATAGTGAATTTTTTGGTCTGGAAATATTTGCCAGTGTCATAGTTGACATTTATGGCAACACTTTCTCTCGACACAAAAGACTGTATGAGAGCACATCACTCCTCCGAAAAGCCATTCATACGGAGTGTTTGCTAAAGAAAAGACCAATTAACTTTATCATAGCCCTTCTCAAAGTCAATCTTGAATAACATCCCATTTAATTTCTTTGAGTATTCATGGATTGTTTCATATAAGATTACTATACCATCTAGGATGTTTCTCTCTTGCATGAAAGCAGTTTGAGAAGGGCGAACAATATGATCAGCTACTAAGTTTAGTCTAATCGTAGCAACTTAAAAAAAAATTAAAATCAACATTAAGAAGGCATATTGGACAATATTGTTATATACGTTCTGCATTATTAACCTTAGGTAGTAAAATTATGTTGTCAAAATTAAGTCTAAAAAGGTCTAGCTGACCTACTTGCGAAAACTCAAATAAGTACATCTGGCCCCCCTTGATAACTTTCCAGAAATTTTGATAAAATTCCTATGGAAAGCCATCAGGCCTGACGCTTTTTTATGTTCCATTTGAAAAACAGCTTTCTTGACCTCCTCCTCCGAATAAGGAGCGGTCAGAAAGTTATTTTCCTCAACAGAAACCTAGAGGATATCCTCTGTCTAGGACTCATCCAATGAAAAAGGAGTTTTCTGGCGGTGCCCCAAAAAAGGATTTGTAGTAGTTCGTAATATAAGATTTTAGATGCTCCTGACCTTCAACCATTGTCATTGGCAATAACATGTAGGCATCTTGTATTCACGTCTCCTTTAAGGATGAATTTAGCTTTGGATCATTGATACTATTTGAGTTCTTCCTCGTGAAGAAGTCTGGCAATTTCCGCATTTAATTGGTTTTTAAGCTCAATCTCATGTATATTCAAAAATGAACTTTCGTCGAAGCCTCTAAATCATTAATACTAGCTGGAAGGCGTATTTTCTATTTTTAAGGATTTCAACAGTATGTCTGGCCCAACCACGAAGAAATTTGCGTAAGACATGCATTTTGTTGTTCCATCGTTGTATAGGTGTCTGACCACTAACCGGTTTCTTCCAAATAGCCTTCACCAAATCATGGAAACCATCATGATCGATCCATCCAAGTTCAAACTTGAAGTTATTTTTGGATTTTCGTGGTGGTGTTCCAACAGATAATAATAATGGAGCATGATCCGACAAAGTCTTAATACGCTCTCGAGCACGAATAGTTACCATAGAAAATTTATCTTCACATTCAGTATCCATAAGCACTCTATACAAATTTTCATATGTAGGCTCCGGAAGACTATTAACCCAGGTGAACTGTCTTCCTAACATAGTAACCTCTCTTAAGTCTGACCTGTCAATGACAATATTAAACATGAAAGTCCAATGCTCATCGAAACGACCCCGACTTTTCTCATTAGGGAATCTTAACAAGTTAAAATACACACCTATAAGGATATGATAGGGATTGTCCTTAGCTAGATTGACCAACTTGCGTAAAAAGTCTGCTTTATAAACATCCTGGACATCCCCGTAAACAGCGACTAGAGACCAAACAAAATCATCATCCTTGTTACGGATATGGAGTTTAATAAAGAAATCTCCAAACGAACTGGCTAAGACTTTCATAGTCTCATCTCTGACGCCTATCAGGATTCCCTCGGATCTCCCAAGCGGCGGACGTGATACTCACATAAAGTCTACTCCACCAAAAAGGCGACATGAGTTGAGCTTGTGAGAAATCACGTCTACCAGTCTCAGAAATACCCCAAAAAAATCCAATTTATGATCTCTCACATAATCGGCAAAGAATAAATTATATATTTCTAGAATAGACTATGGAGGTGAGTTCTTTTATTCCCGAAGGCAAGGATGCTCATAGGATACAGAAATACGGACCCCATATGTTTCTTAAATGTCTTATCTAAAATCATAACAATATGTTAGTAGAATTTTTGCAATTCATTTGGCATGTGGTTGGCCTCTATCTCAAACTGCATTCATAAAAGGGAGACATATAATGGAAGGAGTTTCTATTGTACATGGGGTTTTGAGTGAAGTACATACAAATAAACCCGATGGACTCCTCTTCAAGATAGAGTTTGGGAAAGCTTTTGGAAAGTCAAATGGCCTATCCTTTTAAAGGTTCTTGAAATGAAAGGTTTTCCACACAAATTCAATGATCTAGTAATGAAAACAATAACATTGGGGAAGTCGGGATTAGAGTGAATGGAGGAATAGACCCTTATTTTGACACGGGTTGAGACAAAGGGACCCACTTTCTCCAATACTACCTCCATTTCAAGGCTTAAGGCCTTTTTTTTTCAAAAGTCAAACTACCTCAAGTTTGACCAAGTTTTTAGAAAAAAATATTAATATTTGTAATACATAATTCATAACCTTTCGTACATCATGAAACATATTTTTACATGGTATCTATATAATAGTTCTTGATAGTTTTTTTTAAAAATTTGGTCAAACTTTTTGTGACTTGACTTCTCAAAAAAAAAAGGCTTTAAGCCTTGGAATGGAGGGAGTAATTTTTTTGACTTAGTTGGAGATGTTTTATCAATCATTGTTAAAAGAGCCCAAGATGGAGGTTTAATTATTGGTTTATAATATGTCCTCATTTTGCAGGGCAGGGTATAGCAATTCTGCAATACGCAGATGATACTATATTCTCATTGCAAAACCACTTGCACCCTGCCAAAAATATGAAAAATTCCTACCATGTCTCTTGGAACAAATGTCTCGTTTAAAAAATCAGTGCCCGCAATAGTGATTTTTGTTTGTTTGGGAGAGGCTGATAACAGAAAAAGATTAATTCGAAGAGATTTTCACATAGTGTCAAATTACCAATGAAGTACATGGGTGTGCCGATAGATGAGAAAAGAGTTAGTAGTAGCCACTGCAGACCCCCGCAGAGAATAAGATGTAAGTTAAATTGGTTGCTGGCAAGGAAAAATGCTTGCAATGGGTGAGAAGTGAGATTGCAGAATAATAATAATAATAATAATAATAATAATAATAATAATAATAATAATAATAATGTAAGTTAAAGAAGTGAGATTGCAGAAGAAGAAGAAAAAGTGAATGCTAAAAAAAAGAATGTAAGTTAAAGAAGAAGAAGAAGAAGAAGAAGAAGAAGAAGAAGAAGTAGTGAATGCTCAGAAAAGAGATGTTCAATTGCAACAACGAGCAAAATGCTAAATTAAAACCGTAAACTTTTTGTGAGCGGTGTGTGTGGGTATATGTCAGACGAGATTAGCATCACTCGTTAATCGTTTCGAGTTCAAGAGTGTGTAGCCAGGAAAACCGCCGGCCCGCCCCGCCGGTCGCTCTCGGTCCACGTCGATCGATCGATCGATCGATTGCGTCGTCCATTTTTCTCCGATAGCGTGTTACAGCGACCGCCGGTAACACACACTGCACGGCCAGCTGGTCATCTAGCACTGTGTACTAGTACTACTTATATAGGCTAGCTAGGGTCTCGCTCCCGGCCGGCCGTCTCCAGTGCCGTGTTCTGGAACCACTGGCACCGAGTGCACGCCGATTCGGCGCCCCGCCAGGTGAGAGATTGATCCAGTCAAACAAAGCGCCCACGCACAGAGGTGATCTTTTTTTTTTGTTTAACTCGTGCGTGTATAATATGCAGGCAGTACCGCCGCGCGCTGGTGTAATTTTTTTTATTAAAAACACAGTATCGTAGAACGCTCATACATAAACTCACCCCTATAAGCACACACGTGCACCCTATTCCTATGAGCATCTTAAGATTGACAAAGTCCCACCAAAAAATATTCTGTTTTTATGCAACACACAATGTCAAACCTGAGATTTAAACTCTGATAGACTGGGGATACAACCACACTCCTAGCCACCCAATCACAGGTTGGTTTACGCGCTGGTGTAATTCTTGAAGTACTACTCCCTTCGTTTAGAAATATAAGATGTTTTAGGTTTGTGAAGTAAATGTATTTAGACACCTTTTAGTATCTAGATTCATTTGAACATATATCTAGATATATTAGCTTCACTAACTTAAAACATCTTATGTTTTCAAACGGAGGGAATATGTGTCTATGTCCATGTTGATTGAGCAAAGATTTGGCTACCGGAACAAAAAAAAAAGAAAACCTCGGAAGGGACTGGATACCGGCAACTATGTGCAATAACGCTTGGATATCCGAGATCAAAATGGACATTCACTTACTTACCCGACATACACTAATACATCCGGCTTTGGTGTGAGATAAGTCGTGTCCAACTTATCGGAGAGGAGGTGGAAGATTCTATTATTTGGAATCTCACAAGCAATGGCGAATACACTTCCAAATTGGCCTACAATGCCCAATTTTTTGGAGCAACACTCACAAGCGTGAACATGATGGTTTGGAGATTTGGGCTCCACCAAAAATGATTTTTTTGTATCATTGGCCATTTAAAATAGGCTTTGGACCGTGGACCGTCTTGAAAGGAGAGCGTGGGAGAATTGTGATCTTTGCCCACTATACAAGCAAACGTAAGAGACGGAAGCTCACCTTTTCTATCAATGCCGCTTCACCAAGAGAGTTTGGGGGTTGATTAGAGGTTGGTCTGGGCTCCCATCCATTCAACCCAATGCATGGGCGCCAAACCTTACCATCAAGGAATGGCGGGATATGATGACGGCCAAAACAAGGGAAAATAGAAAAGAGATGGCCTCGCTCATCATGCTTACATGACTATTTGGAAGGAGCGAAATGCGAGGGTCTTCAATAAAAAAAGCCGTTCCGCGAACAATCCTTCTCGAGATCGTAAAAGGGGAGGCTAGACTTTGGGCCTCCGCGGGTGCCATTTTGTTAAGTAATGTAATTTTGGGAGAGTAATCCCATGCCAAAACCTTCACATTTTCTTTTTCTTGTCCATCCTTTGTCATGTCATGACTATCCTTCTATGTTAATGAAATAAGGCAAGTCTTTTTCCGCAGGTTAAAAAAATATTATCAGTCGGTTACTGCATGAGACTCGGACAAAATTTGAATTTCAAATTTGGAAAAGTTAGAAAGTTTCTAAATCGATTTGGGTGGAAGAGTAATCAAAAGTTCTATACAGAGATGAGTTAGAGTGTGGGGAGACATCAAAGTAGAAACACATGATGTTTGAGTAACTATCTAGCTAGATACAGTTACTATAGTGACCCTTGGTATGTGACCTACTGTTTTTGTCATAGAAAGATCATAGATAAATTAATATGACCATTCTATCACCAATATTTAGGGTCACCAGTTAGCACATTCCTTATAGTGTAGCCCAAATTCTTGTGGTTCAAGATTTCTCGACGGGTAACTCAGCAGACTCAGCTACCCGAGACGGCTGGGAATTCCAGTAACCATGGTATTTTTCTACTGGTAAACAAATGTGTCTTTAATAGAACTGTTAAACAACCCCTGCCGGCTGGCCGGTCCCGAGGCTGATCCACAAACGAGGAAGAAGACTAGAGTCGAAGGCACACAAAAATTACACAGTAATTGACACAGGGCACAAGGAGCTTTATTGATATCTCTCTGATAAAGTCACGTACAATGATTGCTCCTCTATTTATAGACTAAAGGGGGATAGGATACCCATATGGGCTAACCCTAGCCTGGTAGAGGCCACACCGAATGGGCCTCTACCGGCCCAGTTTCCCAACACTCCTCCTGGGTATCTTATCTGTATAACTATGTCTCAAAACTCCAAAAAACCCAGTGGGAAAAATATGGAGAAACGCACATGGTATACTTCTTGCTATGTTGCACGAATTGCCTCATTAAAAACCTCATGTGAGAAACTTCATAAAAACTCACTAAGAGAAAAAGAGTACAATTCACTTAACTATAAAGTTAAGCACTCAATCATCGGGATCAAGATTTTAGCGATGAGTTTGTGAAGGTTCTTCCCCTAAACCTTGCATCTCCCTAAGTCTCATCATGCCAATCCCACGGACACATCTCTCGAAAGAAGATGCTGCCAATGATTTAGTGAACAAATCAGCGAGATTTTCACATGACTTAGTATGCAAGACTTTTACTTTGTTCAAGTTTTGCAGTTCATGTGCATAGAAGAACTTGGGGTTTATATGCTTTGTGAGATTGCTCTTCACGTAACCCGTCTGGACTTGTGCAACACAAGCAACATTATCTTCATAGATAATTGTTGGGGTTTGTACGGTGTTCATCCCACATGACATATGGATGTGGCTGACTACTCGTCGAAGCCATACACATTCTCGTGATGCTTCATATAATGCTATGATTGTCGAGTGGTTCGTCGAAGTTGACACAAGAGTTTGCTTCGAAGATTTCTAGGAAATCGTTGTTCCACCACAAAGGAAAACATATCCAGTCCGCGACTTGGATGTGTGCTGGTCTGAAAGGTACCCAGCATCTGCATAGCCTACAACAGATAGGTCTTGGTTCTTTTGGTAAAACAGTCCAAGGTCTTTGGTCCCTTGTATGTACCTAAAGATGTCCTTAACGCCTTTCCAATGCCTCTTGGTAGGCTCAGAACTATACCTAGCAAGCAGATTAACGGCGAATTCAATATCCAAATTGTACAATTTATAGGTATATAAGTGCACCAATCACTTAAGTAGAATTCGGTCCGAATATTCTCCCCTCTTCTTTAGGCCTGAACGGGTCCTTGTCTTGTCGAAAGATCTTCCACCATCGAGTCTTAGAAGGATATGCTTTTTCAAACCCAAATCGCTCCAACACCTTCGGTGTAGGCCGACCGGTGAACTAGAATCCCAAAGGGAATGCTCAAGTTGCGACCAGCGTAACTTAGTTTTGCCTAAGTCTTTCATCTCGAATTCTGACATCAAGTAGGAACTCGCTTCCTCAATATTATCAGGTGTACCGATTATATTCAAATCGTCCACGTGCACCGAGATAATACAGAAACCATCTTGGGATCTCCATATAAAAACACATGGGCAATCTTCATTGCTCGCGCAGCTCTTCTGATGAAGCAAATCGCTTAAACGATTATACCACATCCTACCTGACTGTTTTAGTCCATACAATGACTTCTTAAGCTGAACACTGTATAAGCTCTTATTTTCTCTATCCTGGTTCGGGACAGGGATACCTTCTGGTACTTTCATGTATATGTCCGAATCCAAGTTACCATATAGGTAGCGGTGACAACATCCATCAGTTTTATTTTTAAGTCCATGTTTATTGCCATTGAGATCAAATATCTAAAGGGTAATTCCATCCATGACCGGGAGTAAGTTTCCTCAAAGTCGACACCTGGTCGCTGAGTGAAACCTTGAGCAACGAGACGTGCTTTGCACCTTACTACTTAATTATTCTCGTTTCTCTTTTGAACAAAAACTCACTTATGGCCAACGGGCCGAATGTGGGGAGGAGTTAGACAAATAGGTCCAAATACCTCTCTTTTCTTTAACGATAATAATTCAGCAGTGATTGCCTTCTGCCAATCTTTCCAATCTGGCCTTTTATTACAATCAGCGAGCGTGTTAGGCTCAGGGTCAAGATCTATGATTGAGGCAACTTTCTTGGCAAAATTAACATCAACATTTGCCATGGCTCGGTTGTATGACTCGCCCGAATTAACATAGTTAATGGCCATTTCGTCATGGAGTGCATCAGGCACATCCTCTTGCTCCACCGGATTTCCCAATGCAGGGGCTAGGTCCTTTAGCTTTCTCGCTCCGATGTGTGCACACACAACTTCGCTGGGTATTTTCGATATAGGAAAATTCAAGTCCGGAATTTCGTGCACTGAAATATCCGTACTTGTGCCAGATCTCAACTGGCTCCCCTCAACAGGGGCATACTGTAATAAATCTCTCTTATCCTTTTTCTTCGGGCGTCCCCGGGTACTTGGGATTTGAGAAACCGGATTCCGTGTCCTCTTAGGCCTTGGAACAAGAGCGGGTATACCATTATTTTTCTTCGGTATTTCAACCCTTTCCGGTGCATTGCGTGCATGCACATGCGACTTTGTCATAGTCTTTAAATCACTAAAATGATCTGTCAGTTGATTCGCTAGGGAGTGCAAATCTAGTATCTTTTGGACATCTTGATTAGACTCAAAGTGCACGGGTAATGAGCATGCATCCCCATGGATTTCCACGTGATTTCTCGACTTGTCATCCAGGGGTTGATTATCTCCCCCCCAAAGTCGGAAAAAGATCCTCGTCAAAAATGCAGTCAGCAAAACGGGTCGAGTGACAGTCACATGTCAAGGGGTCCAAAAACCTGATTATGGACACAGTCTTATAACCAACGTATATCCCCGACTTACAGAGTGGTCCCATTGTTGGTCGAAAGTTGATGAGATTAGCAGCGTGTAACACCGCGTGTCCCCAACATGTAGTTGGTAAATTACAACCCTGAAGGAGTGGTCGAGCAATGAATTTAATTCTTTTAATCAATGCCTCCGCAAGTCCATTTTGAGTGGGGACATGCGGTACAGAGTGCTCAAGTTTGATTCCTGTTGCCATGCAATAATCATCGAATGCCTTTGAAGTAAATTCTCCGGCATTGTCCATTCAAATAGACATTAAACGATAATCAGGGAATTTATTCCTTATTTGTATGATCTGGGAGATCAACTTTGCAAAAGCATGGTTCCTTGATGACAGCAGGCAAACATTGGACCATTTAGAGGAAGCATCAATGAGAACCATGAAGTACTGAAACGGCTCTGAGAGAGGCTGAATTGGACCACATATATCCCCTTGTATACGTTCCAAGAACGCGGGGAGTTCATCCTTCACCTATAGGGGGGACGGTCTAATGATCATTTTCCCCGTAGCGCATGCGGAGAACACGAAATTATTAGGATTCGGGATATTTCACATTAACATTATGACCATTCGAGTTGTTAATTATATTTCTCATCATCCTAAGACCGGGGTGTCCTAACCTATCATGTCAAAGACAGAATAGTTGAGAGCTTATAAAGATAGTCTTAAGGATAGTGTAAATAGGTGGTGCTACTATCTTAGTGTAGTACACCCCATTAGCTAATGAAGGGAGTCTTTCGACAACATGTTTACCATTTTCGTCGCGCTTGGTAATGAGTAGGAAATCCTTTCCATTCTCAGCATCATCGGTCTCTACATGGAAACCATTTGCGCGGATGTCTCTAAAACTCAAGAGAGTACTAGTCAACTCTGGGTACAACAATGCCTCTTTAATGATCAGAGTTGTTTCATTCGGGAGTATGATAGTTGCTCTTCCGGAGCCAACTACATTCGGACCGCAGCCGGCGATCGTCATTGTGTTACCGGGGTTTTTGGTGAGTTTACTCCATTTAGGCGCCACACGCATTCTAAAATATAGTGTCTAATTAATATAATGGAGCGAGGAAGGTGCTACATCAAGTAAGTAAAACATATAAACATTTCAGAACATAACACAACCATTAAATAATGGAATAAATGAATGAAATAAATGTCATCCAATAGCCGGAAACAAATAAATGTTTTGCTCTCATAGAGCGTACAACCATATAGAAAAATTGTATCAGATTATTTGCCGAATGAAATCATGAAGTAAATAACAACAAAAAGGAGCTCAGGTGGATTCTGCAAAGAAACCATCAATCTCAGCTGCTATCTCAAGATCGCTGAGCTTCTCTTTATTGGCTATCATCATCGAGGCAGCAGAAATGTCTAGCTAGGGCATGGGAGGGGGCACGACGTGCTCAACCTCCATGGGCACAGTGGCGTTCGTGGGAACCGCGAAAGGTGCTTCCACATGCGCTACGTCCTGCACCACTGTGGGCGCGACGTTCTGCACGGGCGCCGCTCCGGGCGCCAGTGGTGCCTCAACCTGGACAAGGTGCGCCTCGCGCGTCTTCTTGTTGGCCTTGAATGCGTCCACGACGTGCTTGGGGGCCAAACACTGCCTGGAGAAGTGAGTCTTGGAGCCACAACGGAAGCAGTCCTGGGCCTTGCCTCCCCTTGCCCGCCTTACGTTGCTTGGCCGGGTTGGAGGAGTTGGGCCCCTTCTTTCCCTTCTTGCCTCGCCTCTTGTGGATGGGCTTGCGCACCTTTTAGGCGCCGTCATTAGCTTCATGACTTGGGCACCCGGCGAAGGGTTGCACGGAGAAGTTCTTTTTGAGAACATTATCCTGCACCTCGGCCACTTGGAGAGCATCAATAAGTGCTGCATATTCCATGAATCCTTCCTGGCAATAGTTTCGCGAGGACTGGATGTTGTTAGTGTGGAATGTGGAGAGAGTCTTGTCTATCTTTTGCTGATCTATGGTACTGGTTCCACACAGCTGAAAAATGGTACAAATCCGGTGTAACGTGGAGTTGTACTCTCCCACAGTCTTGAAGTCCGCAAACCTCAGACGAATCCAATTTTCCTCCGCCTGTGGCTGAATGGTGTACTTAAGCCTAGAGAACCGCTTGTTGAGGGTGATCCAAAGGGCAGAAGCACTCCGTTATGCCATGTACTCATTTTTGAGAGTCTCACACATGTGACGACGGAGGAAATGCATTGTTTTGGCGTTGTCTGTCGGGATGGTGGTGATGGGGGACGTCTGGGTCCCCGCATTCAGCGCACCCTTGATGCATCGTCCCTCGAGGACGATCTCCACGTCTAAGGCCCAAGTCAGGTAGTTCAGCCCATCCTGGGTTAACTCCGGGAACTCACGGCTCACGATTCCGGTCATCTGCAATTTATACAAAGTGTGTAAGATTACAGCAGGTAATCGGTTGCATAAATGCGATAATACAATTATTCAAATATGACAGTGTTCCAAAATTTAAATTAAAAAGGTACATGCTAACTATGTAATTCGAAGAATTAAAAGTATAAAAACATTTAATTACTGCAGAAAACATAGTGCAAAAACATGTACAAAGAAATGGTATAGTGGACGTATTCTAAACATGAAAAACGATCCAAAAATAAATAAATCCGAGGCTAATTAACTGGACTGATCCCTGCCCTAAATAAGCTGCATGCGTGTCACTACTAGGAAAACAACCATAGGTAATCCACACTTTTGTGGTGCACTTGCTAGTGGTGCCCCACGGGTAAAATAGACGTGGCGCACTGCCCACAGGTGCCCTATGGCTAACTGTCATAAGCATGACGCACATGGGGTGGTGCGCCACGGCTATGTATGGGCCAGGGCACATGTGGCCACAGAACATATACCCGTAGCGCACTAGGTCAAGGTGCGCTACGGATGTGTTACTTATCCGTAGGACACCTTGTCCTAGTGCGCTACGGGCATGTGTGCTGCAGCATCTGGGTCAACTTAGCCATAGGGCACTCTGTCCTAGTGCCCTACGGCTAAGTGGCCTGCACCAACTCCACACCCCTCCTCCGTGGATCGCCTTTTTAGGTTTTGCAAAAAATAAAAGAAAATAATAAACACTTCAAAAAATAAAATCCTTTCATCTTTAGGTAGATAATATGGTATAGTTTCTTGGAAAATTAATAAACATGAGTTTCCACTTTTTCTGCAAAAAAAAATCATGCTATGGTAAAATGGTCGTAACTTTTGCTTACGATGACGAAAAAATCGTATAATATACCAAAATGACGAGAACGAGATTTCGCTTCCGCTTGCAGCCACTTCCGGTCGTTTATCAATTATTTAGATTTTCAAATTTTGAAAACAGTAAAAAGTTATGGTCAAAAGACCGTTTTTTCCTATAGAAAAAAATAGAGGGCAACTTACCCGTAGCGCACCACCACCTAGTGCGCTACGAGTAAGTTGGGCGGGATTCAAAATTTGAATCCCCACCCTGCCCTCCTACCTTTTCCTTCCCCCTTTTCTCTCTCCCTTTTCCTTTCCCTTCTCCTTCTCCCTTCTCCTTCTCCTTCTCCTTCTCCTTGCAGTGATGGCGCGACGACGGCCTCCTCCTCTCCTTGCAGTGACGGTGGAGCAGCGGCGGCGCGATGGCGGCCTCCTCCTTGCAGTGATGGCGGCGCAACGGCGGCCTTCTCCTCCTCCTCCTCCTCGCAGTGACAACGGGCGACGGCAACATCCTTCTCCACACCGACCTCCCTTCCTCCCTCTCTTCCTACCTTCCTCTCTTCCTACCATCATTTCTCCAACCACACCCTTCCTACCACCTCGACCTCGGCAAGGACTAGAGCGGCTGGCCTCCCGCACCTCCCTGCGGTGGTAGGTCGTGGCCACGACCATGCTCCGACGAGGTGACACGACGGCGGTGATGCACGGATCCGATTGCTTTTGCAAAACAAGGGTGTTTTTTTGCATTTTTTATTTATTTTTGAAAAACACATCCGTGGCGCACCCTGTACCCCAACCCGTGGCGCACCTGGTAGTGCGCCACGCCTATCTCGAGATAATCGTAGCGCACCAGGAAGTGCGCCACGGCTAGTAGATAGCCGTAGCGCGAGGCCCGTGGCGCACTAGGACAGATGCCATTTTCAGGTTCGCCACGAATGACCATTTTCCTAGTAGTGTGTTCCATCCCACCCCCACAGTTCTTGCCCACTAGTGGGGGAACGACGTTGGCAGCGCCCGAGGGGGTGGCGGCGGCAATTTTTCTGCCGTAAGCAGCATGCTCGGCCGAGCCGCCATTGGCAGGCGAGGCGCATGACGGGAAGCGCATGCGGCATAATGAAGCGGCGAATCGGCAATGAGCGACAGCCGGTGTCAGCGCTGGTGGCGCAGACGGCAGCGGTGAAGCGTCGCGAGTGCGTGGCGGAAGCGGCGGGCATCTGGCAGCGTCGCGAGTGCGGCGAGTGGCGTGGAAGCGGCCAGGCCGGCGTGTGGGCATGCGTGGCTCGGCATGGCGTGGCGCGGCACGCAGCAAAGGCCGGCGTGTCATGCGTCACGGCGCGTGACACGGTCGGCAAGCAGGCCGCAAGTCATGCGCAACAGCCAGCAGTGTTGGAGATATGCCCAAGAGGCAATAATAAAGTGGTTATTATCATATCTTCATAATTATGATAAATATTTACATACCATGCTATAATTGTATTAACCGGAAATATTAATACTTGTGTGATTTGTAAACATAAAAGAGTCCCTAGTAAAGCCTCTTGTTAAACTAGCTTGTTGGTTAATATATGATCATGGTTTCCTGATCATGAACATAGAGATGTTATTAACAACAGGGTCATATCATTAGGAGAATGATGTGATGGACATACTCCCATAGTTAAGCATATCATAAAGATCAAGTCATTTAATATAGTTCATTTGCTATAAGCTTTCTGATACATAGTAACCTAATTCCTTCGACCATGAGATCATGTTAATCACCATCACCAGAAGGATGCTTTGATGACATCAAACACCACACCGTAACTGGGTGTCTATAAAGGTGGCATTGAGTGTTCGGAAAGTATGGGTTGAGGCACATGGATCAAGAGTGAGATTTTTCCATCCATATGACGGATAGATATACTGTGGGCCCTCTCGGTAGAATGTCATCCAATTAGCTTGCAAGCATGTGACTGGCTCACAAGGGATCACATATCACAGGAACGAGAAAAGAGTACTTATCGGTAACGAGGTTGAACTAGGTATGCAGAGATACCGACGATCAAAACCTCGGATAAGTAAACTATCGTGAGACAAAGGGAAATTGGTATCGTATGTAAGTGGTTCATTCGATCGCAAAGTAATTGTAGAAATATGTGGGAGCCATATGAATTTCCAGATTCCTCTATTGGTTATTGATCGGAGAAGTGTCTCGGTCATGTCCGCATAATTCACGAACCATAGGGAGACACACTTAAGGATTCGATGTTGTTGAGTAGTTATGGAATGATGAGTAAGAGACCGAATGTTGTTCGGAGTCTCGGATGGGATCCGGGATATCACGAGGAGATCGGAAATGGTCCGGAGAATAAGATTCATATAAGGAAAGTCCTGTTTCGGAGTTTGAGAATGATTCCGGTGTTTTCCTCGGGAATGTTCTAGAAGGGTCCGGAAGGTCCGGCACTCCGGAGGGGAAGGGTGCATGAATGTGTCATAACAAGTTGGAATGCTTGCATCATGTACTAGGTGTCATCACTGAGAAAAATAAAAGGGATAAATCAAATCCTAGTTTGAAAAGTCAAACGCCAATTTGAAAAGTCAAACGGCAAGTTTGCTTGGTGGAGGGAGAGTAGGAAACCTACTTGGGGAGGAAGTCCCACTCCCTCCACCCGCCGGCCAAGGAGGAGGAGTTGGAGGAGGACTCCCTCCTCCTAGGCGCCTCCCTCCCACCTATAAAAGAAGGGGTAGGGGTGCCCTCTCTACCCTACACCTCTCTCCTCTAAACCCTAGCCCTAGCCACCGGCCTCCACCAAGTCACCGCTGAAGGGTTTCACGGCATAGTAATCAAAATTTTCTATGGATGCGAACAGAGGGAAAGCCAAGATCTAATCTAGGATATGCAAACAACGAGAGAGATTGGATTAGATTTTCATACCCTTGAAGATTCGCACAGCGGAACGTTCGTCGGAACGTGGGTGATGTAGTCGTACTCGCTTCTCCTCCTCGCGATCCAATCCGATCTAGCACCATAATTGGCGGTGCCTCCGTGAGATGCACACGTGCGGCACCTCGACGTCTCCTTCTTCCTTGGTCCAGCAAGTATGGTGGAGAGATGGGTTGGATCTACAACGCGACGGCGCGGTGCAATTGGTGGAGAATTTCTCCAGCAGGGCTTCGCCTACAAGCAGTCGGGAGGGAGAGAGGAGGGCAGCAGGGCGGCTAGGGTTGGAGGGGAAGGTGTGGGGGGATGGTGCGCCCCCAGCCCTCTATATATAGAGGGGTGGGCGCAGCCCTAGCCCCTCCCCCAATCCCAAACCGGCAGCCCCAAGGAGAAGGAGTGGGGGGCAAGGAAACCCCCCTTCTAGAAGCTCTATCTCGAGTTTAAAACCCTCTTGGCCGGCTGGGCCCTATGGGGCCTTGTGCCCCTGGCCCAATGCAGCCAGGGCACTCCCTCATAGGCCCATGCCCCCTCCCGGAAGGTGGGGCCACGTTGGTCCCCTTCCGGAAGGTTCTAGAAGCTTCCGGTACAATACCGATTAACCCGAAACAATTCCGAACTCCAAAAACTGCACTGCCTTATATGAATCTTATTCTCCGGACCATTCCAGAACCTCTCGTGATGTCCCGGATCCCATCCGAGACTCCGAACAAAAACTCATAAAACAATTATCCAATCTATCCTAGCGTCGAGACACGTTAAGTGTGTGACCCTGCGGGTTCGAGAATATGCAGACATGATCTTCTATCAATAATCAACAGCGGGGTCTGGGCACCCATATTGACTCCCACACATTCATCGATGATAATATCGGATGAACCACGATGCCAGGATTCAATCAATCCCATATATATATTCCCTTCGTCTCGCGATATTTTACTTGCCCGAGATTCGATCGTCGATGCGAGTCATACCTAGTTCAATATCGTTCACAAAGAAGTACTTTACTCGTTCGTAATCCGATATCACTATGTGATTAACTCCTTAACCACATGCTTGAAAGCGGTGTTGATATCGATTAAAGTGGGCCCAAAGTATATCTCTCCGACTTGGGAGGGACAAATCCCATCTCGATACATACAACCCAGATACTTTCCAATCACGAGAGACACCTTTATGATCACCCTCTCATAGGATGACGTTTGATGACCTCAAAGCTTTATTCGATACCGTGGAGTTGTATTATCTCATGGTCTAAGTAATACAATATTTGACATAAGAAAAGCTTGCAAAGACGAACACGATGACACGATCTAATTGCTTCGCTTAGTTTGGGTCCATCCATCACATCATTCTCCCAATGATATGATCTCATTATCAATTGACAACTCATGTCTATGGTTAGAAACCTTAACCATCATTGATCAATGAGCTAGTCCATAGAGGCGTACTAGGGACACGGTGTTGTTCACAAACCACACAAGTATTAAAGTTTCCGCAATACAATTCTAGCATGGAATATAAACATTATCATGAACAAGAATTATAATAATAACATCTTTATTATTGCCTCTAGGGCATAATTCCAGTCTCCCACTTGCACTAGAGTCAATAATCTAGTTTACATTTGGCAACAATCTCACACCCATGGCAATCGAGGTGCTGATCTTGTTTTGCGTGGAAGAGGTTTAGTCAATGGATCTGCGACATTCGGATCTGTGTACTTTGCTAATCTTCGATCTCCATCCGCTATATAATCTCGGATTATATGAAACTTCGGTTGATATGCTTGGTCTTTGGATGATATCTTGGTTCCTTAGCGAGTGCTATGGCGCCGATGTTGTCACACAATATCTCCGGTGGGTACAATGCACTTGGAACCACGCCAAGCTCGATGATGAAGTTCGATCCAAACTCCTTCACTTGGCGCTTGCGAGCCATGTATTCCGCTTCTCATAGATCCCGCGATCACGCTTTGCTTGCAGCTTCTCCAGCTCACAGCTCCTCCATTCAAAATATACACGTATCCTGTCTGAGATTTAGAATCATCCTTGTCGGTGTCGAAACTAGCGTCGACGTAACCTTTTACGACGAGCTGTTCATCGTCCCCATAGACTAAGAACATTTCTTTAGTCCTATTCAGGTACTTTAGGATGTTCTTCACGGATGTCCAGTGTTCCACTCCTGGATCACTTTGATATCTGCTCGTCAAACTAAGAGCATTGGACTAATCCGGTCTAGTACACAACATGGCATACATGATGGAACCTATGGCTGAGGCATAAGGCACTTTTCTCATAGCTTCCCTATCATTTCTGGTAGGCGGACCTTGAGCCTTGCTCAATATCTTACCCGACAACATAGGCACTAAACCTTTCTTTGCCTTATCCATTACGAACCTTTTCGAACTTTGTCTAGGTATGTACTCCGCTTAAAGCTATCGAGCGTCTTTGTCTATCTCTATAGATTTTGATGCCCAATATATAAGCGACTTCACCTAGGTCTTTCATTGAAAAACACTTGTTCAAATAACTCTTCACATCGTTAAGCATGTTGATGTCATTTCAATAATCAATATGTCATCCACATATAGTACCGTAAATGTCACCGAGCTCCCACTCACTTTCTTGTAGATACAAGCTTCGTAGCAATTTGGAACAAATCCAAAGCTCTTGATCACTTGGTCAAAGCGAAGGTTCCAACTCCGAGATGCTTGCTTGATCCATAAATGGAGCGAAGTTTGCATACTTTATCGCATCCTTAGGATCGACAAAACCTTGGTTGCATCATATACAACTCTTCATCAATGTTGCCATTGAGGAAAGCAGTCTTGACATCCATCTGCCATATTTCATAATCATGAAACGCAACAATTGCTAATAAAATCTGAATGGACTTAAACATCGCTACGGGAGAGAAAGTCTCATCGTAGTCAACACCATGAACTTGTCGAAAACCTTTCGCGACAAGCCGTGCTTTATAGACAGTAACATTACCATCCGCGTCCGTTTTCTTCTTGAAGATCCATTTGCACTCAACGGCCTTTCGGTCGCTAGGAGGGTCCACCAAAGTCCATACTTGGTTTCGCTCATGGATCCCAATTCGGATTTCATGGCTTCTAGCCATTTCTCAGAGTCTGGGCTCATCATCGCTTCCTCATAGTTCGTAGGTTCACTGTCTTCTACCAATAAGGCAGTCGAGCGAGTTACCACTCGGGAGGCACGCGACCTTGTCGACCTCTGACGTTCGATGCTGACATCGTCCAAGCTTCATGATCCTTGTCATCGACTTCCTCTATCGTTGGTGCGGTGACGCTGGAGCAATTTAAGGTCTTCGCTACTCTCCAATTCAAGAGAAGGTTCAATAACCTCGTCTAGCTCTACTTTCCTCCCACTCACTTCTTTCGAGAAACTCCTTCTCAAGAAAGGAACCGTTCTTCGACAAACACTTTGCCTTGGTTACGTGATAGAAGGTATACCCAATAGTTTCCTTAGGGTATCCTATGAAGACACATTTCTCGCTTTGGGTTCGAGCTTGTCGACATCAACTTCTTGACATAAGCTTCGCATCCCCAAACTTTAAGCGACAACTTAGGTTTAGCACCAAACCACGGTTCATATGGTGTCGCCTCAGCAGTTTAGATGGAGCCCTATTTAAAGTGAATGCAGGTTTCTAATGCATAACCCCAAAATGATAACGGCAAATCGAAGAGACATCATCGATCGGACCATATCTAATAGGGTTCGGTTCGCGTTCATACACACCATTCTTGTTTGTGGTGTTCCGGGTGGCATGAGTTGCGAAACGATTCCGCTTGCTTTAATATGCGTGAGAAAATCATAACTCAAATATTCACCTCCACGATCGGATCGTAGAAATTTAATCTTTCTGTTACGATGGTTCTCCACTTCATTCTGAAATTCCTTGAACTTTTCAAATGTTTCAGATTTATGTTTCATTAAATAGATATACCCATATACACTTAAGTCATCAGTAATAGTGAGAAAATAGCGATATCCACCGCGCGTCGAAACACTCATCGGTCCGCATACATCGGTATGTATGATTTCCATCAAGTCCGTTGCTCGCTCCATCATACCGGAGAACGGGGTTTTGATCATCTTGCCCACGAGGCATGGTTCGCATGTGTCAAATGATTCAAAATCAAGAGACTCCAAAAGTCCATCAGAATGGAGTTTCTTCATGCGCTTTACACCAATATGACCTAGACGACAGTGCCACAAATAAGTAGTATTATCACTATCTACTTTGCATCTCATAGCCTCAATGTTATGGATGTGTGTTTCATCCTTTTCGAGATTTAGAAAAAATAAACCATTCACAATAGGTGCATGACCATAAAAGATGTTACTCATATAAATAGAACAACCATTATTCTCCGATTTAAATGAATAACCGTCTTGCAATAAACACGATCCAGAAATGATGTTCATGCTCAACGCAGGCACATAATAACATTTATTAAGGTTTAAAACTAATCCCGAAGGTAAAACTAAGGAGAGCGTGCGACGCCATCACATCAACTCTTGATGCGTTGCCAGCGCATCGTCACCTCATCCCTACAAGCCGCTCTATTCCGTAGCTCTGTTTGAGTTACAAATATTAGCAATCGAACCGGTATCAAATACCGGGCACTACAACGAGGGCTAGTAAGGAAAACATCAATAACATGTATATCAAATATACCTTTGATGGTGCCGACCTTCTTGTCGCTAAGTACTTGGACAGATTCGCTTCGGTGACCCTTGTCCTTGCAATAGAAGCACTCGGTCCGGCTTAGGACGGACTTGAGCTTCTTCTCGGGCAATGGCAACTTGCCGCCTTTCTTGAAGGGCTTCTTTGATCCCTTACCTTTCTTAAAGGAGGGCTTGTTGACCATCAACACATGATTATCCTTCTTGATGTCCACCTCCCCAGCCTTCAGCTTTGCGAAGAGCTTGGTGATCGTATCAGTGGAACCAATCTGATTATGAGTCACTACCAAAATTTTGTAGCTGGGAGGGAGTGATTGCAGAACCCTATCAATCTTGAGCTCCTCTGGAATCGTGCATTCCAATTGCTCAAGACGTTGAGTGTAGCCCGTCATCTTAATGGCGTGCTCACTAACGGAACTCCCTTTATCCATCTTGCAGTTAAAGAACTTCTCAGAGATCTCATATCTCTCAGAACGGGCCTGAGTCTGAAACATGGTTTTCATCTCTTCGAGAATCTCAAAGGGCCCGGGATAGTCTTCAAAACGATTTTGAAGTTCCGGTTCCATAGCAAACAACATGGTGCTCTTAATCACATCATAATCATCTTTCGCGTGATAGACAGCTTTCTCATCGGTAGCGATTCTGCAGGGGTCACCTAACGCTTTCCCAAGGACATAATCCTTTTGACCGCCAGAGAGAATGATTCTTAGATTGCGGAACCAATTGGTGAAGGTAGACCCATTGTTTCTAAGCTTTTCCTTCTCAAAAAAGCGTTGAAGTTGAAGTTGGACTTGGCCATGTGATCTCTGATTTGCAAGTACAACTTAGACTATGTTCATGATAAATAGTTCAACTTAATCAAATTACTAGATGAACTCCCACTAAATTCAACATCCCTCAAGTTGTTTAGTGAACACGATCCAAATTCACCACACCTAATCTGATCATCACGAGAAGAGATGTGGCTTCAATGGTGGACAACGAAGTATCGATCATATCATTCATATGACTCATGCTTAACCTTTCGGTTCATGTGTTACGAGGCCATGTCATACATGCTAGGCTCTTCAAGTTAGACCCAAGTATTTCAGCGTGTAAAATGGCTTGCACCCGTTGTATGTGGCGTATAGTCTATAGCACCCGATCATCACGTGATGCTTGGACACGACGAACTTTCGCAGCGGTGCATACTTGGAGAACAGTTTTATCTTGATCTTTAAGTGAGGAATCATCTTATAATGCTACCGTCGCGATCTAAGCATAATAAGATACATAAAAGGATAAACATCACATGCATATAACTTTATGTGACATGGTATAACCAATCTTCGCAATGATCTCCATCTTGTGCGTTAAGATGATCTCCATCACTCTACCATGATTGCCTCCACCACAAATAGCAACTACAACTATTGCTAACTACTTAGCGATAAAGTGAAACTATTACATGGCGCATAAGAAGTTGACACAGGTCATACACAATTATAAAGACAACCATATGGCTCCTGCGGTTGTGTACTCATCGACATGCAAGTCGTGAAAATTACAAAACATGATCATTGCATACATTATACACATCACATCTTGGGCCATACCATATCACGAAAACACTCCTGCAAAAACAAGTTAGACGCCTCTACTTTGTTGTTGCATGTTTCGTGGCTTGTGGGAGTAGATGCTAAGAACGATTCTTACCTACGGAAAGCCTAGCGGTGATATTATGGTTGCTAAACTCGGTGTTAATCCCATGACAACTATAGTGAGAGAAACGGCATCCACCCGATCGCATGTGGAACAAGCCACATGTCAAGTGCGGGCGGTCTCATGACGTTGCGTAAGGTTGGCCTGGACCGCTTCAATCTCACTATCCGCGTCATAAGAAGAACACAAACAAGAGGCTTGCAACAGAAAACATCAACGCAACAACCATGTTGCGTTACTCGTGAAACACATCTACGCATAGATCTAGCTCGATACCTTGAAGGGTTTCGGCATAGTAAATCAAAATTTTCTACGGATGCGAGCAGAGGAAAGCCAAGATCTAATCTAGGAGATGCAAACAACGAGAGATTGGATTAGATCTTCATACCCTTGAAGATTACAGCAGTGAACGTTAAATCGGAGCGTGGGTGATGTAATCGTCGATTCGCTTCTCCTCGCGATCCGATCCGATCTAGCACCACAAGTGGCGGTGCCTCGTGAGATGCACGTCGGCACCTCGGCGTCTCCTCCTTCCTTGGTCCAGCAAGTATGGTGGAGAGATGGGTTGGATCTACAACGACGGCGGTGCATTGGTGGAGAATTTCTGCGGGCTTCGCCTACAAGCGATCGGGAGGAGAGAGGAGGCGGCAGGCGGCTAGGGTTGGAGGAAGGTGTGGGTGCGCCCCCCCTCTATATATAGAGGGTGGGCGCAGCCTAGCCTCCCCAATCCCAAACCCGCGGCCCCAAGGAGAAGGAGTGGGGGGCAAGGAAACCCCCCTTCTAGAAGCTCTATCTCGAGTTTAAAACCCTCTTGGCCGGCTGGGCCCTATGGGGCCTTGTGCCCCTGGCCCAATGCGGCCAGGGCACTCCCTCATAGGCCCATGCCCCCTTCCGGAAGGTTCTAGAAGCTTCCGGTACAATACCGATTAACCTGGAACAATTCCGAACTCCAAAAACTGCACTGCCTTATATGAATCTTATTCTCCGGACCATTCCAGAACCTCTCGTGATGTCCCGGATCCCATCCGAGACTCCGAACAAAAACTCATAAAACAATTATCCAATCTATCCTAGCGTCGAGACACGTTAAGTGTGTGACCCTGCGGGTTCGAGAATATGCGACATGATCTTCTTTCAATAATCAGCTGGGTGCAGGCACCCATATTGACTCCCACACATTCATCGATGATCATATCGGATGAACCACGATGCCGAGTTCAATCAATCCCATATATATATTCCCTTCGTCTCGCGATATTTTAATTGCGAGATTCGATCGTCGGTACGTCATACCTAGTTCAATCGTTCACGGCAAGTACTTTACTCGTTCCGTAATCCGATATCACTATGTGATTAACTCCTTAACCACATGCTTTCAAGCGGTGTTGATATCGATTACCCAGTGGGCCCGAAGTATATCTCTCCGACTTGGGAGGGACAAATCCCATCTCGATACATACAACCCAACAGATACTTTCCGATCACCTGAGAGACACCTTTATGATCACCCTCTCATAGGATGACGTTTGATGACCTCAAAGCTTTCTTCCGATACCAGGGAGTTGTATTATCTCATGGTCTAAGGAATACAATATTTGACATAAGAAAAGCTTTGCAAAGACGAACACGATCTAATTGCGTCGCTTAGTTTGGGTCTGTCCATCACATCATTCTCCCAATGATATGATCTCATTATCAATTGACAACTCATGTCTATGGTTAGGAAACCTTAACCATCATTGATCAATGAGCTAGTCCATAGAGGCGTACTAGGGACACAGTGTTGTTCACAAGCCACACAAGTATTAAAGTTTCCGCTTAATACAATTCTAGCATGGAATATAAACATTATCATGAACAAGAATTATAATAATAACATCTTTATTATTGCCTCTAGGGCATAATTCCAACAACCGCCGCCCCTAGGGTTTGCCTAGCCGCCGAGTTGGGGACCTCCCCTTGCCCTAGCCGCCGGCCTAGCTCTATCTCCTTGGTGCCTCTAAACCCTAGATCGCCAAGGCCTCTCTCATAGTCCACCATACACGCTCCGGCTTAAGGAGAAGCCATGCGATATCTTCCCTCTAATTCCGGTACCACGTCGTCGTGCTGCCGGAATCGCGAGGAGGGTGCTACAACCTCTGCTGCCTGCTGGAACAAGGGAGAGGAAGGTCTTCATCGAGTATCGAACGTGTGACCAACTGCGGAAGCGTTGCCGGAACGCAGCGCTAGAAGGATCGTCTACGCGATCTTGAGATCGGAAGTGTACGACTACATCATCCACAAGAATCTTCTCTCGTTAACCGCTTTGGATCTTCGAGGGTTAGTACTCTATTGACTCGTTGCTACAATCTAGTAGATAGATCTTGGCTTGATCATAGATTAGATCTTGATTGTGTGTTCATGCGGTAGAATTTTTTTGTTTTCCATGCTACGAACCCCTACAGTGGTATCAGAGCCATGTCTATATGTAGATCTGTTGCACGAGTAGAACACAATGGTCATTGTGGGCGTTGATGCTTTTGTTGTTCGATTGCTTCTTGTGTACTTTGCATCTTGCGGGATGGTGGGATGAAGCAGCCCAGGCTAACCTTACATGGTATCGTTCATGAGACTTGCTCCACGCTTGACATGCAACTTTGTATTGCATAAGTGGCTTTGTGGGTGCCTGTTTCTCCCAACATAGTTAAGATTCAATTTACAACGGGTGATTGACAATACTAGTATCAATGTTGTGTTTCTTGTTCGTAAGTTAGAACGACACTTATTGAAAGCCCCAAACCACGTAAAACATGCAAAGAAAATTAGAGGCGTCTAACTTTGTTTTACAGGGGTGTGCTGTGATGTGATATGGCCATGATTGTGATTATGTTTGATGTATGCAATGTTACTTATTGTAAGTTGGAAACCGGCAGGAGCCATATGGTTGTTTCCATTAATTCCTTCGTGTCTATTATTCAAAGTAGTTGTAATAGTTGATGCCGGTGGAAGGCAACCATGAAGTGGCGCCATTGACCTTGACGCCACACGTGTGATGATGGAGATCATGTTCGTGCTTGAAGATGGAGATCAGAAGCACAAGAAGAAAGGCCATATCATATCACATATTATGAATTGCATGTGATGTTAATCCTTTTATGCATCTTGTATTGCTTAGTTCACGACGGTAGCATTATAAGATGATCCCTCAAGCACACAAATTTCAAGTTTTAAAGTGTTCATCCTTAGTAAGCATCGTTGCTAAAGCTTGTTGTTTCGAAGCACCACGTGATGATCGGGTGTGTTAGATTCTGCGAGTGTATACAACATGAGCAAGCCAGATTTGCTCATGTAGAAGCTAAGGTTTTATCTTGACGAGCCTAGCATGTACAGACATGGTCTCGGAACACGGATCACCGAAAGGTAAAGCATGAGTCATATAGTGGATATGATGAACATGATTATTGTTCGCCATTGAAGCTACATCAACTCTCGTGATGATCGGTTTTGATGTGGTGGATTTGGTTCGTGTGATCACTAAAACAATGTGAGGGATATTGTTTTGAGTGGGAGTTCAACGGCAATATAATTAAAAGTTGAACACTATTTATCATAAATTAAATCAAGTGAATTTGCATAATTGTTGTAGTCATTGGCATACGTTTACCACCTTGCGCTTAGTTATAATTGAGATGATAGAACTATAGAATTCTGGTTAGTTACTTTGCGAACTGGTATCATATTGTTTTGAAGTGTTAATCTAAAGTTTAAAAGTCCTATTGCAAACTTTCGAAGTTCAGTTACTCCATGAAGTTTAATAATTGGTATTAAATCAAGAGTGACAATTACAAGTGTTAGTGTATGAGTATCGTGTTTGTCTCCATGATTCTTGATATTCAAAGGATTGTCTTAATATCAAGGTTATCTAGGATCTGAAAGAGTTGTTTCAGAAACCATGATGTGTGGAAGATATTATGATATCTGAAACGAAGTTTTGGTTGCAACATGATAGAGTATAATATGGCAAAAGTCATGTTTTCATATTTGATGATAATTTGCAAAAGGTTGGACACTAGTTGTCCTAATCCTCCAAAAGGTTTTGGAAAGCAACATTATACTCACAATTCATCGTTATAAGCTAAAAGTAGCTTGATCATGGATAATTCCATGATAAGGGTGAATATTTGATGTAGGTAAAATGTTTACTACATCAAGAGATTAATAAAGAAAGGAATTTGAAAGAACACCAAACATTTGATGATGGTGATCTACTTCAAAGTGCAAGTCCAAAGACATTGGTATTTTACTATACATGCTTTGGACTATGTGTCATGTATATGGATCCACTATTGATGTAGATAGATTCTTTCATAAAGAAAAGGAAATACTGAAAGAGAATCTCATAAATATATGGCAGAAAAGAAAAGACTAGAATTGTTCAGCTTAAGTATATAGATGATATACATGTTATGGCTATATTCGTTGCTTATTAAACAATGTGGTTCTTAAGTATTTGATACTGAATTTGTTGGTGTGAATCGTCATACGTAACAACACAATTCATGAAATACAATGGCCTAAGTAACTAGCAAAAGAATATGTGATGATGTTCATCGAGAACAAATAAAGGGTTATTGTGCTGCTTGTTAAACATCAAAGCTTGCCTTCAAGATTTGTATTATCAGGTATTATGAGAACAGAAGGGTTGTTCAAATAATTGCAGTAATCCATAAAAGATGGATGATTCACAAATCTCGTTGGAGAAATCACATCCATAAAACAAGTGCTAAAAATGTCGAAAGACAAATTGATTGAAACATCACTTAGGAAGTGACATCGCCGTTTAAATTATATTGGAAAGAAAACATGAAGAAACTCCATGTGGATGGAATTTTGGAGTCCTTTTGATTTTTGATCAAATGACGCTTGTGAAACTTTCCTAGTGATAATTAAACCTTAGTTCATAGGCCAAAAAGGGAACGAATGACTATCTTATTGGAACTTGTACATATTGTTGTACGAAGTCCATTATGTGTAGTCAAGAGCGATGGATTTCAACTTCATATGCTTTCTCAGAAAATTTGAGTGAATATATGAATATTTACTTAATAAGGATGAAGTATGAAACATTTGAAAAGTTCAAAGACTTTCAAGATGAAGTGCAAAATCATTGTAACAAGAATATAAATAGTTTATGATAAGATCATAAAGGAAGATATTTGAGTTACAAATTTATCATAATACCTAAGATTTAAGGAATCGTTCTGTGGATTTGCATTTCCCGAAACACCATAAGAGTATGGAGCGTTCGAGATATGTAATTGAACCTTGTTTGACATGGTAAGATCAAAGGTGTAATTCATAAAACTGCCATTATATTTTAAAGATTAAAAGCTTGAGAGACTACCGTTTTTTCCACTGAAAAGAGCTTCATCATAATCCATTGAATTGACACCATATAAAGTTATGGATTGGGATAAAACCCAAGTAGTCCTTTCTTAAACATTGGTATGCTATGCATAAGAAAGATGTTCGCAACCAAAGTCGGATGAACCTGTCTTTGTATGTTATTTCGAATAACTGTTCCTCCATAACATCGGAGACAAAAGTGTTTGTCGCTTAGAACGTCAAGTTTCTTTGAGAAGGAATTTTCCGTGAAAAGTTAAGTGGGAGGACAATAGAACTTTGATGAGGTTAAAAGAACCTTAGCTATATGTGCAAGGTTGCGCAGAGCCGAAAAGTGTTCCGGAAGCAGCAACAATGCTCATGGCTCACGTGCCTCAAAGGTTGCGGTCACAGAGGTCTAAGTTCCCATTGAAACAAGTAAGACGGGTAAACAATGAAATACCAAGATTTGAGAGTTAAATCATTATTTGATAATAATGATCCGACTACATGCAAAGAAGCGATGATGAGCCCTGACCCCGTCAAATGTCTTGAAGCCATAAAATCCGTGATAGTTCCATACACGAGAAATCAAGTTTTTAACTTGAAGGACCCTCGAGAAAGGTGTAAGACCTTACAGTTGTGTTTGGATCTGTAAAATAGACATGGATGTTTCACATCTATGAAATATTCGACATGTTGGGAAAGAGTTCACAACAATGTTCAAAGGTTGACTATGACAAGATTTGATCTTTCATAGCGATATTTAGTCTAGACGGATTAATGTAGCAACCACTACATATAAGTTTGTTATGTGGTAGTTGAATAAACAAAACAAGTTCTTCTAATAGAATTGTTACCTAGGACATGTGCATAACATGGTCCATAGGGTTTTGTTAATTCAAAGGATGCTAAAAGCATATGCAAACTTCAATGGTTGAAGTGAGCATCGCGGAGTTGGAATCTTCACTATGATGAAACTGTTAAAAGAGTTTAATTTCATCAGAGACAATGAAGATGCTTGCATTTGCAAGAAATTAAGTGGGAGCGCTAAGACATGTTTCTAATACATTATGTGGAAGACATATTGTTGATTAGAAATGATGTATCTTTTATTAAGACATATTAAGAATTTAATCCCGATGAAAGACTTAGGCAACACCCAAATATTTGGCATCAATAGACGCTAATATGGTTGTGCCGAAAGTGCATAGATGATGTATTGAATGAGTTCAATATAGAAACTACAAGAAAGATTCTTGTCGCACAGAAAAGATTGAATGAGTTCAATATTGATGATATATTCAAGTGTATTGACACTTGGTAAGTGAAACAAAGATACAAGTATAGATTGATACTTCATGTATGAAATCACAAAGAGTATTTATATCAATTATACTATGATATGTACAAATCCAGATATGTCCTATGCTCTAAATGTTATGAGCATATACCAGAATGATCCATAAGATGGTCATTGGACGATAGAAAGGATATTATTATGATCTTTTGGAAGAACTAGGAGTATATTATTTTGTAGAAGTGGCAAATAGATGGTTAGTTCATTGTAAAAGTATTACATTGATACTAGTTTTGTCACAAAGTACAAATTAAGTTTATCTCAATCTAAACTAAGGGTGGCACAATATAATGGAAAGTAAGTTCCATAATGGATTTGGATGGGTTCCAAAGTTAAGACAATGTGATAGATACTACAACAAAAGGCTAAGTATATGCCTGCTATAATAACAGCTAAAGAGGGCATTTGTGTCAAGTAGTTTGTTATCAAACTAGGTGTAGTTCACAGTGGGATAATACTATGAAGATATATTGTACGAGAATATTATCAACATGTTTTAACCCCAAAGAACTAAAGGTCTCACCAAAGGACCAAAATTATACAAAGCCATCTCATTAGAGAATGAGTGATGCGTAGAGACGCAAAGACATGCAATTACACACGGACTTGGAAGTGTCAGATTCGGAGATCAGTTGACCACTAGCAATCGTGTACATACGACACCAGAAAGCCATAGGTGTTGAATACACAAAGGTTTGAAACTAGATTATTGACTCTAGTGCAAGTGGGAGACTGTTGGAGATATGCCCAAGAGGAATAATAAAGTGGTTATTATCATATCTTCATAATTATGATAAATGTTTACATACCATGCTATAATTGTATTAATCGGAAACATTAATACTTGTGTGATTTGTAAACATAAAAGAGTCCCTAGTAAATCCTCTTGTTAAACTAGCTTGTTGGTTAAGATCATGGTTTCCTGATCATGAACATAGAGATGTTATTAACAACAGGGTCATATCATTAGGAGAATGATGCGATGGACATACTCCTATAGTTAAGCATAGCATTAAGATCAAGTCATTTAATATAGTTCATTTGCTATAAGCTTTCTGATACATAGTAACCTAATTCCTTCGACCATGAGATCATGTTAATCACCATCACCAGAAGGATGCTTTGATGACATCAAACACCACACCGTAACTGGGTGGCTATAAAGATGGCATTGAGTGTTCGGAAAGTATGGGTTGAGGCACATGGATCAAGAGTGAGATTTGTCCATCCATATGATGGATAGATATACTCTGGGACCTCTCGGTGGAATGTCATCCAATTAGCTTGCAAGCATGTGACTGGCTCACAAGGGATCACATATCACGAGAACGAGAAAAGTGTACTTATCGGTAATGAGGTTGAACTAGGTATGCAGAGATACCGATGATCAAAACCTCGAATAAGTAAACTATCGTGAGACAAAGGGAAATTGGTATTGTATGTAAGTGGTTCATTTGATCTCAAAGTAATCGTAGAAATATGTGGGAGCCATATGAATTTCCAGATTCCTCTATTGGTTATTGATCGGAGAAGTGTCTCGGTCATGTCCGCATAATTCACGAAACGTAGGGAGACACACTTAAGGATTCGATGTTGTTGAGTAGTTATGGAATGATGAGTAAGAGACCGAATGTTGTTCGGAGTCTCGGATGGGATCCGGGATATCACGAGGAGATCCGGAATGGTCCGGAGAATAATATTCATATAAGGAAAGTCCTGTTTCGGAGTTGGAGAATGATTTCGGTGTTTTCATCGGGAATGTTCTAGAAGGGTCCGGAAGGTCCGGCACTCCGAAGGGGAAGGGTGCATGAATGTGTCATAACAAGTTGGAATGGTTGCATCATGTACTAGGTGTCATCACTGAGCAAAATAAAGGGATAAATCAAATCCTAGTTTGAAAAGTCAAACGCCAATTTGAAAAGTCAAACAACAAGTTTGCTTGGTGGAGGGAGAGTAGGAAACCTACTTGGGGAGGAAGTCCCACTCCCTCCACCCGCCGGCCAAGGAGGAGGAGTTGGAGGAGGACTCCCTCCTCCTAGGCGCCTTCCTCCCACCTATAAAATAAGGGGCAGGGGTGCCCCCTCTACCCTACACCTCTCTCTTCTAAACCCTAGCCCTAGCCGCCGGCCTCCACCAAGTCGCCGCCGCCCCTAGGGTTTTCCTAGCCGCCGAGTTGGGGCCCTCCCCTTGCCCTAGCCGCCGGCCTAGCTCTCTCTCCTTGGTGCCTCTAAACCCTAGATCGCCAAGGCCTCTCTCATAGTCCACCATACTCGCTCCGGCTTAAGGTGAAGCCATGCGATATCTCCCCTCTATTTCCTGTACCATGCGTCGTGCTGCCGTAATCGCGAGGAGGGTGCTACAAACTCCGTTGCCTGCTGGAACAAGGGAGAGGAAGGTCTTCATCGAGTACCGAACGTGTGACCGACTGCGGAAGCGCTGCCGGAACGCATCGCCGGAAGGATCGTCCACGCGATCTTGAGATCGGAAGTGTACGACTACATCATCCACGAGAATCTGCTCTCGTTAACCGCTTTGGATCTTCGAGGGTTAGTACTCTATTGACTCGTTGCTATAATCTAGTAGATATATCTTGACTTGATCATAGATTAGATCTTGATTGTGAGTTCATGCGGTAGAAAGTTTTTGTTTTCCATGCCACGAACCCCTACAATCAGGGCCAGCGCGCGGCGGCGCTCGGCCAGCGGGGCGGCTCGACGGCCATGGCGCGGCCAACGGGGCCGGTCGGTGGCGCCCTAGAGACTTGCGCGGGCGGCGGCTATTGTGCGAGCACGTACATGGTATCCAACAGAACAAGGGAACACAAAGTACAAAAAATGTAGATCAATCGGATCTACTAAAGGAAACATCCAAGATCAATCGGATCTACTAAAAAAAGTCTAGATCGGCACAGCAGGTGCACGGTACAGTCAACAAGATCCTAAGCCGAGAGTGATTAAATCTATATTGGTCGGCGACAACAGGTCAGCTCGACTCTCGGAAGGAAAATCCGTACCATAGATGATATCTAAAAAACGTGCTAAATGCAAAAATTGAAAGTAAATCCTGCAACGAATCTATTTTTGTGGTCAATTTTGGATTACCTTCAACGAAAGCCTGCGTGATGCAGGCTCGACGGTGGCTTGACGGAGGCTCGACGGAGAGACACGTGCTGATAACGTGTTGAACAACCCCTGCCGGCTGGCCGGTCCCGAGGCTGCTCCACAAACGAGAAAGAAGACTAGAGTCGAAGACACACAAGAATTACACATGAATTGATAGAGGGAACTAGAAGCTTTATTGATATCTCTCTGGTAAAGTCACGTATAATGATTAGTCCTCTATTTATAGACTAAAGGGGGATAGAATACCCACATGAGCTAACCCTAGCCTGGTAGAGGCCACACCGAATGAGCCTCTAAGGCCCAGTTTCCCAAAAAGAACAAGTAACAACGGTTGGCGCGACATGTGTAAGCTAGCCAGGCGGTTCAAGTTAACAATCGGGCAAATCCTATAGAGCGGTTCCGTGAGCACCTCATGATTTCATCCAGCAGGTCTTCACTGAGATAATGCCAAGCGGGTGAAGGTAAGTTTAGTGAGAAGTAGATTTTTGGTAACATGGTCGATGATGGCACGAGTAAATTAAGCAACAAGAGTGAATGGCCGAAAGGGGTTGCATTTAGTCAGTTTTTTTGTTTTGTATTTGTTCCAATATATCTCCAAGTTAGCTTCTCGTTAAGTAGACAATGGACAAAAAATATTTTATCGAATCAGTAAAGCTCATTTCCTACTACAAAAAAGCAATGTTGCCACAGTGAACAACTACAATATCACTATTTTGTGAAGACATTTGCAATTTCTATACTAGTAATTTGTATGTACACATCCTTGATGTGTCTTTGTATCGTCTTGTTGTAGAGGTCATGTATATTTTGTATTATCTTAATACATTTTCTATTTCAGAATAATTTGGCAACTTTGATTTGGACATACAGAGCTGGCACAATATCTTTTGAGATAATAAGACTAAAGAAATGCATCAATTTACAACGTTGAATCTAGATTAATAGGTACACAAACCGATATCATAAGATTTCACATATCTAACCAAAAACCGCCATAATCTTGTTCACATTAGTTTGTATACTTGTATATCTATTTGTCTGACCATATGTAGCAATTAGGAACTATTCTAATTTTTGGACTCATTTGTACCGTGCTCTAAAACCCGTACATGGTGATCTGAGGAGCATTAAAGTTTTTTTTGGGAGCATCTCAAGGCTATTGCTTGTGAGAGATTGATTACTTCTCACTAAGACGAAGACTACTTCGCCTATAGTACTTTTATCTACATGGATGATAATAACACTACTATCGAAACCGCGATCACAACAATATCTAAGATACATCAATTTTTTGTAACCCTTGTCGCATCCATACTCACAAAGAAACACTAGACGGGGGAAGCTAGAAACACCACAATGAAAATATTATGCTAGACAAACTATTACTTTTCACCCGAACCGAGTTAATATATACCTCTTTTGTTTATTTATACTAAACTTGTTGACCTTTTCATAATCCATGTTACCAGAATATGTACGTCATTTTACTGATACATTGATATATTATCTTTATTATACCAATTTTCATGTATAAGTAGCCTAATTAACAATATAGTTAATCATGCTCTTCAATTTTAACATAAAAGGTTCTCATATAGTTATTCTAAAAGTACTACTTCTTATCACAAGACATTTACTTTCCTCAAAGAAAAAATCACAAACCATTTACTACATATTGAAACAATATTTTTCCATTGAAATAATTTTATTTTAAATTTTAATTTGAGATTTTTAAGAAAGACTTCACGACAATGAATTTCATCCTAAATCAAAGCAAGCCAATAGTACCACATTATTCCACATATCAACCTATGCATATTATTAGTGTATCAATAGTTGTGTCCTTGCCCATATAGTACCATCTAAATAATGTAACAAATTGGCAAAAAATTGAGTGTATAAATATATAACAACTAACTTGATAGATATTTCTAGAGTACAAAACTATATAATTTAGGCGTAACAACTAGATACTAAAGTGTATATATGTCGGCCTCTCTTTTGCTTTTTATCATTAGTGATGCTCACTGCTACCTTCGATCCGAATTAGGGTTGCAACATACTTATTTTTTCCATAGAAGGATCCTAGGTTTACCGAATCCATGTGAAGTACTTTCTTGGTGTGACATCAATTTGAACAATCTTTTGAGAACTCGTAGAACTCTTGTTTATTGGATTAGACTTTTATCTTTTGTTGTTGTATTCAATAGATGGAAATAGGCCAGCGCCCATGATTTCACACGAAGTTGTGCATAGACAAATGTAATATAAAATATATGATTAAGTGTGTTATCACAAGAGCATATATGTAAATTCGGTGATATAAGTGGGCGATGCCTCTTGATAACACTATGGTTCTACTACCGTAGTTATTACAGTACAACTGTGCAACTATTATTCTTACGCCTGGCGCGTGGATCTCAGTCTCATTAAGATAAACGGAAAAAAGTATTAAACTCTGTGACGTCAACGCGATACCTAGATAATTCCTTGCAGCTATCGTACTCTCCTTACTCTCACCAGGTTTCATGAACAACCTTCTGAGACAAAGACTAAAGACAAATATATGGATCTAGATTACTAATTATACAAACAATCTCATAACAAAAAGATGCCCATTTTTGTGAGGCTAGGACTACTGACACATGATTATACCAACAATTATAAACATTGTATTGGAAATCTCTCAATGTATGAATAAAATATAGTCTTACAATGTCGCAAATTATGAGGGAATCAAGATTACACTAGTATGGCAGGAGAAATGGTGATGGCGGCAATGGAGCTTTGGCGATAAGGAATTATGGCTGGCTCTCCAATGATGGCTGATGTGGACGGATTTAGCTTTTCAGAATGCCTCTATTGCAAATATATATGTTGATGCCGTCTTAAAATGTTGTTGGTTTTGATGCGACCGAGTCCGCCGATACCTCGTACGGCGGCATGTACGAACGACTGTCGCTGTATGAGTGCTCGTTAAATGAAGTTTTCGCGCCTTGCTTTCTAGATCATGTTGACTTGGGCAACCTTCCAACTTGCAAATCTTTCTTGATTAACTCAGATTTCATCGTTAACGTGCCCATTTCTACATAGAAATAAATAGACAAAAATATTTGACGATCTAAATAATAATTAGTGATTAGTGACAGGTCTAGAGAAATAATCGTATCAAAATAATGAAAAGTCTTCGATTTAAACAAAGATAAAAGTGAGCGTATTTTTCACTCATCACCCGCATTTCTGGTGATGGCCTCACGTCTTCCTCATTTTTCAGTTCAACTGTTGTTACACAGGGAATACGACTCAGAATAGGAAATAGTTATCACACGCAATGACAACGGGTGATATATGTATGTATGGGACATGCTTGAAAACGATATGGCTCGTGTTGCTTATAGTCATGGTGCTGAATATGCACGTCGATCGTGCTGGTACTGTCCACGCAGCCTTTCCTTTTTTTATCATTGTTCATGGTGTCTGCACATGAATTTCAGTGTGCTTTGCAGCAAAGATGTCCATTGTATGTATATATACTAGTATTCATCCAACCACAGCGTGCAAAATTTATGCACGCAAGCATCAGGTCATTTTAGCCCTTTAAAAAAGGAAAGTGGAATTAGTTTTGAGTAGCTGAACATGTACTGCTTCCTTCAATAGTACTCTTGCCTCTGCCTCCGAGGCTCTAACCCATATTAGTTGACTTAAATTTATACAGGTATATCTAGCATTAAAACTATAAATGCATTCGTATCTAGATGAATACAAGTCAACTAATTAATGTGAATCGGAGGGAGTAGTATGCTTTAACATAAAAAAATCAATTTCATGTTTAATTTGACTAAAATAATCCAGTTGGTTGCGAGATGTAGATAAGACGAAAACGGCAGTTATTAATAGTCTCAAAACGTAGCAATGCAGCTGAAGAAATCTGCACGGCTGTGATGCGTATGGCTGGGTTGACTGCAGTGGTGATTACTAAAAGGATGTACCAAATTTGTTTGAATTTGAACGAATCTAGAAACATTTTACTGCGTAAATATATGTAAATTTTAACAAATTTAAGGCATCTTTTCTAGAACGGAGGGAGTATATGTGTACATATGATTTACTTGCATATACGTGTTCTATTTGGGCCCAACTAATAGCCATTCACACAGTCCCCTAAGGCATGCGCGTTAGCTAGCTTGTCCCTCGAGCTATCATCTGACCATCTATGCGCAAACGGCCCGTACGCTCATCATTCCCATTTCGAGAGCGTGGGTGTGGAGACAGCAAAAGGAAAGCATCATCGCCAGTCGCTCTCGAAAGCCAAATTGACCGCCGAGAGCGAGAGGGCCATCGCTCGCTCCTCGCGCCACCCGTTTTCCCCTGATACCCAGCGTCAGCGACGACCTCCGGTAAAACACTGCACTGACAGCACATCCAACTACATTTACTAGCTACTCGTACGACTTTAGCTAATAGACTCTGCGGTGCCGTTCTGAAACCGCACGCCGATTGGGCGCCGAGGTGAGAGATTGATCGGGGGTCAAACGCGCACAAAAGTGATTTTTTATTTAGCTGGTGCGAAATGATCGTAAGAGTGATTTATTTAGGTTAGGGAGAGATTTATCGATGTGATCGTAAGAGTGAGAGACAAAGATAATGGAGTATGAGAATACGTCTTTTCTTACACTGAGCTAGCTAGTAACCATATAATTAATGCGATGATCCTTTACTTTGTTGTATTGTGATCCTTACCGACAACTAATAACCCTGATAATGTTTTCAGAAGTCTATTAGTCTTCTTCACAAGATATACATGTTACTACAAATTATTCTCATTATAAGGTACACGATAAATCAATTCTAATGCAGGGGCAAATATCTGGCTAAGAACCACGAAAGTGTTGGCATCATGCTAGTTGTATAAAATCAATAAAGCCAATCATGGTAAATCTTCCATTAGTTTAAATATCGTTATTTGTTTGTAGAAACACATTCATTAGTTTAATTAGTTTTTTGCCCTCGATATCATTTTTCTGCATCATTAATGTTTTTTAATTATATTAAGATAATACCTATATTTTAGAATCAAACTTATATATTTATATTAGATACAAAAAGTTGATGATGCACAATCTCTTGTGATCAGACAATTCTATAGAAAAATGCATGCAATAACAATACCATATCTGGACTGTTATATACACTAACTACAAACATAAGATTTCATTCATCTAACCAAAATATATCATCATATTTAGCTCATTATTTTGTATCCACATATGTATTAGTATAAATATGCATATCACTTAAACATAGATTGTTTAGATATGTGAACTCAATTTTTTTGTCCAAACCAAGTTAGCATAAACTCTACACATCTATTTATACTATTTTTTTCACCTTTCATAATCTGTCTTTCCACTAAATGTATGTCGTTTTATGAATACATTGACATACTATATTCAATATACCCTTTTTTCATGCATAACTAGCAAACTTAAAATGTTGTTAAACATGCTCTTAAATATTAATATACACGTTTGTCATGAAATTCTATTATTTTTATTGCAATATATTGCCTTCTAAACTGAAATAAAAGTTTTCTGTTACTTTAAAATTTATTTTGGGATGCTTAAGGAAGACTTTGTTACAATGGAATTCATCCTAGATCGAAGCAAACCAGTAGTACCATATTAGTTCACAAATCAATTTATGTATGTTAATATATAGTTTGTTTATTCCTTTCTATGTATCCTTAAATATCTATAAAACTTGGCATAGTATTTTGGTGTGCATGAGTTTAACTACTAACTTGATAGACGTTTTCCAGAGCACAAGACTATCAACATTAGGTGTTACAGATATTAAATGCGATGATATATTCCTATTTCTTTGCTCTGGCCCGTTAGTAATATTTGTTCATTCTTGTAATGGGCATATGTCTTTTTTTAGTTTATAGCTAAAATATTGCAAGATAAGGAACACGAACCAAAATAAACATATTGGTGTCACTGAAACACATAGTGGATTATATACTCATATCTTGCTTCTATATGTCACATGCTTGAAAACGATATCATGGTGGACGTTTATGCTGAATATGCACGTAGGTCCAGCCGTCCAGGGTTCATGTACGCTTTTCTTTTATTCCATATGTTTGCTATTGAAATTGAGTATGCATGCAGCTGAAATTAAGTGTAACCTGGATCAGCACATTCATTGCTTAGCGTGCAAGATACTATCAAGAAAGCAGGTGTGCTTGCACGTTTTAAATACTCTCTCCGATCCATATTAATTATCTCTGAATCGGATGTATTTAACATTAAAACATGTCTAGATACCGTCACTTTAGCGACAGTTAATATGGATCAGTGAGAGTATTTAAAACAAAGTGTTTGCAAGGACTAGAGTGCGTGCGCCTGATCTGTTTTAACTAATCCGTTTGGAAACTAAATAGTGTCAAAACTTGGCAATACATTCTAATAATAGTAGCAAGGCTTGATTAATTAATCGATTGCAACGGTGATAGTGTGCCAAGTTGTCAACTAGTATCTGAAATAGTAATCTCTAGGATCAATGCTCCAAAGAGAAGCACTGGAGCCATGAAGGATGGTGAAGCTTGATGGAGAGGTGCCATGGACGAGGTTTTGGATGAGGTGGGATGTTGCGCAGCAAGGCGAGGGAGGCGGCAGATCAAATGCATCGGCGAATAGTGATGCTGGAAGGGGGCATCAGAAGTGGAACGTAGTGCAACCATGGGAGATGGATGCAGGGCGGTTTGACCGGAAGAAGTTGGGATGTAGCTAGGAGAGAAAAACTTCGTTTTAGGGATTTTGACTGGCCAAGCCCCCTCCAATCTAATCGGCGCTATTTTCTTCTCCCGAGCGAGAAAATTGTGCCCTCCTCAATTATGGTTCCTGAGAGCCACATAGACATCCTGGACGGCTAAAACTTGATCCATGACGTGGATGCACGCCATCAAGAAAGGACCACAATAATCCTGGCGGAAATACTCTCTCCTGTTGTATGTGGAGCCATCATAAATTTGTTGGTCTTTCGCGTCAACACTTCATAATGGTCATGAATAGGACTTTTTTTTGTGATGGACGATGCGGGACTGTCATGAATGGCTCTGGCCATCGGGAATCTCTGTGTTTCGGATAGTACAAGCACATTGTTATCCATTCGTGTGTTGTCAATATGCATGGGTTTGATCTCTCATGTTCTTGATGCTGGTAATGAGAGAAAATATTATCCAAATGACTATCATAAACCATGTGTTTGTGTGTTATCCCCAACCTTTTGCATGTAGATACAACCCTAGAGAGAAACGACTATCATATACCATGTTTTATTGAGAGCTCCGCATTTGAAGGGATAGAGTGGCCTCCATGTTTGCTAATGCCAAATGCTCCTCGTCTACCTCACGGCCCATGCTAACACCTCTAATCACCAAAGGGGCTTAGCTAGCCTGACCCTCCACCTCAAGGTATTATCCAAACGAGATGAAATTTGAAAATACAAGCGTTATATGTGGGTTTCTGTATTTTTTTTCAAAGAGATGGTTTCCTTGAATTTTAATATGAAAATTCAAAAAATTGAGGTCATTTTCTCCCAAAACGTCTTGTTCAAATAATCTAAAAATTGAAAAGAAGAATAAGTGAGTTATGTCTAATTTTTTTTCTTCAGTTGTTTGTGCCGATCTGAATTTGTAGATCAAAAAATATGTAATAACTTAGTAACCATTTATCCTAATCTTTTCCAAATAATTAAGCTAAAATTTTAATATTAGATCTAGTGAATTATGTATGATTTTCTCAGATATTTTGGGGGACTTTAATTTGAGTTGATGGTTAGGATCCGTGTAAGGAGGGAGGAAGTATATATATATATATATATATATATATATATATATATATATATATATATATATATATACATACATAGAGAGAGAGAGAGAGAGAGAGAGAGAGAGAGAGAGAGAGAGAGAGTTGAATGGGGGCAACGTGAAATCATCGCTAGCATACAATATTAAATTGTGATCTAATGTCAGAATGTCTATTTCATAACAAAATAGATATTAAATGTTTGATTTCATATATATTGGCACAGATTGTTCCGAGAGACTCCCGTATCATGTGAAAAAGACATACTGAATGTGTGCCTAGTTATATTTTTTTTCGAAAAGGAGGCAACGGATACCCAACCTCTACATCGTTTGAGTGTGTCTCCTTATATTTTTAAAAGTTATATATTTTTTAGATTACTTTTGACTACATATATAGATAAATTTATTGAAAATTTAAATATAGACTTTTTTTGGAATTTCGAGCATATTTATCAGCTAAAAATCTCAATCCATCAACTTTGATTATGTAATTTTTGTGTGGGTATTACATAAAATTTTTTTAGCTTGAGACTGTAATCGATATTTTTTGTTCCGAATTTCAGGTCTCTTGGTATGATTTGTCCTTGGCTACTGGAATAAAACCCACTTCAAGTCGCATATGTACATTTTTCAGATGTTGGATTAGATAATGATATTTTGCTCACGGATGCAAATGAACCTATTGTGTGAAAACATATTTCAAAATGTCAAAAAAATTAGAAAAAAAATATTTGCATGTACATCCGGACACTAAATGTTCGTACAGAAGTTTGTGGGTGAAAAGAATATTTTAGATGTCTCATGTAGAAAAGACAAATTTCAGTGCCAACGTGTCTATTCATGGACATGTTTTTTTATCTTTTTTACACAAGCCACATAAAACTTGTGTACATGCCTAGAATGTCCGAATGTATATGCGAAATTTTTGTTCAGATTTTTTTAACAATTTAAATTTTATTTTTTACGTATTTTTTATAATAGGTTCATTTGCACACGGGGGCCAAAACACCACCTCCGACTATCTCCGTGTTTTGCTAGGTTTGTGTAGTAGGCACTACCCCGTGGCCAGTGGTGGCTGATGGTGACAACCAACAAGCATGCTAGAGCCGGAGAAAATTGAAGTACTAGTAGCTAGCTAGGCTAGACACTTATTTCTATCTTAGCTAGACTAGACCGGAAAGTGTCTTTTGCCTCTAGAGATCCAGTGTCTGCGAGTTAATTTATTGTTCTTTATTTCCATACTTGGGTGTCTTTAGGCTAGCTCTTCATTTCCAGTTTAAGAGCGTCGATAAAAAATGATTAAGCAGTGACCCCTCGTTGCTCTGGAGAGCCAAAGAGAGTCATCTCCCATTTACCCCTGGTACCGTCTTAGTGTTACTTTTATAGCAGCGACGTCCACTGCACCCCACAGCGCAGTGAAATATCGAGTCAAACGCGCACGATGTGATTTTAGCTCGTGTTGGCAATTTCGCCCGGGGGCCGTTAGTTCAACCTAGTCTACATACGGTAATCTGATGCAACCTAGTCGTCTAAATGCGCATGTATCTATATACTAAAACACGACGTGTAGATACATGCGTATCTAGAAAAAACCACACCACTTAATTTGGAACCGAGAGTATCTCTTACCTTGTAGAAAACAATATAGTTTTCGAGTTGCGATTATCATCGTTTCTTCCGTTTAAATGTGTATGTAAATACAATAGAAACAAGATAGTAATATTATTTCCATTGGTTTGATCGACCCATCATAATATATAACGTATTACATTTACATGCATGTTGGTTTCGAGCGCATGGCCTTTTTTATCCGGTGGTGGGACTTCACTAGGATCATGTCGAGCGGTAAAGTGATTTTAACGAGAAGATAATTCTAGTAACTCTAACCGAGGACACCACTAGTAAAGCAGATAGAAAAAACCAAAACAAGTAAAGTAGAGTAAGCGACATAAACATCATTACATGTTCCAAAAGTCAGTACAAGTATTCCATATGTCTAGACACCGGTAAACTCATATCAAACACGTAGAGTCGACACATGCGTACACGGTTGTGAGGTGGTGACTCCGGTCACTCGATGGATGGAAATGCATGCACTATTCTAATCGATTGAGCAACACAAACTTTTTTATGCAAGTAAAATTATTGATTAAGATCATATCAAGCAAGTAAAATTATTATAACAAGATGGGGGTTTATGCAAATCAATCAAGAAACAACACAAGTAAGGTGGATCGAGTAGCCAAAGTGAACAACCCAAAACTCCGATCTTTCTCTTAGATAGGATCGAGTTAAATACTACCTAAAACTCCAATCTTTGTCTCATATTAAATGTTTGACTTCATATACATTGGCACAGTTTGTTCAGAGAGACTCTCATATCATGTGAAAAGGACATATTGAATGTGTGCCTAGTTATTTTTTTTCGGAAAGGAGGCAACAACTCCCCAGCCTCTACATCTTTTGAGCGTGGCTAGTTATATTTTTAAAAAGTTACATATTTTGAGATTATTTTTAACAACATATACAAATAAAATATCGACAGTTTTAAAATATACCCTAATGGTTTTTGGAATTATGAGCATATTTAATCACAATCCATCAAATTTGATAATGTAATTTTTGTGTGGGCAATACATAGTTTTTTAGTGTGTGACTATAATCTACATTGTTTTTTCTAAATTTTTGGTCAGTGATGATTTGTCCTTAGTTACTACTCCCTCCGTCTCACAAAGGATATCATAGATTTATCTAGATTCGCATTTATCTAGACACATTTTAACTTATAGATACATGTGAATATAGGATCTGTGATGTGGAACGGAAGGAGTAAAATAAAACCCACTTCAAGTCTTATATGAAGATGTTCAGATAATGGTATTTTGTCTCTCTCCGTGTTTTGCTAGGTTTGTGCTACTAGGTACTAGCCGTGGCCAGTGGTGGCTGATGGTGACAACCATCAAGCATGTTAGAGCCGGAGAAAATTGAAGTAGGTAGCTACGCTAGACATTGTTTTTTCAATATTAGCTTAGACTAGAGTGGAGACTTTTGGTTCTGAGCTCCCTTGCTCATGTTATTTTTTTAGATTCGAAAATCATATTTGCGAGTTTCAAAAAACTTTGAAAACATTATCCAGATATAGCCAGTGATGTATCCCAAAAATTAACAAAATATCAATTTTAGATACTTTATATTCTAAACTACACAAAAAAGACAAATGTGTGGACAGTGCATGCGTAGTGTCAAATCCTTACATTTTATTGGATTTTTTTATTTTTTTGTAGCCCACAATAAAAATAATTTCACGTCGGGATTTTACAAGATTGTGGGAGTACAATATAAACTATGTCTAAAATTATTTAAAATAATAATACATTTTTTTAATTTTTTTAAATGAAGGGAATGTCAGATCTCAAGAGGCTCCTGATCAATCCAGTACTCCCTTCATTTCAAAAAACATAAAAGTTATAGACGACTTGTGAGTTAATTTATTGTTTCGTGATTGCTACCTATGTTCTTTATTTTCTATACTTGGGGTGTTTTTATGCTAGCTCTTTATTTCCAGTTTAAGAGCCCTGATAAAAAATGATCTAGCAGCAACCGCTCATCGCTCTCGAAAGCCAAATAGAGCCACAGAATGTAAGGTGTCAAGTGCGATCCCGTCAAAATACCACTTCTAGTTTATTTGCCAAAATCTAGTTCAAATTTAAATAAAAACTTTTAACTAAAATTTGATAAATGAACTAGAAGTGAGACTTTGATTGGATCCCACTTGACATATCGCTGCAGGTATCGTAGTGTTACTTTTACAACATCGATGTCCACTGCAGCTATCGACCAGTGCATGCCCGCCAATTTGGCCAGTGCACGGCAGTGACATGCGCCCAATGAGATCGAGTCAAACGCGCAAGAGGAGATTTTAACCATGCCTGCAATTTCGCCAAGGGGCATAAATTTATTATATCTATTCCCTTGTAAAAATATAATATAGTTTTTGAGATGAGATTACATATGGTCGCTTCTTCTGTTTAAATGTGTATATAAATATTATAAAAATAAGATAGGGAAAATGTTTGTTATGAAATAATAAAATTTTATTATTTCCATTGAATCGATCAACCCATCATAATATATAACATATAACAGTTTATAACCGTCATACATGTTCATTTTGAGCGCATGGTCTTTATCTGCTGTGACTTCACTATGACCATGTTGAGCAGTAACGGTAAAGTGATTTTGACGAAAGATAATTCTAGTAACTCGAACTAGGGCACCACAAGTAAAACAGCTAAAGTGAAAACCGCAAATAAAAAAGAAAACCCCAAATAAATAAAATATTAGTAAGTGACATAAAGATCATTATTTGTTTGACGTAACAAGTATTTCCATCTGTCTAGACTCTGGTGTTTGGTAACACGTATCCAGCACGTAGAGTTGAAACTTGCAGATACAGTTGCCAGGTGGTGACTCGATGGACGGCAATACATGCACTATTCTAATGGATTGAGCAGCACAAACATTTTTTAGCAGCTTGTCACGACACATTTTGTCTGCTTGATGAGACTCCAGTAAGAATGGAGTCAAATGCTAGAATGGTTCCACTTGTACAACTATACTCATGCTACTTGTAAATTGGTGATACGTAACTCGGTCTCAAAGATAGAATGAATAACACAAAGTTCCATATCCGTCTTTAGCAGGACTTCACTAAGACGGTTAGCAAAATAAAATTATTTAGTTGGGATGATAATTCTAACTCGACCGACCATGACACAGGTAAAGAATCTAGAGTGAATAACCCAAATACCATGGTCCTGTTTGATGCACACACAAATGTATTTTACTCCTTCCGTCCTAAAAAGAATGTTGTAATTTTGTCTAAATCTATATGTATCTAGACACTATTATATTAAAATTTAAATAAATTTGGGACATACTTCATAGGATGGAGGGTGTATCTATTTATGGACTTCAATCAAACATAGCAAACACGTAAAGTTGAAACATACATACACGATTGTTAGTTGGTGTCTTGGTGACTATGCGGTAACTCCGTCAACAACATAACCATACATGCATTATAGTTCGATTGAACAACACAGACTTCAATAGCGGTTTCCCGAGACATATGGATTTTACACCTACTCGATGGGACTCCATTAAGATACTAGAGTCAAATGGTAAAAGTGACTTTACCAAAATAGAGATTGATGTAACTCGATGGAGAAACAACACGTATAAGCTAGCTAGCTAGAAGTAGAAGTGGCCAATAGGTTGCTATATGGTTCCATAGACAAATGAAATTGTACGTCTTAGTGGAGATATTTGGCTCCCAAGCTCCGATCCGGTGCTTCCCGCATATTAAAAAAATTGAAATATATATTTGCAAGTTTAAAAAACCATGAAAAAAATCTGGTTCAAAAGCACTTTTGTCTCTGTTGTTTGGGTTCGATTGAAATTTTTACCCATGTTGAAGTTCACCATGAGCTATAATTCCGACAACTCTTCTCTGTTGTTTGGGTTCGATCGATCTCTATGTTCCAGTACTTGTAGTCTTGTACACATTTGCCTGGTGTGGTTTATCTAAAAATCCATGTCAAAAATTGTTTTTTTTCTCTCGAGAAAACGCAAAGAGATTCTTTGTTTCATTTCATTGAAAAGACAGAGTGAGTTACACGCCTCCTAGGAGGTTCTATAGAGGGACAAGAAAGAAAGAAGAAACGAAATACAACCTAGTGGCTTTAGTGCACATCCTAGGTCGTTGACACAACGTCTTTGAGCCCTTCTGCTAGTATCCAAGCCGCAGCTTCCTCTTTGATCTTGGCGACAAGGGTCGTGACAGTGGGTTGGGCTCTGTCAAAGGCGCAGTCATTGCGATGCTTCTAGATCATCCAGGGGATGAGCAAGGCCGTCGATGCCAACCCCTTGTGCATGTCTTTCGGAGTGCCACGCTTTGCCCGTGTCCACCCGTCGAAGAGGGATGCGTCTAGCGTTGGTGAGGCGCAGGACATGCGCAACCATGCAAGGATCGCGTGCCAGACCCGACTGGAGAAGGGGCAACTGATGATCAGGTGATGCAACATCATTTCAGGTGCTTGGTCGTAGAGCAGGTATCGGGGATGGTGTTGCAGTTGACGCCTCGCCAACCTCTCTCCGCCGTTCAACACCGGTCGAGTTCTGCCATCCAATGGAAGAACTTGACGCGGTTGGCCCCCTAGGATTTCTAGACGAGCTTTCAAGACGCGGGGCTGCTGGATCCATGGAAGGAAGCCATATACGTTGATTTAGCTTTGTACTCCCTATCGACATCCACTTCCAAATGAGCATGTCAGACTCCACGGTCAGCACCGTTGGTGTGACTACAAGCTGTAAGTATTTGCCCACCTCTTGCCAGACCGTTGGTGTGTCAAAAATTGTGATAACTCCAGTGGACGACAGAACAAGTAAAGTTGCTCCCATTACGAAAGAAGTGGCCCGGAGAAGCACTATTTTTTGTCCTGTAGACAGACTTAAATTTAGTCTACATAGTTGTAGAGGCATTTTATACACAAAAGTGTCCATATGTGCATTTCTCTCTTGGACCGTAGAGTCATTTCATAAAATGCCTATATATATGACATAAGGTCATATTTTAGAAAACCGGGGTCAACGTGTCTACACACATAAAGGCACTTGAAAGATACACTTGGACTATGTGTGCCTAGGAATGGAGGCACTTACATGAAACATTCTACTATGCCTGTAAAAATGTGGAGACAGTTTAGTGAGGAGTGTTCAGTAATATAGAGGTAGTGTGTAGAGACATACATTTTGTCCCTTCCAGAGGTTGGGACACCTTGTTTCTAGTGTTGAAGTGAAGCACGCCCATAATTATTCCATCCGTTCCAAAATATAAGATGTTTCAGTTTTTTTTAAATAAATATGTATCTAGACATTTTTAGCGTGTAACAGAGCAAAATGGATGAACTTACACACTAAAAAGATGTTTAGATACATGTATTTTATAAAAATGCTAAATCATGTTATATTTTAAAAGGGAGTAGTACCTGGTTATATGAATTTTATCTAGTGGAAATACAACCATGGCTATGTTTAATACGGACGAGGTAAACCATCACGTATAGTGTTACTGTCACTAAGGGTGTGTTTGGTTCGTGCTTAAGATTGCCCTACCAAATATTTGGCTAGCTAAAATTTTGGTTGAGTCTTTGCTTGGACAAGTTGACTAATATTGGCTAAAAAGTTAACTAGAGTTGGTAGAAAAGAATTGGCATGCCAAAAAATTGGCAACAATCCAAACAACAACCAACCGGTCATGACCAAAATGTCTTTTTTTTAGATATGATTATGACCAAAATATTGGTAAGATACACTTTCGCTACAATCCAAATAGACCCTAAACCTAGTAGTCCGGGCTGACTGGAGCAGAGGAGAAGACCCGCCAGCTGCATGCGCCGATGCACGTACTACGTGTGAGGTGACGATCGACCGTGACAGACCCCTTTGGGTTCCGATTTGACTGGGTCCATCCAGCCGTACGTTGCAGCTGGCTGTCGTGGATCTAGTCTAGTCTAGAAGGAAATCAATTTTCGGGGCGTGCAAAACATATATATCTCGGTGGTGCGGTGTGGATGCGACTCGGGTCGGTCGTCCACAGTCCACGGTTCGAAAACTTTGTCCCTTCCAGAGGAAAATCCTCTGTTGCATGCTAGTAGCTCACACAAGCACAATGTGCGTCATCACGCACGCCCCATCTGACCCCGGATACGCCCGTCCATTTTTATGGGTGGTGCTGAGAGCACAGGGAGATCCTCGTAACAAAAAAGTTGCGCTATTCTAGCGGACCTAAAAAAAAGGTTATAGCAATTTATTTTTTGCTAATGTAGCAAACATGGAGAGATCGTCAGAGACATTGTAGAAAAAAAAATATTATAGGACGGCGGCACTAGAAGGAGGCTGGCCGTGGCTGCGGGTCGGCGAGTAGAGGTGACCCAGAAGTTAGGGAACTGGTGTGGGCGCCGGCAACATCCGGCGGGGACCTCGCCGGAGTGAGTAGGCGGCGGCGGAGATCCGGCGCCGCTGTGGAGGACCATGCCCGTGGCGGTGGGTCTGTCCGGCAGCAGGGATCAGCTCCGGCAGCGGGGACTCGTCAGGGCCTGCCGCGGCGACGTGTGGCTGGAGCAGTGCGCGAGGCCGCCCAGGAGTAGCGAGCGAGCACACGGGCGACGTGCATGCGTGAGCAGTTGCAGCATGAGCGAGCGACCCGGGGATTGTTTCGTTCCATCCTTCGGGTGATACCTATCATTTTCCCGTTTTTATCCTCTGTCGCAGCACGCACGTACAGTTGTGCTAACACACCATCTTCTCTCAAGAAAACTGCATGAACGTTCTGAAAAAAAAAAAACGTCAAGCAGTCATCATAAGCAACTTCTATTTTTCTCACTTTTCGACCAGTTTAAAAAACAAGCTTTTTTCCTTCTTCGTACAAGACCCGGACCGGAGCTTGCGAGTTGCTACCGAGGGACCACAAATACAGAGCTTCAGGTTCTCCAACAGATTCAACGACTCGTGGGTTCGAAAAAAAAGTTACTCGTATGAAAAAAGGGTTGCAAACTACCAAAGTTTTGACTCCGTCCAATTCAATACTCCCTCTGTTCCACAATACGGAGTACAAGCCTTTTTATAGCAAGCTAAACGGATGCCTCTGTTCAACAATACAAGCCTTTTTTAGCAAGCTAAACGGAAGGTGTACGATTTAGTATAATCCCCATGCCAAGTAGGATCAAGATCGATCCGAATCGTCTAACGATATCATGCTAGCAAACCAAACTTAACCGGAGCAAAATATAAAGAACGCGCTACTCATCACTTACCAGCCAGAAACCAGAGTTCGGCACCAAAACCGTACTCAAACCGATTCCCATTTCTGTTCATTTAACTCAAGTTCCTTCGACCAATCCATGAAAAAAAAGTCGCGGCTCAGGAGAGGACCGCCATCAGGTCGGATACCCTCAACACGATGTAGTTTGTGCCGTCGGCACCCTTGAACTCGGCGCCGGCGTACTTGGAGTACAGAACGGAGCTGCCTGCAGAGACCGGCAACGGGATCCTCTTGCCTTGCTCGTCCAGATGGCCTGGACCAACGGCGACGACCTGCCCCCGACCAATGAGTGTATACCATTAGCTCAATTAACTTTTATCTGGCATATATGTGAAGGTACAGTCGCAACATGAAGGTCCAGCCATGCAGTTCAGTTCAGAACCATAGGCATTATAGACAACAAGATTGTCCAAGACAACTATAAACGGACTGGATGACTAACCGTTCCAATAGATGGCTTCTCCTTAACACTATCGGTAAGCAGCAGACCACCAGCAGTTTTATCTTCAGCTACAGCTACCTGTTATACGGGAAAAACCAGACAAGCGGGATTAGTACTATAACACTACTGAAGGGTGATCTACGCAGTAAGCTGAAATAGAATCTTTCATTCATCCCCACTTAATTGACAGCAATGCACCATCCAAGCCATACATGTTAATACAATAACCAGATGTACAGAATAAATATATACGAGATCTCTACCTTGATAAGTACACGGTCACTAAGAGGCTTCATGTCTTTCGCATCATCTGTCTCCAGAATACCTATGATATCATCCTCTTTTAGAATTAGATGGTTGGAGTCATTCAACTCCACCTCTGTTCCAGCATACTTCGAATATACAACCTGAGCTCCAATCTACATAAGTAACACAGTTGATCATTAGTACAAACTATTTGGTATTGACAAAATATCGCAACAGAACATATAAAAGAACTGAACCAGATAAACAAAACTCGCAGTCTCCAGACAGATAACATATTAGCTTGCCTTTTGACTGGATCTGTTATAACCAAACTACAACTCATAAGAATGGAACAAACTGACTGCAAGTCACAATTTTCTACCAGCAACAAATACCTGGATGCTGACTTCCACTTTGCTATCCCCAATGATTCTTCCCTCTCCAATAGCGACTACCTCACCACTCTGCGGTTTAGACTGGGCAGTCGAAGGCAGCAAGATTCCACCAGTTGTCTTCAGCTCGGCAGACTTGGTCTTCAGAAGCACTCTGTCGGCCAAGGGCTTGACCGTCGTGTACTGCAATGGAATATCAGAAGAACATTTCAGACCCACAAGCATACTCACCAATTAGCACATGATAACTAGAACTAGAGGCTCAACTAAAATGCTAAGCACGAGCAACAGAGTATGGCCCCCTTTTGACATATTGCCAGAATCAAACTTTATACTAATTCACTTCATGACACAGTTAATTATTCGCCACAGCTTTCTAACAATTAATTAAAGTGAATCCCCTGCTAGCACACAACAGTACAGCGGCCTCCAAACTTCCTAATCACCAGCAGCTAACCTCCACAGGGGAACATTATGCACCTAACGACTCACATGGCGAACCACTACAATACTCCCAGCAATCTGAACCTTCGAATTCAGTCATTCGTCTACAGTTCAACCTCTTATCTCAGTAACTATTGGTAGGTATACACGTGTAAAGCGCACGAGAACCAAATGACAAGCACACCATGGTTAACATTGCACGGCAGCACGCACCTTGGGGGCAACGACAGTGGCGGCCCTGACGACGAGCCCGTGGGACGCCCTTCGCGCCGGGCGGATCCCGATGGCCGCCGACGTGGGGGCGCGGATGGCCTGGACGGAGGCCGCCGCGGCACCGCAGAGCTGCACCGACGCCATTGCTCGAAGGTGGATGGAATCCGAGCTGCAGCAGAGGATAAACCCTAGGGGGCAGAGCAGAGCAGGGCAGTGAGAAGCGGCGAGGACGCAGAGCACGAGCCACCAACCGCTTTATCTTCTCGAATTGTTGCCAAAGACTTTCTGTGGCGGGCTCATCTAGGCCCATTTCATCTTTGGGCTGAGAGTTCCAGTTGCTATCAAGCCCATAACATTGTAGCCCAGTTCTACATCTGCTGTACTGCGTCTTCCCGTTCGGCTCCGAGCAGTAGAGGGAGCAGCGGCGATCGCCACCGCGGAAGCCATGGGCGCCGCCTCCCCTTCCTGCGCTGCGGTGGCGGGATGGACCATAGCGGCGGTGCTGCTGCAGGTAGCCGGTCTCTCCCTCTTCCTCTACGGATTCTTCCCCGTCAAGCCCACGCTCCCCGGCTTCAGGTCCGCGCCTCCGCCTCTGCTCAGCTCCGATTTCTCTGAGGAAACATGTTGTATCAGCTTAGGTTGACTCGTCTCTGGTCTATGCTGATCCGAAGTGGAGCGGAGAGCTACAAGGCGCCGTCGTGTGGTCCCTTCGGTGGCGGGGAGGAGCCGGCGCTTCCTCCAGATCAGCTCAGATCGCTGTACAGGGTAGGGCATTGCTTCCATTTAAATTGCTCGCTGTAGAGTTTACATCCGCCTCGTGCTGCTCAAGACTGGTTTGATAATTTGATGTTTCTTCACCAAATCCTAAATTGTACTACTACTGTTTAATGTTCTGCGATGTTACAGTGGGGGTTAAGGTTTTAAAGGAGAGCAAATTTGACGAAGCTTCCTACAGTTTATGCTGGTGTCGAGCTTTCCTAGAGATTCTTCTGTACTTAGCTTTAAGTTACATATTTACGATTTTATTGCTTTTGATTGTGTGCGCGATTCATTCCAGGAACTTTCTGAGGTCCCCCATGTGTACGATCGCTTGGTATTGATGGTACGTCTTAAACCGATGTGCCTATTTCTGGCAGCATTATCTGTTTTCACGGCTGTATGTCTTACCTTTTTACTGTTTGGCCTTTGAGTTTATCAATGTCAATTTAGGTGGTAGATGGGCTACCTGCTGAATTTGTACTGGGGAGAGGTAGAAAACCTCCAAGAAAAGAAATGATGGAGGCAATGCCATACACTCAATCTCTGTTAGCTGGTTGCAAAGCAGTGGGTTATCATGCAAAGGCTGCACCCCCAACCGTTACAATGCCCCGACTAAAAGTAGGACTTGTTTTACCTTGAAACACCTACTTGTGCACATGTCAAATATTGAGCAATCCTGTGTGTATTTTTTTCTTTCAGGCGATGGTGTCAGGGGCAATTGGAGGTTTTCTTGATGTGGCACTTAACTTCAATACTCAAGCCTTCTTGGATGACAATCTTCTTGGTTAGAACCTTTTGCTACGCCCCTTATCCAGCTATCATGCTAGTCCTACTTTGTATGCTAAATAAGCAACATAATTGTTTATAAGTTATTTTATATTTATCACAGATCAGCTTCACTCGATTGGTTATAAATTAGTGATGTTGGGAGATGAAACATGGATCAAATTGTTCCCAACTCTGTTCCACAGACAAGACGGAGTGAGCAGTTTTTATGTAAGCCTTGTCTCATGTATCACACGCTTTTCTTGCAATGTGATGTGATTGAACATTAAAATTGTTGGAGGAAAATAGTATAACTTACATGTTTAAACACTGATAAATTGAGTTTCCGTTACACTGTCATCTGAAGCACTAATCTAACAGTTGCTTTACAACAAAGCACCTGTTTGTCCCTGTGCTTTCTAATAATTTCTGACAAATAGATACTGAAATAACTTAGGCATATAGAGTTTGTAGGTCAACAATATGACACTCGTTAAGAGTAGTATTGGTAGGCTGCGTTACAGATATTTGCATATTAGGCATGTCAGCTTATGAATTGCTGCTTAATTTGTGCTGGTGATAGTGCTTTCTTTGTACTTCGCAACCTGGTGTATTATGAGCAAATTTTTTTTAAGGATATGTAACTATATTGCAGGTCAAAGATACAGTTGAGGTTGATTTCAATGTTTCTCGTCATCTGGAATCTGAGTTTGCCGCAAAAGACTGGGATGCACTGGTACACTTCTGCTCATTCCTTGCTGCATGTTCACTTGTTTTATCACTTGTGGCAGATAATGCTACTTTATCTTTGGATACTACCCATGTAGTCCAAGAGTTCAACTAATGTTTTTTATAGTCAATGTCTTCCCTTTTTTTTCTATTTGATAAGGTTAACCTACAATCACTTAGGTGGATACTGAGAAATTCCTTTCTTTGACAATTTCAGATTCTTCACTATTTAGGTTTAGATCATGTTGGCCATATAGGTGGCCGTCAAAGGTAAATACCAAATCATTTTTCACGTTTGTTGGGGGTTGAGCAATGTCTAGTTTGACTTGAAGTTTCAAATTACAGTGTTTTGATGACCCCAAAGCTGAAGGAGATGGATGATGTGATTAGAAGGGTACATACTGCAGTTATGAGCCTTCAGGATAATTCAGACAGAACACTTTTGGTACGTGATCTTGTTTCTACAATTTTTGTTCTGCTTTTAATAGTGTACAAAGAAGTTTAAATCTATCGAGGTCATCAGAATGGTGAATTATAGTGATTACTCAGCTGTGTGCTTGACAAATTCTACTTCACTCTACCTTTGAAGTTGCATTAAAGATTTTTGTATATACATGATTTTTTCCATTACAATTTTCATAGGGATTTTGGTTTGCCCCTGCATTTCAGGTTGTGGTCAGTGATCATGGAATGACTGAAGTTGGTAATCATGGAGGATCTTCTTACGAAGAAACTGACTCCCTTGCCCTTTTTATAGGACACAGTGTTGAGAGCTCATATTGTTTGCCTTATGACCAGAACGAAGCACTTCAAGTATGAATATATACTTCTCTCAGCCTTATCTCTCTATACTTTGAAGCTTGATTTCAGTTTATAGTATACTTTTGAGTTTGATAGAAATTGTTGGTAGTATGTGATTATTTTTCTATAGACTGGCCAGTTCTTTTTCTTTGTCACTTACACTGAAGAAATCATTGTAAATATTCGATGGATAGTGTTTCAAGATACTAACACACAACTCTGACATTTGACCTTTTTTGTCAGGTTGATCTTGCCCCAACTCTAGCTCTTCTCTTTGGCATACCAATTCCTAAAAACAATATAGGTGTCTTGCTTCCGGAGCTTTTTAATTCTTTGACAGGTGAATATATATACCTTCCATCTCAAGTGTATTATGCTTCCATGCAAAAGAAGTACTAGATGTTTTTAATGCTTCTGGAGTTCATATTGATTTTATTAGGTTTAAGTTCCTGTTGGATGTGTAATTGCACCCCTTTTGTTGATTTTTATATCTCATTTAGATCAGAATATTGGATTGTTTACAAATTTTATGATTAAATGCTCTCAGCTATGTGGTCTGAGATGGTGAATGTATCTTATTTCAGATGACCAAAAACTACGGACCCTAGAACTGAACTCATGGCAAATTTTAAGATTGCTACAAGAACAGGGACCTGTTTTCTGCTTTGAAGATTGTGTTAATACGAAAGATGACTTTGGGGTCGATATGCATCCTGACTCTGTTGAGGAAAAGTTGTGCCATTTGCTTTCTAAGGCCTCTGCTTCTCATCGATCCTTGCTTCTTCATCAAGATTCTGATTTCAGGTGAGACTATGGTCCTAATGTGATTAAAAAGATGGATATCATCATCCATGAACTCTTCTTAAAAATGAACTCGCCGTTCCAGGTCTGTTGAAGCAGCTGGGCACTTTAGGACTGCTTTGGACGCCTACTCCGGCTTCTTAAGATATGCGAGTGAGTGGTTGTCTCACAGAGCGACCGATGTAATTTTACTACCTTTGCACTGTTATACTTTTATATCGTACTGTTACATTTGTCTTTCTGCTGGATGACTTGTCTCCTTTTGCTGTTTGTATTTGCAGAAACCACTCTATGTACTTGTCTCTGCAATCTCCTTGATGATTATTTCATGTTTTTCTCTTGCCGGCATCATCTTTTGCCTATTTGAGGGAAAGTTGCAAAGTCAGGTTGAACACCGTTCTGAGTGGGAATTGGATAAACGTTGGCATCTTGATGAGGTTTTCATTCTAATGGGGATTTTTCTATATGTCGCAAGTCTTGGTTCAAGCTCTTTTGTTGAAGAAGAGCAGTACATATGGCATTTTCTCACGTCTACTCTCTATTTAATATTTCTCATCAAGACGGTTCAGTCAATTCTGAAGGAATCAAATTCAAGAATAGTCCAGAGAACGGAAGCAGAGATCATTCACAGAAGTAACTCCTCGTATCTTACCAGCTTTAAACTAACCCCAGGCCAGCGTGTTTGTTGTAAGTTGTGTACTGTCCTTGTTGTTCTTGTTGCTGGGAGAATTCTAAGAGCTTGGCATCAAGGTGGGATTAACTGGGTTCACTTCCCTGACATTTCAAAGATATTGACCCAATGCGACTCTTCTATCGTGAAGTCTCTTCAAATTATCTCAGTTCTCGCGGTCGTGGTATTGTATGCAGTTTCACTCATTTTACTGAGAACGAGGAGAATGCTTGTCATAGGGCTATGGTTGAGCCACCTTTCATGTGGACTTTTAGTTATGCTGCATATCTGGAAGAGTCAGGTTAATACTTCAGTACCGATGAACCATAGTACAACATCAATAGCTCAGATATTCTATGTCATTGCAAGCATTTCAATAACTTGCACCGTTCTTTTGTCACCTTGGATATTTCCAGTACATTCTAAAGAAGCAGAGACAACATCCTCCTCTGACTCCAGTCCCCAAAAAGCTATACATTTGCATGGCATCAATCATTCTGTGTTCCTGACTGGAGTAACATACATAATGTTCTGGTGCCTTCTTCAATTGCTTCTGCAGCAACCCATAAATGCAATTCCTGTTTTACTCATTCTCTTGCAAATTATCTCGAGTGTTATTCATTTTTCTCTGGAGAAATCATTGTATAGGCAATGGGTGCAGGTTAGTTAGTTGGACTATTTTTCTTATAATCTTTGCTTGATCAACAAGTTTTTTTTGTTTGTTTCCCAAATCCACGGCATCACGGGTGATGGCTATTTCTATTGGCTAACTGTGTAGGTTGTTGCAATGCAATTCTTGGGGATGACCGGTCATTTTGGTCTTGGGAATACCAATAGCCTCGCCAGCATAGATGTTGCTGGAGCTTTCATTGTAAGCTTGACTTGAACTCTCTGAAGTGTCTTTTCTCGCCTTTTTTCCTTCAGATTTGACTATTGAATTTTAACAGGGCATTTCAAGCTACTCTACGGTTCTTTCTGGGATGCTGATGTTCATTATTACATACGGATCGCCTCTGTTGTTATACCTTGGGATAGTGGTTTATATGTCGGTGAAAAATAGTGATGATATGTCTACTCCACAACAATTAAGATGGAGCAGCATTCTGGGAAAAATGATCGCATTGCCCTGTTTGCTTCCTTTGCTGATTAATTCTGTTGCCCTGACTTCATACACCATTGTTCTGTTGCTCATGAGGAACCATTTGTTCGTTTGGAGTGTATTTTCACCAAAGTAAGTGATCTATATAAACTTTACAAGTCAATGTCTAGTCAGTTCTCCATTTTGGTGTTTATTGCTATCACATGGGCCCCTTTAGGAATTATTTACAAGTATTTGATGCTACCTTCTGTATCTGGGCTTCCGTTTGTTTCTAAGTTTAGAAACCAGAACAAGCTTTAGAAACCAGAACCCCAGTGATGTCCATACAAGCCAGTACTAGTATAAGCACACCCCTGAAACAGCTGAATTAGACAATTGAGAACACTGAGGAAATGCTGCTTTTAAGGATTGAATTCCAGTCTTCATTAACAAGTAGACTGTTAATTCTGACCAGAATGCTTCTACTGCTTACAATGGTTATTGTGTATAGCCTTTTACTTAATCCAATAAACAATTATTTTTTCCCGTGCTACGTTTGTTCTTTGACCAGCTCCATTTCCTGATGGTCACAGGTACCTTTATGTCTGTGCAGCAACAGTATGCACATACGCCGGAGTGTTCATCATAGCCACGACAGCAGCGTACACCTGCGCTGTATTTTCATTCAGGACGAGAAACCACAGGGACAGATCCATATGATTTACACTAACACGGCTAGGTGCTCTGACTTCAGCACTGATTTGCTAGGAAAAAGTAGTACTAGCATTGTCTTAAGTCACAGAACTCTCTCTGGGGCGGTGTAGCCCAGTTTTACGCCATGAATACCTGGAAGAATGTAAACACATTTTTTGTGCTACTTTGTTGCACAAGATTTGATCTGGAAGGTTGTATGTTCTCAGTTTCATACACTGCATACTTTTCTGGTTTGCCATTGAACTGAAGGGACCTGCAATGCTGCATTGCCAACACGTTAGTTTGATTACCTTTTTTTTTGGTTCTGTGTGTATCTTGGTACGTAGTTGTTGTGCATACTAGTAAACTGAATTTATTTCCCTACTCCAGTAGGAATTTCACTGTTGTCTGGAGCTATATACCATATGCTTGTCGTAGGTGTTTTGTTGCTTCCTTTTACAACATTGTGAGTGGTTGGAGGACTAGACCTTTGTTCTATCCCTCTTTTTGTAAGAAATTTGTGTTTGCTACTGTGGAGTCGGAACTGTACATCATGTGTTCTTTTCTCTGATCGCCAAGCATGCAGCTCTAGCACACAATCTGAAAATTTTCAGTGTCAAAGCTGGCCAAACATGAGGATATATATGATCTACACAAAGATATACTCCCTCCGTCTAGAAATAACTGACTTAATTTTGTCTAGATTTGAATATATCTAGACGCATTTTAGTGTATAGATACATTCGAATTTAGACAAATCTAAATCAGTTATTTTTGGACGGAGGGAGTATATCATTTGCAAAGCTGATCAATTTTATGATTTCGCCAACATAATATATAGAGATGGTAATGAATTACTTAGGGTTTTTGCAGATGCAAAAGAGCACAGATTTAACAGTAATTGGACGACAGACTAGGTAGGTAGCAGAACTTATCACGTTATACAGAGCCACAACGACGTGGTACGTACAGACTATGAGACCGGCGTGCAGAAGTGGACGATGCATGAGTACTTGAGTAGTGCTCCGGCGAGCCCTCTCCTTCCTCCCGACCCACGAGTCCGGCCGCCTGATCCAAGCGGTGATCAGCAAGGTTGGATACTTGGATCCCATCTTGGCGTACGTACGAGTACTTGTATGTAGGGATAAAAACAGAGTGAAAACGGACGGAACTAAGCGGTGTTACATTTGTTTTCATATTTTTTTATAAAAGCGTAAATGAATACAAAAACTTCGGAATAAAAACAAAAGCATATATGGTCGAAAACTGATATGGACGAATACGGTGTAGACACGAAACAATGCAGATTTTACCCAGAACAAAGACAACTCTGAAATCATGCAATAAATCTTAAGTGTTTGAGAAAACTAACAAAGTTGTTCCCTAATTATAGCGTGATACTAGGTTTACGAGGAAATAATAAAAATATCAAATCATGGAAGCCTACTCGCATGTGTGAATGAATTACATGGTCACCGATTTTAGGATCAGCAGCTTTGCAAATTTGGTTTGACAAGGTCATGTAATGGGTTAGATTTGTCCATGCACTAAAATCCTAAAACTGAAATTCCATATTAGACGAAAACGGAAATTCCGTTTTCACGTCTGTTCCGTCAGAAAACATTGTTCCGTTTTTGTTTTCCAATTCATTCCATTTTTGTTTTGCAAAATTCTGTTTTCATTTACATATTTTTACTTCGTTTTCGTTTTTCCGTGGAAAAATTGTAAACTTACCGCTCCACTTTCATCTCTACTTGTATATAACCAACAGTACAGTCGTTCAAAGGAATCCCCTAATTACTCGGAAAACGAGGCGGTCTCCTCCTATTTCGTTGCTCCTCCCCCTCACAGCTAGCGCCGCCCCTCTTCTTCCTTCCATCACTCTTCCTCCGCCGCTTCTTCTCCATTTCGAACGAATCTTCCCCGTCGCCCGCCATGGCCGAGACCGTCCTGGTGGAACTGTCCTGCATGGACTACGCCGGCTACTTCCCCGATTTCGAGTCCCTCCTCCGCTACTCCCTCTCCAGCTTCCTCTACCACGACCACTCCGACCCGCACCCGCAACTCACCGAATTCCGCTCCCTCTTCGCCCGCGTCCTCGCCGCCTACTCCTACACCCCACCTCCCCTCGAGGCCGTCTGGTTCTTCTCCGCGCTCAAGCACCGCGGCGCCCCCGACGACCTCCGCTCCATCCTCGACCTCCTCTCCGTCTACGCCGAAGAATGCCGCCCCTCGGCCTCCCCGGCCGCCGCAAAGCCCCTCGCGCTCCTCGCCCCCGTCGTCTTCGGCCTCTTCCGCTCCGACAAGCCCCGCGCCAAGGTCGAGGCGCTCGTCGACGCTGCCCTCCGATACGTTACCAGGATCTGCGGCAGCAGCAGCCCCCACGGAGGCGACGTCAACGCCGACGCCGGGAAGCTCTTGCCGGTGTTCCCCGAGCTGGTGGAGATGTGGATCCAGCGCGGGTCGAGTGGCATCAGCTGCCCGTTCCAGGTCCTTTTCCCGCTCGCCGGGGAGGATGCCAGGCGGCAGCTCATGAGGGAAGGCTGCAGCGTCAATTTTCTCGCCGGGGTGGTCGTCGCCGAGGCGTTCCTGCTCAGCCTCTGCCTCAAGGTGCAGGATGTACCACGTGCTGACCTAGTAACCTGGGCGGTTGCCTCGATCCAGGGCTTCAACAACAAGCATTTCTTGGGTGAGTTAATGATGCTTGTAAACCCATTGCATTTTGCTAGCTTCATGTTTTCTGATTCCATTGCATTTTGCGCTGATCGATTGATTTTACAGGAGTACTGCTGAACATGCTCGTAAACCCTCCACTGCCTGTCCATCCATCTTTGGTACGTGTTCTTTTACCCACAAGCTGTTTGGGGATACACTGGTTGTTATGCATCATAAATCATTCCGAGTATAACTTAGTATTTTCATAGGGTAAAGACTATCTATCAGAGTCCGATGCGAAGCTAATCGTCGGAACTCATAAAAGTCATTGATCCTGTTTCCGATCGTACGCATCACATTGTTTTAGTTTTTTCCAATCAATACGTGAGTTAACCCACAACGCCTCCATTAAGCCAGCGATATATTGCATTAATGGAGCCATACCTACCGGAAAAGCCTCCCTAATCTCAGCACCGCTAATCCAGATCCCCTCCTCCCCCGCACCTGACTGCTTCACTCGCCCCACCAGCATCAATTTGCTCCACCCGCCGCGCATTGGATCTCCCCTCAACGATTCAGCCTCTACCGTGGTGGCACACATGAAGCTCCGACCCGGGGAGACGTCGGCGAGACATATTTGACCGACGGCCATCGGCAATAGGTGGTGGAGGAGCTTTGGTGGCTGCTTCCTTCGAACCAGGAGTTTCATGGCTGACCCACGGTGTAAAAAAGAAGGTGACAGAAACTAGATCCCAATTTGTGCTTTTTTCTGCTTTTCTTATGCATCAAGTACACTTATTCCTTATGCTCGGTGAAATCAATTCTACCAGCCAATTCATCATATTTTGAGGCCATGTTTGCATCTTCTAGGTTTTAGATCTTTGTATACAAACAATAGAAATGTTCATATTTTTTGGAAGCTAAATATTATGCTTCTATGTACTGGATGTGATAGATTTCTGTTCATGCTTCGTGTTTTGTAAAGCTGTATATTTTGCTTCCATGATGTTCATACTTACATGCTCAGATAAATTATTGGGACCTGAAGCATGGCAACAATCCACAAGAAGCACGACCACCATCCGCGGGAAGCATGACCACAATATAAATGAAGTAGGGCCACCATGGAAGTATGCTCAAAATTGTCTGGTGCCTCTAAAGAAGCACAACCAAAATATCAAGGAAGCAAACCAACATCGGGAAATATCATGACCACCGTATGAAGGAAGCACAACAACCAACATGAAGCATATTATCACCATCATCTGGTGGTGTCTGAAATGTGGCTAGATGGCACAAAAGAGAGACCTTGATGCCACTTTTGTTATATATAATGGAAGCAAACACGGAGAGTAGGAAGCAAGTAGCATAATTAATAAAAATATTTCGTCACTCTAGTCTTCTAAACAACGTGATTTTTTTGAGGCGGTGTAATGCATAGAAGCATGGTGCTGGTGATGAAGCACGTAGACATTTTTCATTACTCGTCATTGTAAAAAATGTAAATTCAAATTAATATATTTTTTCCATGGAAGCAAATTTCCATTATATAGAGCAAATATATATTTGTTTAGGAGCATGTCACGGTTCATTTGAAGCATATATAACTATGATAGCAAAAATAGTGTTGTTATCGTTGCAAAAAACATATGCATATTATGTTGGAAGGAGGTTTGGTCGATGGAAGGGATACTATAATTTTTTTTGAAACATTTTTGTGTTGCATTCACCATGGAAGCACAATTTTATTGTACTGCATTAGAACCAGATTCGTATGATATAAAGATAAATCTTTGTCTCATCGAAACACCATCCGATCCCATGGAAAGCAAACTTTGTTAGAATTGGAAAACAAATTTCTCGCCTAAGGAAGCGTAATGCATATACAAAATTACAGAGTAACTTTGTCATTAAAATCCTGAAAATAGTTTCCTAAAATCGAATAAATCACGAGTAATTACTAACAAAATTTCAAAATTACAGATATGGACACCAGATTAAAGATGGGAGAGAAATAAACGGACATGCGTCCCTTACGGAAGCATTAATCACATGAGCATCATTTGGGTGCCTGGGGAAGCATTAAATTAAGGGAACATGCAAGCATACACACACGTCATGACTAGGGAGCCATAACAAATCAATGGCCCATCTGCTCTTAATCCTACGGGTATCTTTTGGTCCGATGGGAAGTCTAAATCGGCGTCCGATTCCTAGCGTCGCCCCTCCCGATATTTGCTTCCCATCGGACCATCCTGTGGTCGTACGATTGAAGCAGTTTTGGCTGTAGGCCCAGGCTGTGGGAATAATAACCAGCATAATGATTGGATCAATTAAATAGCGGACCACCTATTATTCACTCCCGTAAAATCCTCCATTAATCACTTCCTCGGTGGTTTTCTGGTTTTCAAAGAAACTTCCTTTAATCACCTTGCTTCTATATATGCTCATAATACACTAGTGGCCCAGCCATATCCATATAGTCATGATTCCATTTGCTTTATTTTCATTCCGTGCCTGATTGATTGTTTCCATCGTATAATAAACATGAGTCCAATGCTAAAAGCCATGCTTCATTGTTCAGTCACGTTTTTCTCCAAGCAATGTCATGATCAAGTTCTGCTACGAAGCCATATTGTTGCATTTTGAAACACGGTTTTATGACTGTTGAAGCATGAATAATGTTGTAACAAACAATGTTAACGTAGCATGAGTGCAAGGAAGGAAGCATGTGTGTATGCATGTTCTAGGAAACATATTGTGTTTTTTAAGCATATCATATGTGAGTATTTTGCGTTTATGTGGTATTTAGCCAATAGAAATATAGTTCGATGATTGTTGAAGCAGGAAGTAAATAGTACCGAAGCATTGCCAATTTTGTGTAAGAATGAAACACATAAATAGATACTTGGAAACATGTGTACATAAGTTCGAAACATGTCACAAATGATGCCAAAGCACATATGGCTACTAAAACCCAGGAAGCACATACATAGGAACTAGTAAACTTAATATACACAACCCTGAATCATTGTATATACTATTTAAGGTGCATAGTTAGTCACATCAAGGAATCAACAGCGTCAATTGTAGGAAGCATTCGGGCGGCTCGCTAATCGTCGCCGTCTTTGAGACTTGGACTCCAACACCATTGCTACCGCAGATCAGCTCACATGTGTTGCAACCGTAGCCATGCTCATGACCAAGGAAGGCAACAAAGCTGACGACGACAATACACGCCCTCCATGGAGCATGGAGTTGTCTGGTGGTCTCTGCAGTTTCTAGTTGACCTCATTGTTACGGCCGTCCAAGACCTTGCTGCAAACAAGATATATAATTAAAATTATGATACTGCTTGAGAACATCAAACAACCTATAGGCGTACCTTCCCTCACAAAGCAGATGATCCATCTTGGAGCTCTCATAGAGAAATCCATGGGGTAGAGTGCTTCTTCTAGAATACCTCCAAAGCCTGCTATTGCCGCCTTCCGGTCACTTCGTTCTCACCGACGTCTCCTCGTGTCGGAGCTTCATCCATGCCGGCGTGCTATGAAAGATCCATAGAGAGGCAGGAGAGGACAGTGCGTGGGGCCGCCGGAGGAACAAGAGCAAGGAGGGGATGTGGATGGGAGTGGATGGATTAGGGGAGACGTTTTCAGTATATCAGCCTATGCTCAATTAGTGGAGGCGTTATATGGCAACATGCATATTAATTGAAAAAAAACTGATGCATAGGGAGCAACACCAAGCGTTTGATTGGGGATGCGATCAACGCTGCTGAAATGGTCCGAAGAATTGTTTCCCGTCGGCCTCCGTTTTATAGTATTTACCTTTTAGTTATGATGATGACATTATTAGTTTTTTTTTATGACATCTTATTGATGGTTTATTTTGGACTTTGGCACATAACCCAGAGTGCTAATGATGAAATCCTGGTGAGAGATGTCCTTTATGATGCTCTGATCTTGTCGGACTATTCAGTCCTCAGTGGAGTTGAAGTACATCGGGCTGATAGTTCGCCTTTTCCCATTTTTGTGTCAAGATTGGCTGTAACTTTTGATGCCATCAGTGATGCCAGGTGATCATAAAGAGGTGGTTTTTATCTAAACTTGGTTGTTGGTAGAAACTTTCTTCTAATTATTTTTCTTTGTGATAGGCACAAAGGAGATCATGAGAGAGCAGAGTCATATATCAATGCCTTCTCGACTTCAAACATTCCCAGCTACCTCACTAAGTGGGCTAGTTTGCAAGCTGGCACCGACCATCTCTACAAACCAATTGATGTCACACCCCAAGCCTTTATGAGTAAGTATAAACACGTGAAAATATCCTTTCGATTTGAAGTACAAAATGGGTGAGTCTTTTATAGAATGATCGCTGAAGTTGTACATGGTTGCTTCTCATAGAGTGTCTTGTAGATCTTGAAGACAAGGGGCTCAAAGTGTTTGGAGAGAAATGCTCAAGGATTAGGAAGAGGCTGCTGCAGGATGAGGGCCAGAATGATAACCTAAGCATGATAAGTCGGTCAGATGATGACCTTTTTTTCATCGATAAGCGGAGTCACCAGGAGGGTTTGGACACAAAAGGTGGCACGAACGAAACGGGCAGTAATTGCATCAAAGAGTGCATTCAGAGCATTGCTCAATGTTTCCCTTTTCATCATTCCCAATAATATTATAGGTTTCATTGACATGCATACAACCCTTAAGGTGTGTGAATTTAAGTTCAGCAAAAACAAGATTGTGTTCACAAGAGATGTTGTGAGGAAAGTATTTGGTATTCGCTATGGAAATATGCTAGTCTAGATACTGAATAAAAGTGATTATTGTGATCTGCGCGAGTTTTACAAAGGTGAGAACAATAAGAGGCAAGCGGATAAACATAGCAGGACCAGTCAATTAGATGACAACCTTTTCTTCATTGATAAGCAAAGCACGGTATGCATAAAATTGCAAGCCGGGCGGGACTGCCGCTAAACCTGTCTCCCATCCCGCCACTTGTTTCTTTGTTGCGCGGTGGGATAAACGGCCCCGCCCAATTATCATGGTTGTAACCCGCTGATGTAGAGGTGTAGCACAATGTCGCCGAGGATGCAATGCCACCATTGCCGATCGAAGCAACTCATCGCTTGTATCCTGGATAGTTTCGGTGGCGCGCAAGAGGCCACACGTCCTCATTGAGGAAAGTGACGTGATGTCGATTTTTGCGTAGGTGCTAGCATAACACGCGTAGGAATCCTAAATACCTTGATATATACTATGTTGGTTAATTGACAGGTCCCGCGGGACCCGTATGTCCCGTTTCCTAATAACCATTTATCGTGTTTACTCCAGTGGGCCAAATAAGATGGGAGGTGGTTATCCCATGCCCACCTCACTTGAATCTGCACACAAAAGGTGGCGAGGATGAAGGTTAAACAACTGAAATATAAGATGGATTAGGTCAAAAACTTCCGGAAGCTTACGTCCTAATCGTTCCGGGATTCCATCTATGAGCTGCCACTAGTACAAAACCGACTCACTAAGGGAGAGCAGTTCTTTGCTTCCCACACGGCAAAGGCGTCCCAGAACACGGCAAAAGCCACACGGCAACGTCAGCCACGGCAAAGAGCCTTTGTTGTGTGTCTTTGCGCCCGGAACACGGCAAAGACTTTGCCGTGTGTTTTCGGTGTAGAGATGGAAAAGTAAAGTAGTTGACGGTTTCGTCCGACTGACGGAGTCAACAGACCATTGACGTGAACTATCTTTGTCGTGTGCAATATGTCTTTGCCGTGTAGCTCTTATTTGTCGTGTGTCTATCCTTTGCCATGTACAACCTCTTTGATATGTGCCTTTTTCTTTGTCGTGTGTGTTTTATTTGCCGTGTGTCTGCTTGTTGCGAAGGATAGTGCCCCACCTTGTGAACCAACATGATTTTACATCATCCTATGACCTAATCAAACACAAAACAAGATAGAGCTACTCTGGGCTACCCCCATCAGAAGAATGTCTAGGGGGTAGACGATCCGAGGCCCGCAGATCAAGGTTTCGCCGGAGGAAGACCGCGAGAGCGTCGAAATCAGATGAAAACTTGCATGTGTCCCTAGCATATGTGTCTGAGTGTGGTGCACGGTTGGTAGGTGCTTGCATGTGTCCTCCCTCGCACGCATGCTCTCTAACCTAGAAGCGAAGGTTCTGGATTTGTATAAGGGGGAAACTCCCTGTTCCGGTGAAACCGGGTAGGATAGTGCCCCACCTTATGAACCAACATGGTTTTACATCATCCTATGACCTAAAAAAAACACAAAACAAGAGAGAAAGCTATAATTGGGCGGAGAAAGCTATAGGGGTAGACCACCGATTCTCCAGGAGTTATAACACTTGGAAAATATGTGAGATCATATTCTTATCTATACTTAAGTTGCAAAGATTGAATTATACAATTCCATTATAGCATATAACTACATCTCTCAAGATGGCCATTAGACTCTTGAAAAGAGTTCCTGGTTCTGTCAACCCTCTTGAGGAGCGGAGGATAGTTTCTCTTGTAGATATATCATGTACCAGCTCTTCATAAGGATTGAGACCATGGAAATATGAACTTTGCACTAGACCATAAGCTTCTGTAGGATGCTGAACTTCATTTCCATTAGGTGGGTGCCTAGTCACAAACTTTGAGAAACAATCCTCAACCAATCGGCAAGAGTAGAATTTCCCCTCACGGTAGAGCTGCTGACCAACAAAACCAAGCAAGTTGTTGGACTACTTTTGAAACAGAAAGGTCACTCTTTTGGTCAATCAAAAGATCAAGATGAGAGGATTTCACGACAAAGTCTGAAATTTGTTGTTTGACATCCTTTAGATTGTTCTCAATTTTGACTACCTCAAGGACCTGCAATCATGTAGCCCTAGAACATGCATGAAAGTGTGGTGCTATGTTGGAACATACAAAAACTACTAGTCTCCGGGTGCGTGCATGTGTACCCCTCGCATGCATGCACTCTAACCTAGAAGCGAAGGGTCTGGACTTGTATAAGGGGGAATCTCCCTGTTCCGGTGAAACCGGGTAGGATAGTTCCCCACCTTGTGAACCAACATGGTTTTACATCATCCTATGACCTAATCAAACACAAAACAAGATAGAGCTACGTCGGGCTACCACCATCAGAAGAATGTCTAGGGGATAGACGATCCGAGGCCCGTAGATCAGGGTTTCGCCGGAGGAAGACCACGAGAACATCGGAATCATATGAAAACTTGCATGTGTCCCTAGAATATGTGTGTGAGTGTGGTGCACGGTTGGTAGGTGCTTGCATGTGTCCCCCTCGCTTGCATGCGCTCTAACCTAGAAGCGAAGGTTCTGGACTTGTATAAGAGGGAAACTCCCCGTTCCGGTGAAACCGGGTAGGATAGTGCCCTACCTTGTGAACCAATATGGTTTTACATCATCCTATGACCTAAACAAACACAAAACAAAAGAGAGTTACGCCAGGCTACCCCCATCAGAAGAATGTCTAGGGGGGTAGATGATCCGAGGCCCGCAGATCAGGGTTTCGCCGGAGGAAGACCACGAGAGCGTCGGAATTAGATAAAAACTTGCGTGTGTCCCTACCATATGTGTGTGAGTGTGGTGCATGGTTGGTAGGTGTTTGCATGTGTCCCCTCTCACATGCATGCGCTCTAACCTAGAAGCGAAGGTTCTGGGCTTGTATAAGGTGGAATCTCCCTGTTCCGGTAAAACCGGGTAGGGTAGTGCCCCAACTTGTGAACCAACATGGTTTTACATCATCCTATGACCTAATCAAACACAAAACAAGAGAGAGCTACGCTGGGCTACCCCCATCAGAAGAATGTCTAGGAGGGTAGATGATTTGAGGCCCGCAGATTAGGGTTTCATCGGAGGAAGACAACTAGAGCGTCAGAATCAGATGAAAACTTGCATGTGTCCCTAGAATATGTGTGTGAGTGCGGTGAATGGTTGGTACACTACTAGAAAAACGCCTATTCGTGGCGCACCTGAAAAGGCCTTCCGTGGCGCACTAGCAGTGCGCCACGGGCCTCGCGCTACGGCTATCTCGTAGCCGTGGCGCACTGCATGGTGCGCCACGGTTATATCGAGATAGGCGTGGCGCACTACCAGGTGCGCCACGGGTAGGGGTACAGGTGCGCCACAGATGTTTTTTTCAAAAATAAAAAAAATGCAAAAAACACCCTCGTTTTGAATTGCAAAAGCAATCGGGTCCGCATCGCCGCCGTCGTGTCGCCTCGCTGGAGCATGGTGGCCGTGGCCACGACCTACCACCGCAGGGAGGTGCGGGAGGCCGTGGCCGTGCTACTCCTCGCCGGCATCGAGGAAGAGAGGGAGAAGGAGGTGTGGCTGGAGAAGGGAGGAGGTCTCCACAAGGAGAAGGAGGTCGTCGGCGGTCGGCGGAGCTCGTCGTCGCTCTTCGTGACTGCAAGGAGGAGGAGGCCGCAAGGAAGGAGGTCTTCGCCGTCGTGACTGCAAGGAGGAGGAGAAGGTCGCCGCCGCCATCGCCATCGTCACTGCAAGGAGAGGAGTTCTCTGGAGCAAGGAGGAGGAGAAGGCCACCGTCGCCATCGTCAGTGCAAGGGAAGGAGGAGAAGGAAAGGAGGAGGAGGAGGAGAAGAGAGAAGGAAAATGAGGAGGAGAAGAGAGAAGGAAAAGGAGGAGGGAGGAGAATGAAAAGGAGAAGAGGGACGGAATAGGGGTAGGTGGGCGGGGTGGGGATTCAAAATTTGAATCCTGCCCAAGCTTATCCGTGGCGCACTAGGTGGTGGTGCGCTACGGGTAAGTCGCCCTCTATTTTTTTTCTGCAGGAAAAAATGGTCTTTTGACCGTAACTTTTTACTCTTTTCGAATTTTGAAAATCTAAAAAATCGCTAAACGGTCGTTGCGAGCGGATGCGAAATCTCGTTCTCGTCATTTTGGTATATTATACGATTTTTTTCGATATCGTATGCAAAAGTTACGGCCTTTTTATCGTGACATGACTTTTTTTTTGCAGATAAAGTCGAAACTCATGTTTGTTAATTTTACTAGAAGCTATACCACATTACCTACCTAAATATGAAAGGATTTAATTTTTTTAAGTGTTTATTATTTTTATTATTTTTTGCAAAGCCAAAAAAGGCGATCCACTTGGTGGGGGTGGTGGTGGTGGTGGTGGTGGTGGTGCAGGATAGTTAGGCATAGGGCACTAGGGCAAGGTGCCCTACTACTAAGTTTATACATCCGTGGCAATAGTGCGCCACGATGTGTGCAGCGTTCCTGCAGAGAGGGGCATGCGCTTAGGCGTAGCGCACCCCCTCCATGTGCGCCAAGGTTGACACTAACAATCGTAGCGCACCTACCCTATGTGCGCTACGGATGTTTGGCGTGCGGCCAACATGGCCCTGGCCCACACATATCTGTGGCACACTATGGTCATGTGCGCCACGGTTGTTCTAGTTACTAGTAGGGCACTGCACATAGGTGAGCTACGTCTGTTTTAGCCGTGGGCACTTCAACCATGTGAGCCACGGATGTGCTGATTACCTAGAGCCATTTTCCTAGTAGTGGTAGGTCCCATGTGTAAGCCCAAGTATGACCCCCTTTGTATACATGCGTTAACACTTAGTAAAATCCTGGATATATACGTGGAAACTCCCGTCACGGGGCAACCAGAGCCTATTTTATGGCAAAGTTGACCCAAACTTTGTATTCCATGTACATATGTCCTAAATAAACCAAAACAAAAAGAAAAGTCCACTGGCTACCCTCGTACGGAGAAAGCTATAGGGGTAGACCACCGATTCTCCAGGAGTTATAACACTTGGAAAATATGTGAGATCATATTCTTATCTATACTTAAGTTGCAAAGATTGAATTATACAATTCCATTATAGCATATAACTACATCTCTCAAGATGGCCATTAGACTCTTGAACAGAGTTCCTGGTTCTGTCAACCCTCTTGAGGAGCGGAGGATAGTTTCTCTTGTAGATATAGCATGTACCAGCTCTTCTTAAGGATTGAGACCATGGAAATATGAACTTTGCACTAGACCATAAGCTTCTGGAGGATGCTGAACTTCATTTCCATTAGGTGGGTTCCTAGTCACAAACTTTGAGAAACAATCCTCAACCAATCATCAAGAGTAGAATTTCCCCTCACGGTAGAGCTGCTGACCAACAAAACCAAGCAATCTGTTGGACTACTTTTGAAACAGAAAGGTCACTCTTTTGGTCAATCAAAAGACCAAGATGAGAGGATTTCACGACAAAGTCTGAAATTTGTTGTTTGACATCCTTTAGATTGTTCTCAATTTTGACTACCTCAAGGACCTGCATGCATGTGGCCCTAGCACATGCATGAAAGTGTGGTTCTATGTTGGAACATACAAAAACTACTAGTCTCCAGGTGCTTGCATGTGTCCCCCTCGCATGCATGCACTGTAACCTAGAAGCGAAGGCTCTGGACTTGTATAAGGGGGAAACTCCCCATTTCAGTGAAACCGGATCGTATAAGGGGGCGTGCATGTAGTGATCAAGACCACAACAACCTATTCATATGTGTGTGCTCATGATCCTATGAAATAACATCACCTAACATATATGTAATAAAAGCCTTGCTAACTAAATAAAAGAAAAAGGTGAAAAAATGTTTTGCCAGGAGAATACACACGACAAAGCTGATCTTTGACGTGTACCTAATGGCAAGGGCACACGGCAAAGATTCTGTCGTCCGCCCCTACCGGCGGGTGACCCTGCGAGGCCGTGGGGCCCACTTCTTTGCCGTGAACAAATTTTTGCCATGTACCCCATTGGATTTTCCATGTCTTTTTTCTTTGCCGTGTGCCATAGTTTTCTATTGCCGTGTTCAGTTCTTGGCCGTGTTCTTTTTGTGTAATGTGTCGTGTATGTTTTCTTTGTTGTGTGCTTCTAGATATGCACACGGCAAAGATCAGCTTTGCCGTGTTCCGGGCCTGTTGGCACACGGCAAAGGAGAGGGGCGACGATAGCAACAATTTTTCCCGTAGTGACTACTACTTATTAGAATAGTTAAATGAAGCAATTGGATGTGAACATATTACTATTATTTCATCCATCTCAAGACACTTGACTCAGTTTTTGTCCTTATATACATGTATCTATACACTAAAACATGTCCAGATAGATATATGTGTATTAGGACAAATTTGAGTCCGTTAATTTAGAACGAAAGGAGTACTTCCTCCAGCTAGTGGACGGCGTAACACAAACTTAGAGCTGACCATGTGTATTGCTCTACTTGTAGTAAAGCAGCACAAGCAAAGTATGGGTTCTACCAAGAGCACAACAAGAATATGAGTACAATGCATGGTGTGTGGTGTCTCCCGCTAGTGGAGATTCTCCTGGCGCTCGCGTTCGGAGATACGTGTCTCAACTATTACTGGTGAATACATACTCTTTGCAGTAAGCAGAAATATAGTAGTAGTAGTACTAGACACCATGTCTGTGCACTAAGCATTGCACAAAATGCTACCAATTTCTCTCGTGGAAGAACTCCTCCGAAAGACCATGATCTGTTCCAACTCTCATGTCACATATATACTTCTGATGCCTCTCATTACGATAGTATCTTGGAATTGATGTTTGCTTTGGTGGGTGTTCCGTTGGCATGATCTTGATGGCTTCTTTTCGTGTTAGATATATTTGTATTGTTGAATGCTCTACACTAGACCCCTCTCTATAATCCCATACTACAATGTGTGACCTTATACATGTCCTATTGGCTCTCCACTATATGAGACATGCAAATGTGAGATTAAGTAGACATTTGTGCAATTGGTGCATCCGTCCTTGTTAGGTTAAGTTGGTTGGAGAACTGTTATATGGTCACATGACTAGTATTTAAGAACATATATAGCTAGCTAGCTTGGCTGGAACTTATGAACCTTTTTTTGCTAGAAATAATACATAGCTAAATATATATAGTGAAAAGGAAATCTATGTGGTATGTCATGGTAGTGAATATGTCTATAACTAGGAAAACGCTATACATAGGTTTTCATGCGAAATGTGATACCACAAATTTGTCCTTAGGTTGAAGTGATAAATCAATAATTTTAGGGATTCAAAGTGATATATTGTTTGACCCGTGAATCTCATACCAAGATGGGAAGTAGGCAAGTGTGTTTTGATGTGTAGCATAAGTAGAATCCAGAATGAGCAGGATTTGACAATTTCAATTGAATTCCATGTTCAAACTTATGCGTGAATTCGCACCGGGTGGATGGAGAAAACTTTATATATTTTTTGAGGTGATAACGAGATGTTCATCTGAGTTCACGTGATTTTCCTACGATTTACATATTAAAGAGGTTGGGAGGGACCTAACTGTATACATTGAAAGTCAACTCTGAATTTTCTTCAAAGAAACAAAAATTTAGGTTACTAAAATTGATGTGTCACTTGAGCATTTTTGCTGATAATTAGCGAATAAGACTTATAGTGATAGGTAAGAACATTGATTCAAGTTAGCATTATTAAGGAATGAACCTATGAACATTTATTTTGAACCTTCGAAATTTTTTTCAAATCCTACATATTATATTTTTCTTTTCTGTTTTCCATATTTATTGCTTTATTTTTTTGTTTTACATGAATATATTTTTTAACCTTAAGTTTCTTCAAATTTGTGGCCATTTTTTGAATTTGTAAATACCGCTGAAACCATGAACATGCCTTCTTCAAACCATGTGAACATTTTTCAAACCCCATGAATATTTTTCGAACCCAGTGAATACTTTTTTAGAACCCCACAATCATTTTAGTAAATCCCATGGATATGTTTTTGAGCCTCGTGAACAATTTTTTCAAACCCTTGGACATCTTTTCAAACCCCATGAACATTTTTTTCTGAACCCCTTGAATACTTTCTTTGAAACCCCATGAGCAAGGCTTTTTAGGAATAGGTGGATCATGAACTAAATATCGTTATGCATAATTTATTTTCTTACAACTTGTATGAACATCTATTTTCATGTGAAATTAGAAAATATTAAAATTTGATGATGCATGCACCTAATTTTATAGTGTGGTAAAAGAATTTTTTTATGTTGCTTGATATTTTCTATACACAAAATTGTTACTTCAGTCATATGTGACGAAGAAGGGTGAAACGGTACACACACATGTTCGCGAGGCGGCTCTAAAATCACCTAGTGTTTCGTCCCTCTCGTCAGCGACGCTGCTGGCCTATTCTGCCTCCGGTGTCTTGGGACCTTGGAGCTGTGGCGGACTGCGGCCTCTCGACGACAGGAAGGTTTGTATTCTTTGTTTATCTTGATTTAGTGTCTTTTTCGGTATGGTGAGGCGACATCCTGAATTTAGAATAAAGTCTACCCTGCCATGTCCTTGCTCTGGTGGTGTGTCTAGCACAGGCGGAGGGCGCGTGCATGTTCCCGGCGGATCTCCTTGGAACCGGTCAGTTTTCGTATTCATTGGTATGGCTTTGGGTTAATCTCTTCTGATATACGGTTGTCATTATTGGCAATGGTTGTTATTTTGGTGTGTTGGTCCTTTGGAGCCTTAGCACGATGACTTTCGTCTGTCCGCTATAACATACTCTACTACCACACGTTTTGTGCGGCTCTGGTGATGGAGGGGCGGGGATGGCGGTGCGCCTTCGGCTCGTGCTAGTGTTTATAGTCATCTCTAGGTTATCCAATGATCTATTTGTAATATTTAGTACTTTTGGGCTTTTTTGTACCGCTGTTGATTATTATTAATAGATCGGTAGAATTTTCGAAAAAAGGAAGAATAAGAAAATAGGTTGGCGCACAACAACTTTTTCATTGTAATTTCTAATTTGCAATATTAGCAAAAACAAAAGTAGAAAGTAATAGAAATAATTTATTTTCTAGTTCTAATAGGAAGTGTAAACTATAGCAAGAGGTTTGGATAACTCTAGCAGGAGGTTCGTCCGCAAGAACGTCTAAAAACAAAATCAAAAGGAATGGCACACGTGGGAAGAGGAATGTACAACAAAGAAAGACTGCACCCAGCTTCTTGCACGAGTGGAGCGACTTCCCCTGCGAGCAGCTCGACGTGAGCGAGACGGGAATTAGAACTCGCTACATGTGATAGATAGGGATCACGCCTTCTGGCATGCTCTAACTTCACTCACATGCCAAAAGATTTAAAATTATTATTGAATAGGGATAAGTGTACACTTGTCCGCCTTCTGCGTTGTCGCATGTGCTTAATTGTACCGTATATTTGATTTGAGCTTGAGCTGTATCACTGGATGGAAAGGATCAAATGGGTTAGTATCAAATTACTGAAACAAAGGATGGATCAGGTCTCACACACACACAGGATCGTCAAATAGATAATGCACAAAAACCTGGATTCATTTCTGCACCGAAACCTTACATCACACAATCGTTACAGGCTTACAGCTGCTACAAGCACATCAGACCGTGGCAGGTGTATTGTGTCTACCGCTAGTGGGTTTTCTCCTGGCACTGATAGTGAGAGAAGAGTGCCTGCACCATTGCTGGTGGATACATAAAAAGGCTCGCTGGTGCACTAAGCATTGCACAAAATGCAACATACTTCTCTTGTAAAATAAATGTACGAGAAACCACCACAACAACACTTGGTGCACTAAGCATTGCAAAAAATGCAATGGATATTTCCTGAAGAAGAGCACCTCCCAAAGCCTGTGATGTATTCCAAATCGCATGCCAAGACTGAACTTCTAATGCCTCTCATTCCGATAGTATCATGAAAGCGATATTTTCTTGTGTGGGTGCTATATTGATATGATCTTGAAGGCTTCTTGCCGTGTTAGCTATATTTGTATTATTGAACGCTCTACACTGGCTCCCTATGTATGCTACAATGTGTGACCTTATCCATATCCTATTGGCTCGCAAATATATGATGTCCAAATGTGAGATTAAGTAGACATTTGTGCAATTGGTGCGTTCGTCCTTGTTAGGTTAAGTTGGTTGGAGAACCATTTTATGGTTACATGACTAATATTTAACAACATAGCTAGCTTGGTAGAACCCACAAACCTTTTTTGCTAGAAGTACTACATAGCTAGATGTATATAGTGAAAAGGAAAATCTATGTAGTATGTCATGGTACGGAATGTCTATAACTTCCAAAATGCTATACATTGGATTTCACACCAAATGTGATGCCACAAATTTATCCTTAGGTTAAAGTGTTAAACCGCTGACTCAAGGGATTTGAAATTAGGAAGACTACACACTTATGGGAAGTACGGAACTGTGGTATGACAGGTAGCATAACATGATTCCAGAACAAAGAAGATTTTGCAATTTTAGTCATATTCTATGTTCAAACTTATTTGCACCCGGTAGATGACAAAAAGTTTATATATGATTTGAGATGATAACAAGATGTTCATATGAGTTCACATGATATTCCTAGGATTTACATATTTAAGTTGGAAGGGTCCTAATGTCTATTAAATGAAAGCAAACTTTGAATTTGCTTCAAAAGGAACCAAAATTTGGTTTTACTGAAATTGTTGTGTCAATTTGAGCATTTCGCTAATGATTAGAAAATAAGACTTGTAGTGATAGGGAAGAACATAGATTCAAAATCACATTATTAAAGACCAGATTCAAAAGTTGTATGTATATGATTTGGCTATTGTTGATGGTAAGAGCACACATACTGGTGGCATTCATTCCTATGGCATATAGCTATATGAATCATATATGTATGCATGCGTGTTAATATCCATCAAATATACAAGAACTACCAGGTGGATACCGTAAGAGTAAATCAGAGAGGGAACTTTCATCTATGGTTGTCATCATTGGCGATGGTTGCTGCTCTAGTGTGCTGGTCCTTTGGGGTCTTAGCAGGATGACTTCTCGTCTGTCCGCTATAACAAACTCCTACTACCACAAGTTTTGCCCGGCTCCGGTGATAGAAGAGGCGAGGACGGTGGTGCGCCTTCGGCTCGTGCTACTGTTTATAGTCGTCTCTAGGTGGTCTGCTAACCTATTTGTAATATTTATTACTTTTGGGATTTTTGTACTGCTATTGATGATTATTAGTAGACCGGTAGATTTTTCGCAAAAAGAATAAGAAGAAGAAGAAAATAGGTAGGCGCACAACTTTTTCATTGTAATTTCTAATTTTCAAAATTAGCAAAAAATAATAGTAGAAAGTAATAGAAATAATTTATTTTCTAGTTCTAGTAGGAAGTGTAAAGTCTAGCAAGAGGTTGGGTAGCTCTAGCATGAGATCCTCCGCATGAAAATCTAAAAATAAAATCAAAAGGAATGAGTGAAAAGGAATGGCACACATGGATAGAGGAATGTAAAAAAAAAGAGACTGCACTCAGCTTCCCGCGCGATTGGAGCGACTTCCCGTGCGACCAGCTCGACGTGAGCGAGACGGGAATTAGAACTCGCTACAAGTGATAGATAGGGATCACGCCTTCTGTGTAGGGTAGGTTTTGGAATGCTCTAACTTCACTCACATGCCAAAAGATTGAGAATTATTGAATAGGGATAAGTATAAACTTGTATGCCTTCTGTGTTGGAGTAAAGACCTCAGATTTGTCGCTTGTGCTTAACTGTGCCGTCTCTTTGAGTTGAGCTTGAGTTGTATCATTGGAGGGAACGGATCAAATGGGTTAGTATCAAATTACCGAAACAAAAGATGGATCAGGTCACACACATAGGAGCGTCAAATAGATAATGCAAAAAAAACCGGATTCGTTTCTGCACTGAAACCTTCCATCATAATCGTTACAGGCACATCCGTCTATTGCTCTAGTTGCATCAGAGTAGTAGAAGCCATGTATGGATGAGTATGGGTTCACCCAAGAGTAATGATACTGTGTGGTGTCTACTCCCTCCGTTTAGAAATATAAGATGTTTTAGGTTTGTAAAGAAGATGTATCTAGACACCTTTTAGTGTATAGGTTCAAACGAATCTAGACACTAAAAGTTGTCTAGATACATCCCATTCACAAACCTAAAACATCTTATATTTCTAAACGGAGGGAGTACTTTCTTACCCTTTACAGGTAATGCGGGTCTCCTTGCAAGGAAAGCCCATGGGATTTTTCTTGGCGCCGGTGGTGAGATACGAGTGCCTGAACCATTGCTAGTGGATACATGAAAAGGCCCGCTGGTGCACTAAGCATTGCACAAAATGCAACATATTTCTCTCATGGAGGAAATGCACTAGATACCACCATAGGACCCTCCGGTGCACTAAGCATTGAACAAAATGCAATGGGAATCTCTCGATCGAGAGAACCTCTGAAAGCCTATGATGTATTTCAACTCGCATGTCAAGACTGTACTTCTGATGCCTCTCATTCCGATAGTATCATGGAAGCGACCTTTGCTTGGGTGGTGTTCTATTGGCATGATCTTGAAGGCTTCTTGTCGTGTTAGCTATATTTGTATTGTTGAACGCTCTACACTGACCCCTGCCTATAATCCCACATTAAAATGTGTGACCTTATCCGTGTCTTGTTGGCTCACAAATATATGATGTGCAAATGTGACATTAAGTAGACATTTGTGCAATTGGTGTGTCCGTCCTTGTTAGGTTAAGTTGGTTGGAGAGCCATTGTATGGTTACATTACTAGTATTTAACAACATAGCTAGCTTGGCAGGACCCATGAACCTTTTTTGCTAGAAGCAATACATAGGTAGATATATATAGTGAAAAGGAAAATCTATGTGGTATGCTATGGTAGTGAATATGTCTATAACTTCGAAAACGCTAAACATAGGATTTTTCACCAAATGTGATACCACAAATTTATCCTTAGGTTAAAGTGATAAATCACTGACTTAAGGGTATTCGAAATGAGGAAGACTACACACTTATGGGAATTAGGAAATTGTGGTATGACGGTAGCATAACATGATTCTAGAATAAGGAAGATTTTGCAATTTTAGTCATGTTCTATGTTTGAACTTATGTGTTAATTTGCGCCAATGGATGAAAAAAACTCTATATATGATTTGAGATGGCAACGAGATGTTCCTATGAGCTCACATGATATTCCTAAGATTTACATATTGAGGTTTGAAGGGTCCTGATGTCTAGATTGAAAGCAAACTTTGAATTTTCTTCAAAGGAACCAAATTTGGTTTTACTAAAATCGCCGTGTCACTTTGAGCATTTTGTTGATGATTAGAGAATAAGACTTATAGTGATAGGGAAGAACATAGATTTAAATTCGTATTATTAAAGACCAAATTCAGAAGTTGTATGTATGTGATTTGTCTATTGTTGATGGTAGGAGTACACATACCGGTGGCGTACATTCCTCTGACATATAGCTATATAAATCAGATATGTATGCATGAGTGTTAATGTCCACCAAATATACAAGAACTACCAGGTGGATACCTAGCTAGCTATTTCTTTGGTGCCAAACTTTTCCCTCTACTTCTCCAAAAAATAACTCTTTCTCCACTTCTAAATCATGAATATAGTACGCACAGAGGAGCCAACGCCAGCAGTGATCAGGCCATGACGATGTGTTGAATAAGATTTAATAAACACCTACCGTTTTGAGCTTTGAGATAAACTATCTTGGTTGCCTTGTGTGGGTAGGGATTGACTGGATGTCTGGATTTCTGACATTAGTTACGGATTCAATTATAAATTAGAACTCTGTGTAGTCTTCTTAAAGGAAAACATAGTACTCCTATGAACAAAGTTTGGCTTCTTCTTTTCTCGTGTACATAAACATAGAAATTTGTGATCAATGCAATATTGTACACATAGATGATTAACTTTTGTGTGTATAGTGAATCGAACTGTTCGTGGAGTGTGCTCTGTGATTTCTTTTGGTTGAATCCAATTAATTCCACCTGGGAAAAAAATTAACGTCTCATATGTATATATAGTGCACTAGGAGGCTTGATACGGCAACACGGTGTGCTGGTGCAGCCGTGCAGGTCATCTGTTTTGTTCTTCGGTAAATCGTACTCCCTCGGTTCCAAAAGGCTCTGCGCGTTACTATTCATCATGCAAAATAAGACGGCTCATTTCTCTCTCATTTTTCATCAAAAAAATTCTATAATTTTTGGAATGGATAGAGTAAACACGGAGCTACACGTCCCAAAAAACCGAGAAGCAAAAAAGTAAAAAATAAGAGAGAAATCGGCCACCTTGTTTTGCGTGTACTGTTTATCCGCGCAAGGTAATATGGAACGGAGGGAGTAGCCTGTAAGATAAGGCTGATAATTTTCCAAATGAAAAGGGCAGCAGACAGCCAATTCATATGATCCACGTAACATTGCAATTTACAGATATTGTACTGAGTTCAAATAGATGTATTGTAACATCACAAAGTAGTTCATGTAGGGTTATTTTCAATAGATATACAATTCATACACAGAGAAGGACGCAAAAAAAAAGGTTAATGTAGGAAGGATGCATCGTTTTATTTAGTATAGGAAGCAAATTTATGCAGTGTTTCACACTGCTCTAAAGGTGATGCTGTTTCAGCCAGTGGTAGGCTTCTGAAATAATTGTTTTGGCAGATCTTCATAGCCTTCATCTCTACTATATAATCATTACTCGATCAGTACTCCCTCTGGCCCATATTAATTGATTTGGATTTGTCAAATTTTGAATGAACCTATATACTAAATATTCATCCAAATTTTGACAAATCCAAATCAATTAATATGGATTGGAGGAAGTATAACTTTTCGTACAAAAAATAAGTCGGGAGCCCGTTGTCTGTATGTATGTGTGCGCATGAATGGTTACAAGTTGCACAAAAGTGTGAGTTCGGATATGTTACTGCAAAAAAAAATTGTGTGTGAGTGGCAGTGTGGGTGATTTACAAATAGAGTTGCATCGACATGTAATGCTCTTGCGCTTCCATGGAATCGTATTCTTCAGTTGGTTCTTCTCTCTTTTGGTCTCCATTACTATTTTATATGATAAAAAAGGGGGGAATGTCTCTAGAGCCTGATATCATGATCCAAGGGCCTGGGTACAATTGTGGATCAGATAAATGATCAGTTGTTCGGTCGTTATGGGTGAACATGGTACCCGATGATGTTAAGTGGTGTTGCGACCAACGAGTTTGCTGAGTCAGCTTAATGGAACCATGGAGCTCCAGGTCAAAAATAATAATAAAAGGAACTAGGTTACTTGCTAAGTACTCCCTCCATTTTAAAATATAAGATATTTTAGCTTTATGATTGTATGGTATCTAGACTTTTTTTAGTGTTTAGATTCCACTAGTAGAAAACAAGGCTTTCGTCTAGAGCCCTCCGGAGCATTAGTCCCGGATATGTTAGAAACCGGGACTAATGCTAGCTCAGCTTGGAAGCCGACAACCTCGTATTACGAACCGGAACTAAAGGGTGGAGATGGGTGCGGACGTGGGCAACACCCTTTAGTCCCGGTTGGAGACATAAACCCGGTTTAAGACATCAATCGAGAATAAAAAAATTGGCAAAAAAAACTTTAGCGGGTTTTGCCACGGCAGAAAAATGGGTAAAAATCCTGCCGCGACAGGATATTTCTGCCCCCCCCCCCCCGAGATCGCCATTTCTAGTTTCAAAAGCATGTCACAAAATTATAAAAAATTCTAAAAATAAAATCCTTCATACTGTAGTTATATTAAGTGATTTAGTTGTTACGAAAAATAACAAACATGAATTTTGATATATTTTTGCCAAAAACTGTCATGAAAACTTCAAACGGCTATAACTTTTGCGTACGATGTCGGAAAAAAAGTACGACCTATGTGCGGAAAATAATTGAGTTCGATTTCAACCGGCCTTAGGCCATTTGGGATTCTTTTAGATTTTTAAAATTCGAAAAGGAAAAAAGTTATTTAAAAAATTTATTTTTTAGGATTTTTTATGCCATATTTGGATTCCTCACATTTTTTATAATAATGGATATATTATTTGTCGAATTTTGATTTACGGATTTAAAGATATTATTTATGTCATATTAAATGAATAAATGGCAAAAAATGAATAAAATATTAATTTAATTAGTTTTTTACTTTCATTCGATGAAAATATTATTATTAGCTATTTATTGTTGTTTACTTAAATAGTTGTTTATAGTTTCAAAACATAAAGATGTGTGACATATTGATATGAGCTAATAGGATTGATATGATAGTGTTGACAACAAGGTACTAATGGGCTTCGTGCAAGGACATCTAGATGGAACGGAGAAGTTAAGCATGCTGGGGGTAGAGTAGTGCTAGGACGGGTGACTGACAGGGAAGACTACGATTTGACCTAAGATTAAGTATAGTTAGTGTTAAAAATGTTCTAAGTGAGAGAGGGAGATATTAACAAGTCAAATAATACAAAAGTTAAAAAATGAATTTTTTTTCAAAAATTAATCTTTCGGTTTGATACAAACCGGGACTAAAGGGTCTCGCGCTCGACCGCGGCCCCGGGAGGGCCTTTAGTCCCGATTTGTGGCACAAGCGGGACTAATGGGGATTCAGTAGTAACCGGTACTAACGACCCTTACAAACCGGGACTATAAGCCCGTTTTCTACTAGTGTTCGAAGTGAACCATTATCTTCACAAAGCTAAAACATCTTATATTATAAAATAGAGAAAATAATTAATAGTACAATTTATAAAGAAATACGTTGACTCTGCTGATGTATTTGGGCACCTGACACCTAGGGCTATTATATGAACAACTGTTGCTTTAAGTCTTCTTCCAAGATCCTTTGCATGATAAGATTAGGTGCAGGCCCGGACCTGTGGCAGGACGTGAGGGACGGCCGCCCCGGGCCCATGATAATGGGGGGGCATCTAGCTCGATGTCGCGTTCTGCTATCGCTTCGTCCACCACCTTCTATGTAGGGTAGGTTTTGGAATGCTCTAACTATACTCACATGCCAAATAATTGAGAATTATTGAATGAACTGTAGGGTATGAGCCAATCTTGGTCGCCCTTGTGTCTCATGTTTCATAAGTTTGGTAGAGAGGGGACACCAAAGCAAAAGTATTATTGAATAGGGATAGGTATACACTTGTCCGTCTTCTCTGCAGGAGTGAAGGCATCAGATTTTTTGCATGTGTTTAGTTGTTAGGGTGTCAGGTGGGATCCCGTCCAAATCCTACTTCTAATTCATTTGATGAATTCTAGTTTAAATTTGTGCTCAAAATTTATACTAGATTTTGCCATATAAACTAGAAGCGGGATTCTAGTTCATTTGATAAATCCTTATTAACTTTACCGTCCCACTGACTTGAGCTTGAGCTGCATCACTAGAGGTAACGGATCAAATTACCGAAACAAAAGATGGATCTGGTCACACACATAGGAGCGTCAAATTGATAATGCACAAAAGCCCGGATTCGTTTCTGCACCGAAACCTTCCATTACAGGCTTACAGCTGCTATAAGCACATCAGACCGTGGCTATTGCTCTAGTTGTAGCAGAGTAGTACTAGCAGAAATGTATGGATGAGTATGGGTTCTCCCAAGAGGAACGATGGAGTGACGTGTCTAGTGCTAAGTAGGTTTCTCTTGGCGCCGGCGGCAAGAGACTAGTGCCTGAACCATTGCTGGTGGATACGTGAAAAAGCTCGCTAGTGCACTTAAGCATTGCACAAAATGCAACATATTTCTCTTGTGAAATAAATGTACTAGAGACCACCACAGCAATACCCGGTGCACTAAGCATTGCAAAAAATGCAATGGATATTTCCTGAAGAAGAGCACCTCCCAAAGCCTGTGATGTATTCCAACTCAGCATGCCAAGACTGAACTTCTGATGACTCTCATTCCGATAGTACCATGGAAGCGATCTTTGCCTGGGTGGGTGTTCTGTTGGCATGCTCTTCGTGGCTTTCTATCGTGTTAGCTATATTTTGTATTGTTGAACTCTTTACACTGACTCCCTCTCTATAATCCCACGCCGTGTCCTATTGGCTCGCAAATATATGATGTTGAAATGTAAGTAGACGTTTGTGCAATTGGTGCGCCCATCCTTGTTAGGTTAAGTAGGTTGTAGAACCACTGTATGGTTACAGGACTAGTATTTAACAACATAGCTGGAAGAACGGACTCACCTTTTTTGCTAGAAGTAATACATAGCTAGATGTATATAATGAAAAGGAAAATCTATGTGGTATGTCATGGTACTGAATATCTATAACTTCCAAAACGCTACATTGGATTTCACACCAATTGTGATGCCACAAATTTATCCTTAGGTTAAAGTGATAAACCGCTGACTCAAGGGATTTGAAATGACAAAGACTACACAGTTATGTGAATTAGGAAATTGTGTTATGATGGTAGCCTAACATGATTCCAGAATAAGGAAGATTTTGCAATTTTAGTCATATTCTTTGTTCGAATTTATGTTCGAATTTGCGCCGTGTGGATGACAAAAACTCTATATATGATTTGAGATGACAACGAGATGTTCCTATGAGTTCACATGAGATTCCTAGGATTTGCATATCGAAGTTAGAAGGGTCCTAATGTCTAGATTGAAAGCAAACTTTGGATTTTCTTCAAAGGAATCAAAAATTGATTTTACTGAAATCTCCATGTCACTTTGATCATTTTGCTGGTGATTAGAGAGTAAGACTTATAGTGATAAGGAAGACCATAGATTCAAATTCGTATTATTAAAGACCATATTCAAAAGTAGTATGTATGTGATTTGGTTATTGTTGATTGTCAGATCACACATACTAGTGGCAGACATTCCTCTGGCATATAGCTATATAATCAGATATGTATGCATGAGTGTTAATGTCCATCAAATACACAAGAACTACCAGGTGGATACCTAGCTAGCTATTTCTTTGGTTCCAAACTTTTTTTTCCACTACTCCAAAAAATTACTCTTTCTCCACTTCTCAGTCATGAATGTACTACGTATAGAGGAGCCAACAACGCCAGCAGTGATCAGGCCATGACGATGTGTTGAATAAGATTTAATAAACACCTACCGTTTTTGAGCTTTGAGATATACTATCTTGGTTGCCTTGTGTGGGTAGGGATCGACTGGATGTTTAGATTTCTGACAGTAGTTACGGATTCAGTTATAAATTAGAACTCTGTGTAGTCTTCTGAAAGGAAAACATAGTGCTCCGATGAACAAAGTTTGGCTTCTTCTTTGGCAGATTTTACTATACCCAGTACTCCATAATCACCGAATGGAGTACCAATCAAATCCAACCGTTTATTTAAGGACAGGCCTACGCGTCCCCCGGGGGATATGTGGTTTTTATCCCCCGGGTCCCCAGCCAACCACGTGTCCTCTATTTGGATTCAAAATCCCGCTTTTGCTATATTTGCCCTGTTTTTGCTACATTTGTCCCGCTTTTGCTACATTGTAGCAAAAAACGGTTCGGTCTAAAAAATAGAAAATTAGACTGTACTTCGCCGGAGATCTCGCCGGTGACCGTGTAGCAAAAAAGTTATGTTAATGTAGCAAACCCGACCTCACCGGAGACTCGCCGGAGACCTCACCAGAATTTCGCGGAGATCTCGGAGACCTCGTAGCAAAAACTTTGCCTTATTGTACCAGAACCACAAAACGGTTGTAGCAAAAAAAAAGTACTAATATAGCAAAAAGAACGACCTCGCCGGAGACATCACCGGTGGTTGCCGTAGCAAAGTCGTTGAAAATGTCGTAGCAAATATTTTATGTTATTATAGCAAAAACATAGAAGAGAAATAGCAAAAACTTGCTACTATTGTAGCATCACCTTGTAGCAAAACCAAAGACACACTTATAGCACCACCGCCAGCCACACGTAGCAAGAACTATATACTATTATAGCAAAACTATAAAACTAATGTAGCAAAAATTGTACAAGAAACCGTATAGCATATAGAGAACACGAATGTAGCAAAATGTCTTGGAGCATCTGGAATGCCGTCAGCACGTCGGCGGTGCTGTGGGAGTGAGACGCGGCTATGGCCGACTCCTGCCGGCGACGGAGTGGGAGCCGTCGAGGAGGCCACAGGCCGTCGGTGAAGTCTTGTGGCGGCGCTCCATGTTGGGCGCCCGGCGTTGGCGCTGGTGGTGGAGACCATGTCCTTGAGCCGAACCAATATCACCGTGCAGCTCCGGCTCTTATGCGGGCGGAGGCGCCTCGGCGGCCGCCATGAGCGGTGGAGCAGCCGGAGGCCTTCTGGCTGCGCTGCACTGCAGCTGCAGGTCGTCGAGCTGCACGGGCGTGCCCGGGTTCGTGGTGGTGGTGCTGCTCGGGTTGGAGCAGCAGGGCCCGTCCGGGAACAGCAAGGCCGGGCGGTGGTCGGCTGCTACACATGGGGGGCTCACGGCGCGGGAGGAGAACGGGAGGTGGGGAACTCTCAGTTTCCATCGATCTATTTGGGTGCGGGTGGATAAGGCAGAGACGCTGTGAAGGTGGAGTCCACGCGGGACACGCGTCGCCACGACGAGGCGGAGGATACGAATCGCGTGATCCCCCGGGGGAGTTGTATCATTTTCCTTAATTTAAGAGGGTAGTTTAGAATTTTTCACTTTGTCTAATGAAGGGGTTATATTGATTTCTGTAAATAGATCGCCCGGAGATCGTGGTCCTCATTATCCAGCGATCATGCTCTCACCGCCACATTCCCGATTGTGTGCACGCGCTCCATCCGTTAGCATCAGCATCCGCCGCATCTCCGGCCGCCGTGCCGCGTGTTGCCACATCTCTGGCCACCCACGGCCTCACCGGCACATTCTAAATTGTCAAATGTAAGTGGGCGGTATGTTTGGTGGAGTGCCGGAATTCGGTGGGGTTGTGGTTGTTAGGGTTGGGAGAAATCCTTGCTGGCTAGTTCGGCTCCGACGCGGTGACACCCGTGGGTGCCGTCTTCCTTCTTGAAGGGCGCCGGGCGTACCCTCTCCCCACTCCCCTATGTGTGCCGGGAGAAATCCTAGGAGTAGTCCGGACAGCAGCGTCGTCATAGTCGCATTCCTTCTTGAAGGTATTCCTTGGTACACGGTAATTCGAAGGCATTGGAGCGTGGTGTGACTTCTCTGGAGGGCGCAGCGGTTGCGAGTCTTCGTCGTTGATCGATCCGGCGCCGTTGTGCATTTGTTTCTCCCTCTTTTTTTTGTCTTTGCTTTTGGGCCGTTTTTGTGCTGTCGGATCCAGCTGTGTTCTTAATCCTTGTATCGTGCGGTTGCTATATTAATATAGCGGGACGAAAGCCTATTTCGAGAGAAACGTACGCACTCAAAGAATTGACAGATTTGCATTGAGAAATTCCCTTGCCACTAGCTCTCATCTCCCCCACACGAAGCTAGAACTAATTAAACCAGTCAACAAACATATTGAATGGCTTGTTTTTGGCCGTTGGAGCGAATCAGCAAAGTGAATTTCTTAAACTTTCATGGTGTTGGAACACCCCCTGCCGACTGGCCGGTCCCGAGGCTATTTCACACCGGAGAAGAAGACTAGGACAAGGCACACACAGTACACAAGTAGATGACACAGGGGACAAAAGTGAAATTTATTGAAAACTCTCTCGGTAAACTCCCGTACATAGATTGTTCCTCTATTTATAGGCTAAAGGGGATACGATACCCACATGGGCCAACCCTAGCCTGGTAGAGGCCACACCGAGTGGGCCTCTACCGGCCCAGTTTCCCAACACCCCCCCTGGGTATCTTATCTGTATAACCATGGCTTAAAACTCCGAAAAACCCAGTGGGAATAATATGGAAAAATGCACACGTTATACTTCTTGCTATGTTGCACGAATTGCCTCATTAAAAACCTCATGTGAGAAACTTCATAAAACTCACTAAGGGAAAAAGAGTAAAATTCACCTAACTACAAAGTTAAGTACTCAATCATCGGGATCAAGATTTTAGCGATGAGTTTGTGAAGATTCTTCCCCTGAACCTTGCATCTCCCTAAGTCTCATCATGCCGATCCCTCGGACACATCTCTCGAAAGAAGACGCTGGCAATGATTTAGTGAACAAATCAGCGAGATTTTCACACGACTTAGTATGCAAGACTTTCACTTCGTTCATCTTTTGCAACTCATGTGCATAGAAGAACTTGGGGTTTATATGCTTTGTGAGATTGCTCTTCACGTAACCCGTCTGGACTTGTGCAACACAAGCGGCATTATCTTCATAGATAATTGTTGGGGTTTGTACGGTGTTCAGTCCACATGACATCTGGATGTGACTGACTACTCGTCGAAGCCATACACATTCTCGTGATGCTTCATATAATGCTATGATTTCCGAGTGGTTCGTCGAAGTTGACACAAGAGTTTGCTTAGACGATTTCCAGGAAATTGCCGTTCCACCACAAAGGAAAACATATCTAGTCTGCGACTTGGATGTATGCGGGTCCGAAAGGTACCCAGCATCTGCATAGCCTATAACAGATAGGTCTTGGTTCTTTTGGTAAAACAAGCCAAGGTCCTTTGTCCCTTATATGTACCTAAAGATGTCCTTAACGCCTTTCCAATGCCTCTTGGTAGGCTCAGAACTGTACCTTGCAAGCAAATTGACAGCGAATGCACTATCCGGCCGTGTACAATTTGCGAGGTGCATAAAATCAAGCGCACTTAAGTAGGGAATTCGGTCCCGAAATTTCCTCCCCTCTTCTTTAGGCCTGAACGGGTCCTTGTCTTCTTGCAAAGATCTTCCGACCATCGGGTCTTAGAAGGATATGCCTTTTCAAACCCAAATCATTCCAACACCTTACGGTGTAGGCCATACCGTGAACTAGAATCCCAGCAGGGGAATGCTCAAGTTGCAGAACGAGGCATAACTTGGTTTTGCCTAAGTCTTTCATCTCGAATTCCGACATCAGGTAGGAACTCGCTTCCTCAATATCGTCAGGTGTACCGATTATATTCAAATCGTCCACGTACACCGAGATAATACAGAAACCATCATGGGATCTCCGTATAAAAACACATGGGCAATCTTCATTGCTCGCGTAGCCCTTCTGATGAAGGAAATCGCTTAAACGATTATACCACATCCTACCTGACTATTTTAGTCCATACAATGACTTCTTAAGTTGAACACTGTATAAGCTCCTGTTTGCTCTATCCTGGTTCGGGACAGGGATACCTTCTGTTACTTTCATGTATATGTCCAAATCCAAGTTACCATATAGGTAAGCGGTGACAACATCCATTAGTTTCTTTTTTAAGTCCATGTTTACTGCCATTGAGATCAAGTATCTAAAGGTAATTCCATCCATGAGTGGGGAGTAAGTTTCCTCAAAGTCGACACCTGGTCGCTGAGTGAAACCTTGAGCAACGAGCCTTTCTTTGTACCTTACTAATTCATTATTCTCGTTTCTCTTTCGAACAAAAATCCACTTATGGCCAACGATGTAATGGGGAGGAGTTAGACAAACAGGTCCAAATACCTCTCTTTTGTTTAACGATAATAATTCAGCGGTAATTGCCTTCTGCCAATCTTTTCAATCCGACCTTTTCTTGCAATCAGCGAGCGTGTTAGGCTCACGGTCAAGATCTATGATTGAGGCAATTTTCTTGGCAAAATTAATGTCGACATTTGCCATGGCTCGGTTGTATGACTCGCCCGAATTAACATAATTAATGGCCATTTCGTCATGGAGTGCATCAGGCACATCCTCTTGCTCCACCGGATTTCCCAATCCAGGAGCTAGGTCCTTTATCTTTCCCGCTCCGATGTGTGCGCACACAACTTCGCTGGGTATTTCCGATATAGGAAAGTTCAAGTCCGAATTTCGCAATGAAATATCCGTGCTGTGTCTCAACTGGCTCCCCTCAACAGGTAGTCTGTAATAAATCTCTCTTATCCTTTTTCTTGGCCCCCTGTACTTGGGATTTGAAACCGAATTTGTCCTCTTAGGCCTTGGAGCAGGAGCGGGTATACCATCATTTTTCTTTGGTATTTCAACCCTTTCCGGTGCATTGCGTGCATGCACATGCGACTTTGTCACAGTCTTTAAATCACTAAAATGATCGGGCAGTTAATTCACTAGGGAGTGCAAATCTAGTATCTTTTGGACTTCTCTATTAGTCTCAACGGTGCGCGGGTCATGAGCGTGGATCCCCGTGGCTTTCCACGTGATTTCTCGACTTTTGTCATCCAGGGGTTGATTACCTCCCCCCAAAGTCGGGAAAAGATCCTCGTCAAAAATGCAGTCAGCAAAACGGGTCGTGTGACAGTCACCTGTCAAGGGGTCCAAGAACCTGATTATGGACACAGTCTCATAACCAACGTATATCCCCGACTTACGGAGCGGTCCCATTGCTGATCGCTGGGGTGGTGGTATAGGTACATATACCTGGCAGCCGAACCTACGTAGGTGGGAAATTTTCGGTGCCGACCCTTGCGCAAGTTGGATGGGAGAGTGGATGTTGTAGGCCGATGGTCGAAAGTTGATGAGATTAGCGGCGTGTAACACCGCGTGTCCCCAACATGTAGTTGGTAAATTACAACCCTGAAGGAGTGGTCTGGCAATGAATTTAATTCTTTTAATCAATGCCTCCGCAAGTCCATTTTGAGTGTGGACATGCGGTACGGAGTGCTCAAGTTTGATTCCAGTTGCCATGCAATAATCATCGAATGCCTTTGAAGTAAATTCTTCGGCATTGTCCATTCGAATAGACTTTAAACGATAATCAGGGAATTTATTCCTTATTTGTATGATCTGGGAGATCAACTTTGCTAAAGCATGGTTCCGTGTTGACAGCAGGCAAACATTGGACCATTTAGAGGAAGCATCGATGAGCACCATGAAGTACCAAACGGCCCGAAGGGGCTGAATTTGACCACATATATCCTTGAATGCGTCCAAGAACGCGGAGTTCATCCTTCACCTTTAGGGGACGGTCTAATGATCAATTTCCCGTACGCATGCGGAACACGAAATCATCGGGATTCAGGAAATTTTTCACATTAACATTATGACCGTTCGAGTTGTTAATTATATTTCTCATCATCCTAAGACTGGGGTGGCCTAACCTATCATGCCAAAGGCAGAATAGTTCGGAGCTTCTAAAGACAGTCTTAAGGGTAGTGTAAATAGGTGGTGCTACTATCTTAGTGTAGTACAACCCAGTAGCTAATGAAGGGAGTCTTTCGACAACATGTTTACCATTTTCGTCGCGCTTGGTAATGAGTAGGAACTCCTTTCCATTCTCATCATCATCGGTTTCGACATGGAAACCATTTGCGCAGATGTCTCTAAAACTTAAGAGAGTACGAGTTGACTCTGGATACAACAATGCCTCTTCAATGATCGGAGTTGTTCCATTTGGGAGTATGATAGTTGCTATTCCGGAGCCAACTACATTCGGACCGCAGCTGGTGATCGTCATTATGTTACCAGGGTTTTTGGTAATGGACTCAAAATACTTTGTTTCTCTCAAGATGGTATTGGTGGTGCCGCTATCAGCAAGGCACGTTTCCTCCATTTGGACGCCACACGCGTTCTAAAATATAGTGCCTAATTAATATAATGGAGCGAGGAAGTTGCTACATCAAGTAAGTAAAACACATAGACATTTCAGAACATCACATAATCAAATAATGGAATAAATGAATGAAATAAATGTCATCCAATCGCCGAAAATAAGTGTTATGCTCTCATAGAGCTTACAACCATATCGAAAAAAATTGTATCTGATTATTGCGGGAAAAGGAATCATCTCAACAAAGAGGAGCTCAGGTGGATTCTGCAAAAGAAACCACCAAGCTCAGCCATGTGATGGCGGAGGAAGTGCAGGGCTTTGGCGTTATCCGACGGGATGGTTTTGTTGGGGGTCGTCGGGGTCCCCTCAATCAACTCATCCTTGATGCATCGGCCCTTAAGGACGATCTCAACGTCCGAGGCCCAAGTCAGGTAGTTAAGCCCATCCTGGGTCAACTCCGGGAACTCGCGGCTGACGATTCCGGTCATCTGCAATTTATGCAAAGTGTGTAAGATTACAGCAGGTAATTGGTTGCATAAAAGCGATAATCGATACAATAATTCAAATATGACGGCGTTCTAAAATTTATTATAAAAACGGTGCAAGCTATCTATGAGATACAAAGTATTAAAAACATGCGGTAATTAATGACTATAGTAAAACATAGTGCAAAAGCTTGTGTAAAAAAACGGGCCAAAAACAGAGCCGACACAGTCCAACCGCCCGCGATTGCGTGCTACCAAACGGTCCAGGTATCCTTGCCTCTGCGCGGCCGGTCCGCTCCAGACCATCCCGGTCCGCTAAGCGGGGGAACGGAGCTACCCGGCCAGCGGCGGCGCAGCAGCAGGCCGGACCGGCGAAGGGGCGGCGGCGGCGGCGCGGGTAGCGCCAGCGGCGGCGGGCGGCGCGGCGCCAGCAGTTTCGCGAGGCCAGCATGGCGGCTCGGCAAGGCCTTGGCGCGTGGCGGCGGGCGGCGAAGCGGCGGCCAGGCGGCGGGCGAGCGGCCGGGCAACGGCGGCGCGGCAAGACGCAGTGGCGGCGGGCGGACGCGGGCGCGGCGGCGCGCTGCGAAGCCGTGAGTGAGCAGCAGCGGCGTGGCGGCGGGCGCTATGGCGCGGCAGCGAAGGCGGCGGGTGCCAGGGCGTTGCAGCGGCGAAGCGCGGGCGGGCGGCGGGCGCGGCGCGGGCGTGGCGGCGCATGGCGCGGCGCGGGCAGCGCGGTGGCCAGTGAGTGGGCGAGCGGCAGCTGCCGCGAGCGTGTGGCGCCATGGCGCGGCGCAGCAGCGGCGCGGTGGCCGGCGGGACCAGCGGGCGCGGCAGCCGGCATGCACGCAGGCCAGCAGCACGGCGTGGCGGCTGGCAGGGCCTCTTCATCTTGCAAGCGCGTACGTATGGGGTTGCAAACAAAAAAATTACATGCAAAAAAAAACTATAGATCCGATCCGATCTACTTAATAAAATTAGACATGATCAGTCCGATCTACTAAATGAAATTTAGATCGGCAACAGTGCATGTACAACACAAGTTTTGATCCGGAGTGATTAAATCATCGGCGACAGCAGTCACCGACTCGAAAAGGAAAATCCAGATGGGATCGATCTAAGATCTGAGCGCAAATCTTGAAAGGAAAAGCGAGCGAATACATTTTGCGGTCGATTTGTGTTACCTTCAACGAAATCCTCGTGATGCGATGCAGCGGAGGCTCGGAGAGACACGTGTTGATAACGTGTTGCAACACCCCCTGCCGACTGGCCGGTCCCGAGGCTTTTCCACACCGGAGAAGAAGACTAGGAAAAGGCACACAGAGTACACAAGTAGATGACACAAGGAACAAAAGTAAACTTTATTGAAAACTCTCTCGGTAAACTCTCGTACACAGATTGTTCCTCTATTTATAGGCCAAAGAGGGATACGATACCCACATGGGCCAACCCTATCCTGATAGAGGCCACACCGAGTGGGCATTTACCGGCCGAGTTTCCCAACGCATGGATCCAGTGCTAGCGGCGTAAGATCCCATCATTATCAAGCAGTTGCCTTCCGCTGCATCTGTCCCTGCCGACGACCACCGGATCGAGAAACCTTGTGTTTTGGGGATATCACCCATCTGGTCCCTCTGGTTCGAGTCGGCACTATTGGGAAACCGGGCCGGTAGAGGCCCACTCGGTGTGGCCTCTACCAGGCTAGGGTTGGACCATGTGGGTATCGTATCCCCCTTTAGCCTATAAATAGAGGAACAACCTTTGTACGTGAGTTACCGAGAGAGTTATCAATAAAAGTTCCCTGTTTCATCTACTTTGTGTACCGTTTCTCCTAGTCTTCTCTTCGTGGAACAGCCCCGGACCGCCAGGGGTGTTCCAACACGTTATCGCGACGTGTCTCTCCGCCGAGCCTCCGCTGGTTCATCCGAGCCTGCATCACGCAGGCTTTCATTGAAGGTAACACAAATCTGATCGCAAAAATGGATTCGTCTCGCGTTTTCCTTTCAAGATTTGCGTTCAGATTTTAGATCAGATCCCATATAAGGTGCGGATTTTTCTTTCCGAGAGTCGAGCTGACCTGCTGTCGCCGACCAATGTTGATCTAATCACTCCCAGATTAGAAATTTGTTGACTGTACCGTCGATGCGTGCACCTGCTGTGCAGATCTGAATTTTTTTCTTAGCAGATCGGGCTGATCTCGACCGTTTTCGGATCGGATCTTAAGTTTTTGCACGTATTTTTTTTATAACCGGGTACGTACGTACCTTGCAAATGGAGAGGCCATGGCTATGGAGCAGCCCAGCTGGCTGCTCGCACCGCGCACGCTCCACGCACGACGGGCTGGCCCCGTTGGCCGCCGCCGGAGTGCGCCGACGCTCCCGCGACCCGCCGCGCCCGCCGCCGCCTGCCTGGCCGCCGCGCAACCTGCTGCTGCTGGCGGCGTGCTGCATGCGTGCCGCTGGGTTGGCCCATGCTCCTGCATGCGTACTGCTGCCCATGCTCGTACTGCTGCCCAAGCTCCTGCTAGAGTACTGATGCATGTGTGTTGTACGCAAGCATGCTGATGGCGTGTGCGTGCAAGGCTAGCGTGCCGGCCGCGTGCAAGGCTAGCGTGCCGGCTGCGTGCAACTGCCGCACTGTCGCATCAGAGCCCAATCACCGTGTGCAGCCGTCGTGTGTCGTGTCGCTGCGCGTGCTGGCCGCTGCTGCTGCCGCTCGAGGCCGCCCGCTGGCCGCGCGGCGACCCCGCTGGCCGCTGTCCAGGCTGCTGCGCGTTTCGCGCCGCTGACGGCCTCCCACGGCTGCGTCAGCGTACTGCTGGCCTCCGCCGCAGCGCTGGCTCGCGCGATGCCGCGTGCCGCCCGCTTGGCCTCGCCGCTGGCGCTTCGCCGCCACATCGCCCAACGCGCTGGCCGCCCGCGCCACATGCGCGCCGGCCGTCACGCCGCCTGTCGCTTCACTCGAGCACTTCCGTTCTGTTCCCTCTGCTCGGCAGGACGGTGTGGGGTGGACCGGCCCACGGGAGACCACGCATTTTTCGGCCGTTTTTGGGCCGTTTTCTAGGCATGGGAACACGCGTTTGCGGGGCTGTGGGACCGTTTTTGGCTCTGTTTTCAGTCTGACTTAGCACAAGCTTTTGTAATATGTTTTACTACAGTTATTAATTACCGCATGTTTTTAATACTTTGTATCTCATAGATAGTTTGCACCGTTTTTAAATTGAATTTTGGAACGCCGTCATATTTGAATTATTGTATCGATTATCGCATTTATGCAACCGATTACATGCTGTAATCTTACACACTTTGCATAAATTGCAGATGACCGGAATCGTCAGCCGCGAGTTCCCGGAGTTGACCCAGGATGGGCTTAACTACCTGACTTGGGCCTCGGACGTTGAGATCGTCCTTGAGGGCCAATGCATCAAGGATGCGTTGATTGCGGGGACCCCGACGCCCCAAAAACCATCCCGGATAACGCCAAAGCCATGCACTTCCTCCGCCATCACATGTGTGAGACTCTCAAGAATGAGTACATGGCAGAACGGAGTGCTTCTGCCCTTTGGACCGCCCTCAACAAGCGGTTCTCTAGGCTGAAGTACACCATTCAGCCACAGGCGGAGGCAGATTGGATACGTCTGAGGTTTGCGGACTTCAAGACGGTGGGAGAGTACAACTCCAGGTTGCACCGGATTTGTACTATTCTTCAGCTGTGTGGGACCAGTACCACCGATCAGCAGAAGATAGACAAAACCCTCTCCACATTCCATCCGGACAACATCCAGTCCTCGAAACTTTCGCCAGAAGGATTCACGGAATATGCAGCTTATTGATGCTCTCCAGTGGCCGAGGCGCAGGATAATGTTCTGAAAAAGAACTTCTCCGCGCAACCCTTCGCGGGGGCCCAAGTCATGAGGCCAATGCCGGTGCCTACAAGGTGCGCAAGCCCATCCACAAGAAGAGAGGCAAGAAGGGCAAGAAGGGCCCCAACTCCTCCAACCCGGCCAAGCAACGCACGGCGGGAAAGGGGGAGGCGAGGCCCCAGGACTGCTTCCGCTGTGGCTCCAAGACTCACTTCTCCAGGCAGTGTTTGGCCCCTAAACACGTCGTGGACGCATTCAAGGCCAACAAGAAGGCGCGCGAGGCGCATCTTGTCCAGGTTGAGGCACCACTGGCGCCCGGAGCGGCGCCTGTGCAGAACGCCACGCACATAGTGGCGCAGGACGTAGCACAAGTGGCAGCACCCTCGGCGGTCCCCACGGACGCCGATGTGCCCATGGAGGTTGAGCACGTTGTGACCCCGCCGCCTCAGCTAGGCCCCCTGTCCATGATGATGACCAACAAAGAGCCGCCCGCTGAGCTTGGTGATTTCCTCGCAGAATCCACCTGAGCTCCTTTTGTTGTGATGATTCCTTTTCTGCAATAATCAGATACAATTACTCGATATGGTTGTAAGCTCTATGAGAGCATAACATTTATTTGTTTTCTGGCGATTGGATGACATTTATTCATTTATTCCATTATTTGATTATGTGATGTTCTGAAATGCTTCTGTGTTTTACTTACTTGATGTAGCATCTTCCTCGCTCCATTATATTAATTAGGCACTATATTTTAGAACGCGTGTGGCGCCCAAATGGAGGAAACGTGCCTTGCTGATAGCGACACCACCAATACCATCTTGAGAGAAACAAAGTATTTTGAGTCAATTACCAAAAACCCTGGTAACATAATGACGATCGCCGGCTACGGTCCGAATGTAGTTGGCTCCGGAAGAGCAACTATCATACTCCCAAACGGAACAACTCTGATCATTGAAGAAGCATTGTTGTATCCGGAGTCGACTGCATTTCTTAAGTTTTAGAGACATCCGCGCAAATGGTTTCCATGTCGAAACCGATGATGATGAGAATGGAAAGGAGTTCCTACTCATTACCAAGCGCGACGAAAATGGTAAACATGTTGTCGAAAGACTCCCTTCATTAGTTACTGAGTTGTACTACACTAAGATAGTAGCACCACCTATTTACACACTACCCTTAAGACTGTCTTTAGAAGCTCCGAACTATTCTGCCTTTGGCATGATAGGTTAGGCCACACCGGTCTTAGGATGATGAGAAATATAATTAACAACTCGAACGGTCATAATGTTAATGTGAAAAATTTCCCGAATCTCGATGATTTCGTGTTCGCATGCGCCACGGAAATTGATCATTAAACCGTCCCCTAAAGGTGAAGGATGAACTCCCGCTCTGGAACGCATTCAAGGATATATGTGGTCCAATTCAGCCCCTCTAGGTCGCTTCGATTTCATGGTGCTCATCGATGCTTCCTCTAAATGGTCCAATGTTTGCTCGCTCAACACGGAACCATGCTTTTGCAAAATTGATCTCCAGATCATACAAATAAGGAATAAATTCACGATTATCGCTTAAAGTCTATTCAATGGACAATGCCGAGAATTTACTTCAAAGGCATTCGATGATTATTGCATGGCAACTGAATCAAACTTGAGCACTCGCATCGCATGTCCACACTCAAAATGGACTCGGCGGCATTGATTAAAAGGATTAAATTCATTGCGACCACTCCTTCGGGTTGTAATTTACCAACTACATGTTGGGGACACGCTGTTACACGCCGCTAATCTCATCAACTTTCGACCATCGGCCTACAACATCCACTCTCCCATCCAACTTGCGCAAGGGTCGGCACCGAAAATTTCCCACCACGTAGGTTCGGCCGGTGTATATGTACCTATACCACCACCCCAGCGATCACTATGGGACCACTCCGTAAGTCGGGATATACGTTGGTTATGAGACCGTGTCCATAATCAGGTTTTGGACCCCTTGACAGTGACTCACACGCCCGCTTTGATCGCATTTTTGACGAGGATCTTTTCCCGACTTTGGGGAGGTAATCAACCTGGATGACAAAAGTCGAGAAATCACGGAAAGCCACGGGATCCACGCCATGACCAGACTATTGAGACTAATAGAGAAGTCCAAAAGATACTAGATTTGCACTCCTAGCGAATCAAATGCCCGATCATTTTAGTGATTTAAAGACTGTATAAAGTCGCATGTGCATGCACGCAATGCACCGGAAAGGGTTGAAATACCAAAGAAAAATGATGGTATACCCGCCTCTGCCCAAGGCCTAAGAGGACGCGATTCCTTTCTCAAATCCCAAGTACCCGGGGACGCCCGAAGAAAAAGGATAAGAGAGATTTATTACAGACTACCCCTGTTGAGGGGAGCCAGTTGAGACCTGGCACGAGTACGGATATTTCAGTTCACGAAATTCCGGACTTGAACTTTCCTATATCGGAAATACCCAGCGAAGTTGTGTGCGCACACATCGAGCGAAAGGTAGGACCTAGCTCGGATTGGGAAATCCGTGGAGCAAGAGGATGCCTGATGCACTCCATAACGAAATGGCCATTAACTATGTTAATTCGGTAGTCATACAACCGAGCCATGGCAAATGTCGACGTTAATTTTGCCAAGAAAATTGCCTCAATCATAGATCTTGACCGAGCCTAACACGCTGATTGCAAGAAAAGGTCGATTGGAAAGATTGGCGAAGGCAATTATCGCTGAATTATTATCGTTAAACAAAATAGAGGTATTTGGACCTGTTTATCTAACTCCTCCCACATTCGCCTTGGCCATAAATGGGTTTTTGTTCAAAGAGAAACGATAATAATGAAGTAGTAAGGTACAAAGCAAGGCTCGTTGCTCAAGGTTTCACTCATGACTGTGTGTCGACTTTGAGTAAACTTACTCCCACCATGGATGGAATTACCTTTAGATACTTGATCTCAATGGCAGTAAACATGGACTTAAAATGAAACTAATGGATGTTGTCACCGCTTACCTATATGGTAACTTAGATTCGACATATACATGAAAGTACCGTAGGTATCCCTGTCGAACCAGGATAGAGCAAACATGAGCTTACATGTTGTTCAGCAAGAAGTCATTGTATGGACTAAAACAATCGGTAGGATGTGGTATAATCGTTTAGCGATTTCCTTCATGAGAAGGGCTACGAGCAATGAAGATTGCCCATGTGTTTTTATACGGAGATCCTGGATGGTTTCAGATTATCTCGTGCACGTGGACGATTTGAATATAATCGGTACACTGACGATATTGAGGAAGCGAGTTCCTACCGATGTCGGAATTCGAGATGAAAGACTTAGGCAAAACCAAGTTCTCGTTGCTCGCAACTTGAGCATTCCCCGGGATTCTAGTTCACTACCATACACCCGAAGGTGTTGGAACGACGGTTTGAAAAGGCATATCCTTCTAAGACCCGATGGTCAAGATCTTTGCAGCAAGACAAGGACCTGCTCAGGCCTAAAGAAGAGGGGAGGAAATTCTGGACCGAATTCCCTACTTAAGTGCATTATGTACCTCGCAAATTGTACACGGCCGGATATTGCATTTGCCGTCAATTTGCTTGCAAGGTACAGTTCTGAGCCTACCAAGAGGCATTGGAAAGGTGTTAAAGACATCTTTAGGTACATACAAGGGACAAAGGACCTTGGCTTGTTTTACCAAAAGAACCAAGACCTATATGTTGTAGGCTATGCAGATGTTGGGTACCTTCGGACCAAGATACATCCAAGTCGCAGACCGATATGTTTTCCTTTGTGGTGGAACAGCTATTTCCTGGAAATCGTCTAAGCAAACTCTTGTGTTGATTTCGACGAACCACCCGGAAATCATAGCATTATATGAAGCATCACGAGAATGTGTATGGCTTCGACGCGTAGTCAGTCACATCCAGATGTCATGTGGACTGAACACCGTACAAACCCCAACAATTATCTATGAAGATAATGCCGCTTGTGTTGCACAAGTCCAGACGGGTTACGTGAAGAGCAATCTCACAAAGCATATAAACCCCAAGTTCTTCTATGCACATGAGTTGCAAAAGATGAACGAAGTAAAAGTCTTGCATACTAAGTCGTGTGAAAATCTCGCTGATTTGTTCACTAAATCATTGCCAGCGTCTTCTTTCGAGAGATGTGTCCGAGGGATCGGCATGATGAGACTTAGGGAGATGCAAGGTTCAGGGGGAGAATCTTCACAAACTTATCGCTGAAATCTTGATCCCAATGATTGAGTACTTAACTTTATAGTTAAGTGAATTGTACTCTTTTTCCCTTAGTGAGTTTTTATGAAGTTTCTCACATGAGGTTTTTAATGAGGCAATTCGTGCAACATAGCAAGAAGTATACCGTGTGCATTTCTCCATATTTTTTCCACTGGGTTTTTCGGAGTTTTAAGCCATGGTTATACGGATAAGATACCCAGGGGAAGTATTGGGAAACCGGGCCGGTAGAGGCCCACTCGGTGTGGCCTCTACCAGACTAGGGTTGAGGCCATGTGGGTATCGTATCCCCTTTTGCCCATAAATAGAGGAACAACCTTTGTACGTGAGTTACCGAGAGAGTTATCAATAAAAATTCCCTGTTTCATCTACTTTGTACTGTGTGTGCTTTCTCCTAGTCTTCTCTTCCGGCGTGGAACAGCCCCGGGACCGGCCAGTCGGTAGGGGGTGTTCCAACAGGCACCACGTAATTGCTACATGTACGTCCTCGGCCGCCGGTGATTGCCACCAGCAGTTTGCCTTATCCTGAATTATTAACTCTAGGATTAACGGCCCACTAAAAGTACGATTTTACCCCTAAAGACTAGGTACTCCCTGATTTTCGTCATAGTACTCCATGTTAGTTGGATTGGAGTACCTTCTAACCTAATGCGTTGGATCACATGAAATGAAGGGCTTGTGTTCATCTAAGGGTACCGTAAAAGGGTACGTAAGGCTGATAATTCAGGAAATACAAGAAAATATCTATGGAAGATAAGGCTGATAATTCAGGAAACTTATTGTATAGTTCAGTGTCATGCCATTTGTCCTGCCAAAACATAGTGCTATTTCCCTGACCAGGCACAATAGTGGTCATATTATTGAAGTTAATAAGAAATAAGAGGCAATTTCTCCACTAGAAAGATCCCTTGTATGAATTGCAATCTAGCAGGGAGCCATTCTGATAATATGCTTGCCAGATAAGGTTGATCCAAGGTATATCCAGACAGTTGAAGAATTTATAAAGATTTTTGATCATCATTGCCTTATTGTGTTGCCTCAAGTTTAAAATTCCTAGTCCACCTGCTTTTTTGGATAAGCAAACTTTGTCCTAGGCCACCAGACATTTTCCTTTTTTTTCAATGTCATTCCCATGCCATAGAAAAGTTCTTGTAGATTTGTTCACATGGTCAATATGTGAGTAGTGCAACTTCATGGCACACATAATATAATTGGGCATAGCAGATATTATTGATTTGATGACAACAACTCTGGAGCAGTGTGATAGTAAATTGGAGATGCCAGCCAACCTTTTATCAACCTTGCTGATCAAGGGTGTAAGGTCACCTATACTTGGTTTAGTGGTTCCCATTGGAAGGCCCAGGTATGTGAAGGGTAGAGACTCTAATCTGCATCCAAAACTATTAGCAAATGTTCTGCATCTGTCAGCTGTCATATTAATAGGGATCATAGAAGATTTATGAAAATTTATTTTAACTCCAGTTGATTTGGAGAAGTCCATAAGCAGATTCTTCAGATAGATGAGTTGTTCTAATCAAGGCAAGATGAGTAGTGTGTCATCTCATAATCGAGAATTGGATAATTCTGTCCATATGCATGGTCAATGTGGAGATCTAACTCATTAATATGCCAAGCATGATTAACAATAATTTGTACAAGTTCAGGTGGCAACAAATAGTAATGGTGATAGTGGGTCACCTGTCTTACACCTCCCTTGCATCTTATATTTTTCGGTACTCCATTTAGTATCATCAAGTGTTAGCGCTATTAAGTATCTTGCTGATCCATCCAATGATTTTGTCTCCAAATCCAAAGTGCTTGAGCATAGTGATGATAGTATTGTATTCTATCATGTCAAATGCTTTCTCAAAGTCAAGTTTTAAAATGATAATCTCTCTCTTAGATCTATGACAAATATGCAGGTATTCAAATGCCCAGGCCAGACAGTCTTGTATTGATCTGGATTTGATAAATCCATACTGATTTTTGCTGACAATTGGAATAATAATGTTCTATATTCTATTGGCAATTAGCTTTGTCAGAATCTTGAGTGCCATGCTAACAAGTGAGATGGGCCTAAAATCAGATGGTTTCATGGGGTTTGAAATTTTTGGAATGAGTGCAATGTAGGCAGTATTGACACTGTCAATGTCCAGCTCCCCACTGTGAAATCTGTTGCATAGATTATAGAATTGGACTTTGATGATATTCCAAAATTTCTTCATGAAGTAACCATTAAAACCATCAAGTCCAGGTGATTTATCATTTGGCATATATTTGATAATATCATCAATTTCCAAATGGGTAAATGGTTCTTCCAGTGATGTGAGGTCATGTGGGGTAATGAGATTTCACAGATCAAACCTCATCTCAGTTTCAGATGTTTTCCCAAGTCTATCTCTGAAGGCAGTCCATAAAAGTGCAGCTTTGTGATCATGGTTAGTAATTTCATTGCCTTGTTCATCAAGCAGAGCAGCAATATAATTGTTTCTGTAGTTCCTAGTGGCAATAGAGTGGAAAAACTTGGTCTTTTCATTACCAAGCTTACTCCACCTAATATTAGCCCTTTTCCTCCAATATTTTCTTTTAGCTTCCAAGAGTTTGGCCAAATGAGATTTTATGATATACCTGAAATTCAACTCAGGTACATGCAATGCCCTTTGTTCCTCAAGACCATCCAATAGAGATAAAACAAAGTTGTAGTTATCAATGATAATGTTGAGGTTGGAGATAGATTTACTCCATTTTTTGATAGCATGCCTCATGTTTTTAAATCTGGCAGACAAATCATGTGCATCATTCTTGAACCTTCCTTTGTTGACCCAATTATTTTGCACAATATCTGACAGTCCTTTAAATTCCAACCAATAATCTTCAAATCTGAATAATTGTGATTTTGGTATGTCAGTACTGATTTGTATCAAAATAGGGATGTGATCAGAGCCCAATCTAGCCAATGGTGTGGCCATGGTATTGGGGAAGGTGGTTTTCCATTCATGGGATGTAAATATCCAATCTAGTTTCTCAAGTAGAGGTTGTGGCTGCATATTTGACCATGTAAATGCTCTTCCTTTTAGTGGTATTTCCTCCAGATCATGTTCTTGAATGATGGAGTTGAAAGAGTGGATGATTGATATGTTTCCCCCTGCTATGTTTCTATCTTCAGAGCTCCTGATCATATTGAAGTCTCCCATTATGATCCATAATTTGAAGATGGATGAATCAATGTTTAAGAACCAGTCAATAAAATCAGCCCTTCCATCATTTGTGCATGGAGCATATATGTTGGTGATGTAAAACTCCTCATTAGTTAGATTGCAATGCAGCTTTACAGTAAGGTGGAAAGATGATTGGCTGATCACAATGCCATTATACATATTACCATTCCAAATAGTAATCAAACCACCAGAATTGCCAATGGATGGTTGGTATGCAAACTGTCCTAATCTTCTAGGACAGAATTTTTTGATGTATATACTGTCAAATATTTCTCTCTTAGTCTCCTGTATACATAAGATGTTGCAATTGCTCTGATTGATTTTGTCAGCAAGGTCATCCCATCTTTCCTAAGAGTTAATGCCTCTAATATTCCAGTCAAGAATTTTGATTTGTCTACTCATTGGAAACAATGTTATGTTTGTTGCAACAGATATACATGCATTGTATATCATAAATGGTAATGCATGAGGAGTGGGATTTGTTCTTGTATCCATGATGATCAGTACATTGTTTGTACAGAGATAACCAGCTAATATATATCATAATATTCATGCAAATAAGTAGAGGGCAAAGATAAGTACTAATTTGGTGATCCAAGCAAGCCAGATATGATAAAACCACATCAAACAGTGGAGAGTACAAGCCAGATAAGATAAGGCAAATGTTTTGCTCTGCACACACCAGAGACTTTGCATGATAAATAAAAGGAGTCTAGCATAATGACCTTACATGATAAAAACTAGAATAAAATCCTAGGATAACAGAGCATCTATTGTCCATGCTCTTGGACACGGTGCAGTAGTGATTAAGCACTATCATTGGAACTGTCATAGTTCTGGTTGGCAGCAGAGACCTCCCTAGGAGGAATCTGACAGAAGCTGGTACCAATGGCCTAAATTGTGTCAACTGGAAGAATTGGTGGGGGTGCACTGTTATTGTCCATGACAATAGCTTCAAAGTGGCCAAACAGATTCGTGGGGGTGACTTGTGCATTGGAGGCATGTTCATCAACACTTGCTTTGTTCTTGAAACCTGCATTGAGACTTGCAATCCTGCAACTTCTCCTAACATATTTGATAGAGCTAGGCTCAAGTTTATTCCTTTTACTCTTAGGGAAGTTGTCAGGCTTGGGAATCATAGTAACACTGTCAGAGCTATCTGCAGGTACAAGAATGTAGCTTGGGCCAGCTCCATCAAATGCAGCATTGTTGTTGTCAACCACCTGTGAAACATTGTTTACCTCCATCTGAATATTATTCTGCAAGGTGTTTTGCTGATTGGGGGGACAGTGTTGATCTCTAGAGTGACTTTGACAGTGTTGATGCCATTGTTGACAGACTCATTCATCTGAATTGTAGCACCAGTGATAGTGCTACCAGCAATATTTGGGAAGTTTGCATGCTCTTCACCACCCATCAAGCTAACAAGCAGGTTGGATAGGTTGGCAATTGGGTCCAGTTCAGCAGCAGGCATATTCTGGTTATCATGAATCTCAGGCTGCAGTGGTGGGGTTGCAGGCTCCAAGTTGACAGCAACCTCATTCTGGGCATTAGCTGCTAGTGCTGCATTTCCAACTACAGCATGTATAGGTGCAACATTTTCATTTTCAGCAACATTTTCCTCCATCACATGATCATGCTGGGCATCATGCCAAAACCCCTGATGGATCATGGGCAGGGGATGTGGGTTTCCACCATCAAGAGGCAGGGGATCTTCATCACCAGCATTAGCACCAAGCAGAGTAGTAGATAACAAGATCATGGGGCATGTCCAGGAGTCACCATTGCCATCATCAACAACATTCTTTCCAATCACCACACTCAGAGGAAGAGTGTCGATGTCATATGCACGAAATTTAACCATAATTCTAGCCTTGTTTGACAGATCCTTATTCCAGACAAGAAATCTACCAAAGGGGATAAATGTTTTCATCACAGATTCAGGATCCCATAGCTGCTGAGGGTAGTTAAGTAACATGCACCAGATAACATGAGTGAAAACAATAGCCCTACGATTGATACCAGAATCCTCATTAACAATCCTCAAAGTACTCTCTCCTATCTGGTATGGACTACCCAGAACTGCAGCATCTCTATCAGTGACAGTGGCAAACCGAAACAGAGCAGTACCCATTGCACTCTTTGATGTGCTACGAACTTGCAGGCCAAGTCCATGGAGAAACTTACCGATGATCGCAACAGAGCCGAGGAAGTCGGCAGCATCAGGGTGGGGGGGGAGGGGGGCGACAGCCCAATCATCAGCATAGATGGGTGAGTCCCCTCCCAGGAACACATAGCTTCTTTGGGTGCGTAGTGGACCAGGTGGGATAGCAGCCATGACGGGGGGCGTGGGGTCGACCGGTAGTTCGCCATTGTCGCCGCCGATGAGCACACTAGGGTTTGTGGGAGAGGAGATTGAGAGGATAGTGGCTGCGGAGTTGTGTATGAGCTTTTCTCCGGAGAAGTCGATGCGGCAGGGTTAGGTGTAACAGTAGCTCGAGATATTCTCCGATAAAAAGTTTTTCTTGTTAGAAACGATAGACATGATCGGGAGATGTGTCCATAACTGTAGAATTTACGGCAACGAACACGGTTACGACAAACTGCACGTAGATGATCATTTACTGCCAAGCAACGTGTGCATTTAAATGGCCTAATGACGTGATCATAAATAGGCAAATCCAAATTGTTCGGCTGTTCAGGTGAAACCCCAACGTGTGATACGTGAGATGAGATATTCCAGTCCTAGATAATGGGATCTCACTCCGAGATGTACGATCATATGCATGCTCAAAATTTAAAAGTTGTGCACCGTTGTGTGATCGAGCCACGTCAACATAAGGAACAAGATTTGCACCGGAAATAGGATTTTGAAAATTTGTAGAGGATGAGATAGTAGATGTACCTTGATGGTTGTGTGATTCATAGATGGATCCATAAGAATTCCTTTTCCTCTTGTGTTGCACGAGTGTCCATTGTCTTTCTTCTTCCTTATTCCAGAGTTTAAATCCACGTTTCCAATTTGGTCCACCGTTGCTTCAGAGATCAAAGTAGCATGTGAAATCTCTGGATTTGTAATACCTCATTTTGATGATCATGATCCCAATAGCCTTCGAACAAACATCGAATATGAATACCCTACCCTGCAAGGGGGAGATTCGGAGTTTGTCCCAATCTGCACCTAGACATGCCGAGAGAGCCAAACATTGGCACAAGAGAGATCAAAATTTGCATTGCCAAAAGAAACCACAAGTGAAAAGCCAAATTCAGCAAAGATTGGATGAACCGGGGTGGAATAAAGGTTCATCACTTTTTTTTTGAAAAAGCCAAACCAGATTCAAGATCCAGGGGGAAGGAGATTGAAGATGTAGCCATGTTGGCCAGCATATGGGTTTTGGAGTGAGTAGAGTTGATTGCACGACTCAGATTTGGGTTTAGATGGCCGGGGTTGGGAGATCGCCAGAGGAGGGGTGGGTGTCATGGTGGGGGTGGGTGGAGAGCCATGCTTGTCAATGATATATTTTGGTTCTGCACTAATACATACATGTTCCAGAGTAGAGTCTTCCTAGGAACTTATTTGATTCGTTTTATGATTATTATTACCATCCACTGGGATTGCCGAATGCACAGACATAATCCTACATTGTAATTATTTTACTTGGGAATTCAATTTTAAGGTGAGTTTTGATTTGTGAATGTGAGGATATCTCTTAGATTTATAATTTGTAGATTGGAAAGAAATTAAAAAAACAAAGTCCAAAATAGTTGATTAATTAAAAGATGAATAAATTATTAATCGTTAAAATGAAACTAAAGATTTTTAATAAAAATATATATATTCTTTCTCCCGGTGCAACGCACGGGCATTTTTCCTAGTAATAAATAAAGGGGGTGTCTCTAGAGCCTGATATCATGATCCAAGGGACTAGATACAATTGTGGATCAGATAAATGATCAGTTGTTCGGGTCGTTATGGGTGGACATGGTACCCGATGATGTTAAGTGGTGTTGCAGCCAGCGAGTTTGCTGAGTCGGCTTAATGGAATCATGGAGTTCTAGATCAAAAAATATGATAAAAGGAACTAGGTTGCTTGCTAAGTAGTACTCCCTCCGACCCATATAGTTGACTTGAATTTTTTAAAATTTGAATGAACCTATATACTAAATAATGTCAAGATTCATCCAAATCTAGACAAATTCAAGTCAACTAATATGGGTCGGAGGATGTAGTACAATTTATAAAAGAAATACCTTGTCTCTGCTAATGTATTTGAGATAAATTTTCTTCCAAGATCCTTCGCATGATCCGGTTAGGTGTCACTATGTGTCGCTTAGTATGTAATAAGCACCGTAAGTCTGGAATTGAAGTATCCAACACAGTGAACAAATTGGAAAGTCATATGCAACTATGTAGACATTACATCTGCTTAGAATGATATCATATGCATCTCAGGGCAGTAACAATAATGATAATATCAGTTGGTTCCCCTAGCAGCCGCATGAAGCCTTATATCTGATTTGTTGCAGGTGGCTCCTAATGCTGGATAAAACTACCTGGCACTTAGAAAGAATGTTCCATAATACCAAAGGGGAAAGCATGTCGCCGACCACTACTCAGTTTCACCTACAATGAGTTGTTGTTTATTCCTTTTCTATGAGCCATGGACGTATCACTATCACATATGGGTTGTAAACTTTTGAGCTGTTGATTGGTGTGGTTTAAAATTTGATCACTTGTTAGAGTGGGAACAAATCAATCTGTATTGATTCGTCAAGGTTAATGCTGTGAAAACTAGAGTTTGTAATCCACTGTCCTAATGAGAATTGAGTTCAGCAATGTATGGGATTTCCCCTGAACTGAAAATAGTCTCCCCTCACAAACTGCTACGCTATGAAGCTGCGAAAAGGAAACATACCGGTGGACCGCTGATCACAGTTTCATCTGCAATGAGTTGCTGCTATGACAAGATGATTCCATCAAGGGAGAAGGTAAAGACTCAGTAGCACAACACAAGTTCAAAATTTCAGATAGTAACAGTTCCAAACTGGAGGAATGAAAAGCAACGACCTTGAAGCACAACACAGGTGGTCTTAAAAAGGGAGCTCAAACAAATCAGTGTATTTACAGTTGGCCGGATATGCCCAAGTTCGGTTTTACAGCTGGTATATACAAGGAGGAGATAGCAATCGGAGGTCGGATACAAATGAATGATACAAGTAAACACACACGAAGCCACACACGCAACAGTTACTAGGAGTCAGTTCCCACATGTTCATCGCTAGACGCATTATGTGGTTAGTCTGACAGATGATCTAACTGTTGAAAGCAGACTAGTACGAGCCTGCGGGTGAAGGCCTGGCGAAGCACTTCGGCAGAGGCACATGGCAGAGCAAGCGTATCACAGAGTTTGATGACAACAACGCTTCCCGTGATGGAGGAACAGGGGGAAGTCATAACGCACAATGTGTACAGGATCACGGAGCACAGGGCATGGACTATTATTCACAGGAACTTGGATACCACGCGGCAGGATGTCCAGAAGGCTGCAGTTGCTGCTTGAAGAATTGCCGGATTCTGGTAGATGCTGCAAGAGCATGACACAGGAGCAAAATCAGAGAGAGCTACAGCTATACAGCGACAGGAATAGGCGAATAGCAAACACCCCACATGCTCATTGAAATAACTTAAGTTGTATGATCATGTAAATGGTGCTCTCAAATTTATGTTAATCCTTGCAGCATATATGAACTAATTGTCTGGTACATACTTTAGAGAAGTTGGTGTGCTGCACAAGTGTATTCTATCAACATGTAAGTATGTAACACCAATTGATGCAACTCAGCGGACTCAACATATCCTAACTTTACTAGTCCAGCAGCTCTCCTTTATGCTTTGTTCGTGAAGTGATGGTGTCCAATTGCCCTGAGGTTGGGATTAGTTTAAGCTCGTTCCATACCGAATATTTAGTTTGATTAAATTCTATCCTAACTTTTTTATGCTCGTTGCATACTGAATATTTAGTTTGATGAAATTCTATCCTAACTTTTCAATCTTCAGTGGGAAGAAAAGTTACTCCTAAGGTCCCTAGAACTTCTTCAGGAAGAACTCCAAGGAGCCAATAGAAGCATGTGAGGCTCCTTGGATATAGGAACTGTGCTCATCATTATCAGTTACTAAGAAGACTTACCCAATAGCCGTCGCACTCCATGATGCTACATTATAAATAACTTGTGTTCCAGCCCAAGCCTTCTGAAGTTTTCCTTTCCTTTTTTTAGTTGAAAATGTCTTGCTAAGGGCTAACAAACGGAAGGTGGGGAATTAAACATAAGTAAACTTTCAGCAAAAGAAATTCATCTGCATTAAGAAAGAAGATAAGGTTACCTTCTTGAAGTTGATTGGGTGTCAATTCCTGCGTAACATGAAATTTCCAGCATTAGAAGTATGAAGATTTCAAATCAACAAGCGACATGAAATCCTCTTCCATGATGACAATATAACAATCAAGGTTGGACAGGGATTATCAACAGGCCTTCCCATGTTGATCTAGATAATACAGCAGACAAATAGCATGAGGAGTAGACGCCATACTCAATTATTGGTAATCCATGACCCCAAGTCATGTTTCTAACTTCTACATGGATGTTTTTAATTATCCAGAACCTCAATAATCACTGTAAAATAAGCATGCTTTAGTCAGAACCCCAGGTTTCTGGATAGTTGAACGCTGACGCGATATTCAAGAATGACTGTAAGAAAGCATGTACGGTTAATAAATTCAAGGGAGTTGACAATTTTGAAGGTGAACTGAAATTTGCACACCTTAGTTTCTTTCAGCGACAGTAAGTATGCAGCCATGAAGCATGCAATCCCATCAACTATATCCTCTTGCTTAACGAGAACATATCCATCCTCTGAATCATCATTGACGTTGATGCTCTTATCATCCCAGATGTCTGCCGCACTTACGATATCCCATGATATGGTTTCATCTACTGTTACATGAGTAGTTGCAGAACTGTTCAGTTGCCAGGTTTGATTGCAATGAGCGGATAAAAGGGAATTTGTAGCATTATGCGGCAAGGTCAGTTTATGCATCGACTGTAAGACAGATTATTCTTAAAAATTCTGGTTCCAGCAGAAGTTAATAACAGTTGACGGAGAAACACACACCTGCGCCATGTTGGTATACTGACTTCTGAATGTTATCGAGCTTTTGAAGAAAATCAGGTGATTCGACCCTTGATTTTAGAAGATTACACAACTGCGAAGTAAAGGCAAAGGTGTGAGAATTAGGACAGTTTCAGAACAAAAGGCATTAGTAACTTGAAGCTCGTTTTCCCTTTCCGGTTCTCCCTAGTCTCCCACCAGCAGTACTATCACAACCCCAATAAGTGGTATGGACCAGAAAACAGTTCAGTCCACTCAAACACGGGAATATTTCGGCTCAAAATTGCCATACTCTATCCAACCAGGGCTCGGTTTTGATGCGCTGGCTCTTATGAATTAGCGAAACGTGTACTACTACAGTATTTCCTTGGCAAAAAATCACCTCACGCCCTTGAGAACACCACGGTAATTTTACTCGCTTGCACCTTGATTATTATTTAGAGCAACCAGCCAAGTTTAGAGGACACCCAACTATCCTGAACCGCTAATAATCAATTAAACCATCAACATCGCAATCTGAATTCCCAAGTCTCCTACGGACGGCAAAAAAAAAAAAAAATTGACCTGCGAGGCGCGAGATCTCCTATGCCTCACCTCGTCCGTCTCGTAGTCGGCGTCCGAGGGCGGCGTCGTAGGCGGGCCCTCCCCGTCGCTGACGTCTCCGGACCCCTCCTCGTCCGGATCCCGCGCCCCGGTGTCCCCCTCCGGCGAGGCGGCGCCGGGGAGACCGTCATCATCGGCCTCGCGCATGAGCTCGAGCGCGCGCTGGCACTGCTCCAGCACCGTCTCGAGCGTCTTCCGCCGCAGCCTCAGCTCCGCGGCCTCCGGCTCCGCCCTCCGCCCCTGTGCTGCCGACGACGAGGAGGAGGCCGAGGCGGAGGCCGCGGGCTCCATCGGAAAACCCTAGGCGCACGGGGCGGCTTCGCGGGGCCTGGTCTAACCCGCGACGGGGGAGGAGGAGGAGGAGGAGGGGGAGGGGAGAGGGAGACGTGCGCTGCTGGTCGAGTCGGAGCCGGCCGGAGGAGTGTTGCTGTGTTCGTTTCTTTTTCCCGGCGGCTTCGGGATAAGACAGAGGTGCCGGGCCCCGGTAGTTGGTGTGGCTCATAAGACACGACACGGCGCCGCCTGACGTGTGGGCCCCAATGTCCACCGGGCCCCGACGCCATTGATACGCCCATCAAGGGGGAAATAAAACCGCGAGTGGTAATGAAACTGGGAACAGACTGTCACGTGAAGTTGACGCTGTAGTATTAAACTTACTGCAATTAATTACTGGGAGGGGGGCTCAATCATCAGGGCGTGTCAAACGTTCTCAGTGCTTCTTTTCTCAAACGTGTCAAACCATTGTAATAAACAATGGTTTTAAGGCAAGAGAAAACTACTAATATTCCAGCACTATACATAATGGAGACTAGTGTCCTGGAATGTGCAAAAAGAATTGTTTGGAATAACTTGCAACCATGCCCACTAATCCACTTGCACGTACTTATATAAGAAAGTAATATATGGCTCTCACTTGCCAGCGGATCTACCGACAGTTCTGTCGCACTACACACTAGAGCAAGTGGCCAAGCGCCACGGCCGAAGGCAAGACATCACTACTACGTACTAGCAACACAGGACATGCAGGGTCCATCCGGCGATAACTTCAATCTCTAGCTAATGCCGCATTCTGGGGTCAGCAAAATCTACACTCGGATTATTATTACAAGTAAATAACAAAGATGTGCGCTGCTCCATTATGTAGGCACCAGTAACACAGTGATGGTTAATTAGCAGAAGAATCTGCCGCAGACTAACCGGAAAGCACCGTGTCCACCGCCCACTGCAGTGCCTTGCAAGGCTTGCTACAGCAGTCCGTGCAGGATTATATAGCTTCTTAATAACTACTACTAGTATGCAATAGACAGTGATCTACGTCAGGAAAGAAACTGGTACACGATGGAGACTAGTGTCCTGGAATGTGCAAAACAATTACTGGAATAACTTTGCAACCATGCCAATGATCCACTTGTATATAACAAATATATGGCTTCACATCATAGCAGATCCATCGACGCTTCTGTCGCACTACACTACAGCAAGTTGCAAGTGCCACAGTTTGACTAGCACATACAGGGTCCATCCGCCGAAAACTTTGCATCTGCAGAGAAATCTCCAGCTAAAGCCCCCATCCTGGGGTCAGCAAAATCTACACTCGGATTATTATTATGCTAATAACAAAGGTGTAAGACAAATTCAGGTACAACCAGTCCCACTATCGGCGGACAGGGTGGTAATTACAATTGGTATTAAACGAAAAATACCAGGTACAAGAGGTACCTTATGTACAAGATTTTGGGGGTGTGGGAGGCTAATCGATCAATTAGACCACACGTGGACCAGGCCCTTGGTGTTCCCCGTGTAGATCTCGTTGCGGTCCTCGTCGTAGAAGAGCGCGGTGACGTCCTCCAGGGCGTCCGCGACGGTGCTCCGGACGACGGACCTGCTGCTGTCGCCTCTCCTCCGAGGAGCGACCGTGAGGGTGGGGTCCAGGGCAGAGATCTTGGCCACGCACTTCCCCGTGAAGATGTTGCTCATGTTGATCGATCCCACGGGGGGAGCTGAGGAGGAGGTTCAGGTCAAGTTATGGACACGGATACAGCAGGTAGCATGTAAAACCAATGCACAGGTGGAATTGCTATTACCTTCCTCGCCTTCACCGGCAGCATCGTTTGTGGGGCCTCTTGAAACTGTACAGTATGAGATGATCAGGTCCTGGTCAGCCGTGATGTATATGTTGTTGGTGTTGCAGTTAGGGTGCCACAACTCATGGTCGTCAAACGACGTCACTAGCTCGCCACGGAAATTCCAAGCAGCCACTGTTCTATTGCAGAATGTCAGGAACAGATTGTTCTCGTACAGGAAGATGAACGCTGATGGGGTCATGAACTCTGTTCTGTTCACCTCAATCAGTTCAGAGTTTCTGACCTGGCCAGAGAGAGACCAAACTTAGCTCGAAATCCGTTAACGAAATTTAGGCACAAATGTTGCTGCTGCAGGTAGACGAAATAACAGCAACATACATCGATAATCTGTAGGTTCTCCTTGTCCTGCTTCACCAGAAGTTTTTCGTTGAACTGCTCGATGAAGTCAACCTTTCTGTTCGATGCAGCAACTGAGTGAAGGTTTTCAGCGGTTTCCCATCCTCTATTGACAATATCATTAGTGGAACATGATTAGTTGCCTTCTGGTATATCACGAGCATGATTCCAGGGCTGCTAAGAGAGGATTTGTGAATGTAAGAACATGTCATGACCTATCTTAGGTCAAAGATGAATACTATCAGTAGTCAGCGACGACACAAACCTTATCTTAATCTCCTGGATGTCCTTATCACATATAGAATACAGAAAGTTGTAGTTCTTTAGATCAAAAACTTTGTAGGTACTGCAGGGAAGGAACATTTAAACAGTTCAACATATGAATGCTGCCAGACTGCAATGTAAAGAAAAAATGTCACTTACCTATCATGTGCTGAAAAGGTCAATACTTTTCCATTAACATCATCAAACTCAACAAAGCCAGGATATTTCAGTGATTCAGATTGAAATAAAGGAAATCCATCATGTAGCTGGCCTCTCCGGATGTACCTAAAATGCAATTGCAAGGGGAGCGGAGATAAATTAGTCAAAGCAAATATGAAGAAAGGATAAAACTTCTACTGCTCTGAAATTAGCTACCAAACTGATCACATCAATAAAGGCTGTGACAAAGAGGAAATAAACGATAAAAGCATGTCATTCCTGAACTCAAGACAGACCAATTGGCAACTTTTTTTTCGCAAAGATAGAAAAGAGCAAAAGGCTGTGAAGTAAAGATGAGCAGTTTCTCACAAAATTTATTGGAATACATAGACAAGAAAAGCCTAAGAAGAAAGGGGGAAATGTGTAAGGTCTCTTACTCTATTGGGGTTGTTCTGCACTTCAGCGAGCTCCAACGATCTGATTCATAAACTGAAACAGTGATAAGGGAGTCATTGTTTTTATTATAGAACAAGCTCCTAATCACTTCATCGGGACTTATATTCAAATGGCATATGTGTTTGTTTGTTGCTGCCAACATGATGAGAAGTTTGTCAGGAACATAACATAACATAGCAAAATCAATTAGCATAAAAGAATGTGATTTACTTCGACTAAATGCACCACAAAGACCAGATTCGGCAAGCGCAAATATTAAATCTCTTGCAGCAACAATCTCGATAATCTTCCTTCTGCTCCCCTGTAATGGTAGCTGAGCAATACTATCGTCATATGTGTCATATTCTTCCTGCACAACCAATCAAAGGCATGCATATACTTAGTTAACAGTTTATAAATCTCCAAGTTACTAGTGATGTGAAAATATGTGCATAAATAAAAATCCAATGTTGACTTGGTACAGGTGAAAATAGAAGGCTAAAATAAGCCGGATCGAGCTTTATGGTGCCATGGAACCCTTCACCCTATGTATTCATTCACCTTTTTAGCTCATTCAGTTCATGATTGGCACATTTAACTCTCGAGGAATGAGCCGTAGTTTACAATACCGGACCAGATCCATGGTCAGTGACCATTTTAAGGGGAAAATGTGGTACAAATATAACATTTTGTTTATGGACATACATAGTGTCGAACTCGAATATTAATTTAAGCCCGGAAAACCAGCTTTCTAACTTGTGAACTGACCAGGTACTGTTGTAACTTGGCAGAGATAAGAACAGAGATTATTAACCCATGGTTCAGCCGGATGGCATGACAATCCAGCCCTCAAGCCAGACACCTTGCCAGTTCACATACTTCTCTCGATTTCAAAACCACTATGCATAGAAGCACCTGGGAACTGGGCAGTTGGAGAGCAACAACAGCTAGGAAGCATGGTTTCCAAATTTTATACTGATTGACAATATGGTGTAAATATATAGCAACCACTCCAGTTTATACTCATCATCAAGTTACAATATGGCAAACATGTTACGAAGAATCCCAGCGCAGCCACAACCCTGAGCTGAATTGCTGTTACCATCTCCGTTCCATAAAATGAGACGTATAAACTTTTCCTGAAGTCCAAACGATGTAAAGTTTGACTAAGCTTATAGAAAAAATCTGATGAGAACTATGATATTATATAGATTTAATATGAAAGCGTATGTCATTATGTATCTAATGACATTGATTTGCAAAGGTACTCCTCGACACGTTTGCTAACTTTACTGGATTAAAGATAAATTACCAGAAGAGTACCTTTGTGCCAATAAACATCCCACCACATGAAGCCACAGAAATTGCTAATGTACTGGGATGCCCCATTGCGCAAATGCCATGCTCCTACCTGGGCCTACCTCTAACAACAAACAAGATCAACCACCAATTGCTGCAACCAGTGATTGACAGAGTATGCAACCATCTGCCTGGATGGATGCCAAGGATGCTAAACATCGGAGGAAGGATTCAGATGGTGAACTCGGTGTTGTCTGCTATCCCAAACTACTTTATGGCATGCATCGAGTGGGATCAGGCCAGCATCGATGCTGTGGATAAACTGAGGAGGGCTTTTGTCTGAAAGACTGGTGAAGAGGTGAACGGAGGGCATTGCCTGGTGGCCTGGGACGTGGTGACCATGCCCAAAGCACAGGGTGGACTGAGGATAAAGAATCTGCGCCTTCATAACAAGTCCATGATGGCAAATCTGACTGCAAAGCTACTTTGAAATGGAACGGGCCCCTGTTTCACTTGGTTAGCAAACTGGTATCTGCAAAACACCATTCCGTGTCAGCCATCTGCCACTGCCACGGATTCTGCATTCTGGAAACCAATAGTGAAGCTCATCCCTGTCGTCCAGCACACCACACGATGTGTCCCCCACACTGGCAACAGAACATCCTTTTGGCATGACAACTGGACAGGGCTGGGGCGCCTTAACTACGCTCTACCAATGCTCTTCACATATGCAGAGGACCAGCAATGCACAATCGAATCCCAGAAATCGAATGGAAACTGGGACATCAAACTTCCAGCCCTCTGTCCCTCACGGCGGAAGAGCAGCTACAGGCTCTTATGACAGAACTGCTGAATCATCAAGCCCAGGCACAGCTACAAAATGACACCAGGCTCATGATTTTGACTGACAAACCCGCAACAAAAGACTACTATCGGTTATTCAGCGATCGTGGAATGCGTTGGACTCCAGCCAAATGGATTTGGAGATCAATAATACCACACAGGCACAAGGTGTTCCTGTGGCTGGCTTTCAGGCATAGACTGAACACGAAAGACAATATGGCAAACAAGAAATGGTGTAATGACGGTAGCTGTGATCAATGCCCGGCGCTGGAAAGTTTCGAACATATCGCCTTACACTGCCGCCAAGCCAATTGGGTTTGGGAGAAGCCAAACCTTGCTCACCTGGCTGCTCGAACAAATGACCTTGTCATGGAATTGAGTATTGCAGACAAGGATAGCAGAACATGGTCTGTACTTCTGGCTGCATGTTTTCTTCAACTATGGTATGCAAGAAACAACAGGATTTTTAATAACAAGAACACCACCTATGGGCTATGGGCTATGGACTATATTCAACAACATCAATCAGACACTGGACCTATGGGCTACGAGATCTGCCAAGCTAGCACCGGAACTACTGAAGTGGAAACAAAAGTTTCTACTGGCTTAATCCTTTTTTCTGATTTTTTTTTCTCCTCCAAACTTGGTCATAGATGTTTATAGTTTTTTCTAAAAACTTGGTCATAGTTTACGTCGTTTGGCTTTTGAAAAAAGATTATACACCTTATTTTGCGGAGCAGAGGTAGTATAAGAGAAAGCCTTGTCTAAAAACGGAAAAAACCCTTGTACTCGGCTACCGATTTCCTATGTGCAGAAATCTTAGGGACAGGACATTGAGATTATTGTTAGTTTTCGAGAATACAGAGCCACTAGCAGTTCATGTTCTCTAAAAAGATTTCCCAGATCTAGCCACATCCACACCTTGTTATAAGCATCGCCAGGTCAGCCAATTCATTCACTGGTACTATAATTTGGTAAGTATCCGGTCGAAGCCCTAGCATAGCAACCCTAGCCGGATACCCTTTTTCTCCGATCAGCGGGAAAAAGGGAATTCCTCAAGCGCCACTAGACTCCCCGAGAGATTCGTAGGAGTGGGGGAGGGAGCGCAGACCTGGAGCTGGAAGTTGCGGAACTTCTCGGGGCAGGAGAAGGCGGAGGTGGAGGGGGCCCCGGGGCGCGGGGGGCGGCGGTGGCCTCCACCGATCTCGCGGCGCATGAACTTGCGCACGGTGTCCACCGGGTCGCGCCGCGGGAGCTTGCGGCGGTCGGACTTCTGCCACGCGCGGCTCCGCGCGGGGGTGACGCGGAGGCGCACACGAAGCCCGGGCTTGTGGTAGTGGTCCATGGCGCCCGGCGCGCTGGCCGTGTGTGTAGCGCGGTAGGAGGACGAGGAGGATCGGGGTATTTGGGGGGTTAGGGTTTTGGGGGAGACGCCATGGGAGGGAGGGTGTGGAGGTGTGCAGGGAGGGAGATGGCACGAGAGGAAGATGATGGGAAGGAGGGGGCTTCCCGACAGTGAGTATCCAGAGTGATTACTGATTAGCGAGCGCCTCGCGCGACATTTTTAAGAAAATTTGAATTCCATTTACTCGGCGTAATTTCTCTCTTGACATTAACACCAGGTTAACTTCTTCCCTCAATATAAACATGAGGTTAACTTTTTTACATGAAACCCTCATAGACACGGCAGAATTGCTGGTATACAGAAATTGGGTAGCTTGTCGTCCACAGAGTATGATTTGCGTGAGCTACACCTATATCCAAAGCCACTAACTCATGAGCAGACTTGTTACAATTACGAAGCTCAATAAAATTCATATGCAACCTAAACTTCAAATCACCAACAATGCGCCAATGGGGCAAGATCATAGTTAGAACAGAAGACCGCATGTTGAAGATTGTTGCAGTCGGTCTAAAAAAATGGCGCGCCCTACGCCAACTTGCCCTGCTAGCTGAATTGCATTTGACATAGCCAGAACCCTAGGATCGCCTTATTTATTAGGCAGCTCAATATGCCCCCACGGCTTCGTCGACGGCTTCCAACAATCGGACGAAGATCTCAACGGGCAACGCCACAACCACCCACACCATGCAGAGATGATGGGTTAAACCGCACCGAGCCCCCGAATCAGCTGGCATGCTGCCCTCACGGGCACAGGGCCGTTGCACCGGCATCCATCTCCATCGCAAGAGCCACATCGTCCAGGAGCGCCAGATACTCCAACCGGAGATCCCGCCACTCGAGGAGGATGCCCTCCCCCACCAAACATGCGCTAGGGGATGAGAGCCCGCCACCGCCGTCGGCCGCACGGCCTTTGACCATGCGCTAGGGTTCTGTCTGAGCCGCTCGTCTCGGGAGTGACGGGAGTGTTTTTCTGACATTAGTTATTCGTGTTCCTTAAACGTGTTTCCTCACCAGAGATACCAGGTGCACACATACATACGCATACACACTGCACTCGCACAAAGCCTGCTGATATTGCCAAGTCTTAAAGCTTAAGCTATCATCAGAGAGGTCTAGCTATGCATGGAACCGTGCGTCTATCTTGGCATCGGTAAGTGAACTCTTGAACCCTGCATCAACTAGTATCACTCTCAAGCAAATAATACGGGTATGCGGGATATTGTAGGGAGCGTCGTTGTCTCACTAGGTCTGAACACCAGGATTGGCACCGCCTATGTCAGATTGGATAGGGTACATTTCTCTGCATTTAGTGAGACCAAGGTGTCATCCGAATTTATTTATTTTTTGATTGTTTGCAGCAGGTAGGCATACATATATATATATATATGGTGATGTAAATCGTGTATGACATGTGGTGTGTTTTCTCATCTAGAGATATAAAAACCTCTGGAAATATATGCATTGAGGGCAATAAAAGAGGGGTTGTTCTAGAGTCTTATATCGTATAGAAAATATCTCAGGAAATATAAAATGCGACCAAACAACCAACTGGTTTGGTTTGCTGAGACAGACCGAGTAACTATCTATTTGTATATCAATGGAATTTATTTATCATTGACTGAGAGTACACATAATAAACAGCGAAAAGCTTAAAGTACGTGTTCAGCATTGTAATAACGACCATAAATTGAAAGGCCTTACATCCTGCCATAGCCATAAGAAGGAAGTGAAGCGTAGGAGAGGCAATACATACTTGGTGAATGGAGACATATCAAGATCCGACCATTGAGTGAAATGCATAATGTCGTTAGATCCGCAGCTTGTGCGATTAGTGGATACATATGCTACTACAGAAGATGGTCATCTGGCCTTTTGGGAGTGAGAGGGAACGGGACTCTAAACCTTCTTTGTGAGCATATGGATAATACACATGCCAAGTGTATTCCTTTGGCGCGTGCATGCTGCACTTTGGGTTCCTCGCAATACACACTTGGTGAATGGAGACATATCAAGATCTGACCATTGAGTGAAATGCATAATGTCATTAGATCCGCAGCTTGTGCGATTAGTGGATATGCCGCTCCAGAAGATGGTCATCTGGCTTTTTGGGAGTGAGAGGGGTCGGGATTCTACACCCTCTTTGTGAACATACGGATAATACACATGTCGTAGTGAATTCCTTCAGCGCGTGCATGCTGCACTTTGGGTAACAAACGAATTTGTGTCCGTCTAGGAGTGTCATCGTCGTTCCTCACTGTACCATGGTTGATTGTGAACCCAGATTCTCTGGCTAACTCAGCCCATTTTTACGACTATTAATCTTTTATTATGTGAGGTGGGTTGTCGGGTGTCTCTGCACGAGAATGTGGCCACCATAGGCGCGGCACGACACGTCTCGGACATGGCAGGCTTTGCCTGGCATGGTGGCTCGATGACGTGGCGCGTGTAGTGGCAAGGACGGTCGGTAGAGAACACTTGCGAGTAAATTGGTAAAAAAACTGACACACCTTTCACTAAATTGGATAAAATACGAATGGAACTTCACCCAATGAGCTAAACATGACGAATTGCTGCTAAATGGACTCAGTGATGTCACAAAATTAGTGGGTATAAATATTTTTCACTAAAAAAAGTTACATATGTGCAATACATATGTTCAAATGCATCATATTAAGTGACGAACGTTGTTTTTTTGGATTTGGATTTGAGTGGCGATGGTGACCGCTAGTGGTGATGCTGGCGACTCATCCGGTGAACCCACCGCCGCCACGCCGGTGAGTGCCACGGGGACGGTTTTGGTTATTGGCCTCATCGAACGATGAGTCTGATGCAGAGGAGGAAGCCATCTCCTCGCCGACGATTGACTCCGCGAGATACTTGTAGTACATCTGCCGGACGTCATCGCCAGTTAAACCCAAACAAAAGGGCCATTGCATCATATGTTGCTCGGAGATTCAAAATGTAGCACATGCTTTGTTCAAACGCCCCCATGCACATAGATTGTGGACACAGATGAGAGATACTTTGATCTTTCCCTCGAATGCGGTTTTGTCTATGGCACCAAATCAATGCTTATGTTCAATAATTTGATTAGGTCCCTAGGCATATGATGGACATACTATTATTACTGATGTGGAGGGCTTTGTACAGTAAGAATGAGGCGAAACCTCTTCCAACCATCGAAGGATCCAAAATACCTTTTAGCAACTATTCTAGACTGGTTTGCAACAGCAAACACACTCCCAACGAAACTCTGTTGAAAGGCAAACAACCAATTGTGGTGGAAGGGACAAGTACTCCGCATATTTCGAAGGCCGAGAGCTCTGTTAAACCCTGGACTCGGCCTCAACTGGGTAGGCTAAGCTCACCATTAATGTTTCATATTGGATGTCAGATAGTTTTGGTAGAACATGAACTGTCTTGTATTATGCTGAAGGATGGATGATAGTCTCTGCATGCCGATTCTTTGAGAACTGCGAGTCACCTCTTGAAGCGGAGCTGCGTGCTTGCTTGATAGGATTGAGAAGTCTGCGGAGCTTAATCAACTACAGATCATGATCGAGACGGGCTTTCTCCAATTGATTGAAGGTGAAAAGTCAAATTCGCTAGATAGATCTTCGTGCCCTCATCTAGTCCGAGGTTAGAAATTTAGCTAGTGAATGTTTGTGATTTTATAAAAAGTGGAACGTTCATGAGTTAGGATTTGTCATTGCCTCGCAAACTTTGAGAGAGCAGTGTGTCCTACTGTCACCTGATTAATGTCTAGACCTGATGTTGTTCTTCAGGATCTAGAGCATGACCGCATTGTAACCCTTCTAGCTTAAATAAATTTTTGCAAGAAAAAAGTTAAGTGCTACATGCAGACATGAAACATCATAAAGAGATGACCCACATCCTACATGACTTATCCACCGCGGCTAAAAAAAAGCTCATTTTTTAAATGAGCGTGTTCTACGAAAGGAAAACAATATACTCCCTCCGTCCAGGATTATAAGTCATGCATGCATCCCTAGATCATCAATTGGATCAATAAAATATAAATTATATACACATATTATGTCATTAGAAAATATAAAATATAGAATCTAAAGTTTTTATGGCATGTTTTTAAATCTATACCTTGTACTAGGTTGGTCAAATTGATAATCTAGGGATATACGCGGGACCTATAAACCTAAACGAGGGTGTACAACACTAGTAACGTTTAGCTTGAAATTCTTGACTCCCAATCTTGCTAGCACAGAAACTTTTGCCGATGTTGCCATTTGGCGAAATGAATGATACTACGTTTAGACATGCTTGCCATTGCCAACATACGCTTACACACACCTAGAGAAAGACAAGACCGGTCAGGGAACATAAGAGGGAGGCAGTGGGAAAAAAGAGAAAGGTCAAATGGATGAGGGGGCTGACACCAAAACATGTACTCCCTCCGTTCGGAAATATAAGGCGTTTTAGATTTGCGAATCGAATGTATCTAGACGTCTTTTAGTGTATAGGTTCGTAGATGTTCGAAGTGAACTTATACGCTAAAAGTTATACAAATCTCGGGGTATGAACCCAACCTTGTCAGGACCACCTGCCGCATGTTCCATAACATTCATTATCTGATGCGTGCGGAGGCCACCAATCCCATACCCAACTACATCAGCCTTTTGACCATCTGTCATCCGGCGATGCGAATACAAGTAAGCAGCATCACCTTCCTTAGCGAGTTGATGGTTATGGTTGTCCACAAAATCCTTCACGAACCATTCGCCAGTAGCCTGAATAAGCTCAATCTCTAAACGAGCTTTGCATCCGCAACGAGTAAGAGCCTTTGGGGTTCTTTTCGGGTCAGGTCTTTCAAAGTTCGCCAACGTACGGTGTCCTTCTTTAAAGCATGTGTACAGCCGCCTGAACCGCGTTTTGCTGCCTGGCAAATATTTCACCTCCTCCTTTCTAATACTGAACCCTTTGATCTTAGCATACTCGTTATAAAACTCATATCCTTCCTCCTCACTTCTGAAGGTCTTGTTGACCACACGGAGGTACTCATCATGCTCCTCATGCTCCATGTATGCGAACTGCAATCAACGAAAAAAAAAGTTGATGTTACCACCCCAAGTAAATCATGTCTACATCATATAACCTGTCGGGAAAACATAGAGATAACATAGGTTAAAAGAAAAGGAAAACTGCATGATATATCTTTGTATGTCTTTCTCATTTACATTTCTACATCCAAGCGTACCCCCTCTATCAGTTTGTCCTTTCTTTCTTGTCAACCACTAATACCTAAGTAAATATCATTTGTGGGCGCATGTGCAAACTGAAGAAATATAGCTCACCTAATGTGAAAGTATGTATGTACTTAGAATGGGCCCCAACTTGGCAATGATCTCTAGGAATGTACTCTTCAGTAAGTATGTGAAAAACATCTGCATATCACAGCTTAAATCCTTTGAGGCACTACTTGAATCTAATCAGATTGACATGAATCTATGGTTGCATCATGAAAGAAAAAGCACTAATGCGTGGAAGCAAAAAATTTCTCGGATGCAAGATTATAAAGGAGCAAGATCATCACAGATGCAGCAACTCTGTGGTTGCATCCGATTGACATGAATCTATGGTTGCATCATGAAAAATCACTAATGAGGAAGACCGAGAGGCAGTTCCATATCCACAAGTCTCTGCCAAATTTGAGGTCATTCCGACAAAGTTTGGTTCCATACCCATTCAGATACTTTGCAATAGGCAACACCGATCCCTCCTTAGACAAGATATCTCAAGCTGAATGTTTCGCTGCCATTGGTGTTCAGCTCCGCCGCACCCCGTTCCTCTTCCTGCATCCCTATCAATTAAGCCATGATGTCCCAGCGGAGCACAACAAAAAGGAGCAAGATCATCACAGATGCAGCAACTCTGTGGATATGGAACTGCCTCTCACTGGCGGGACTATCTGTATTCGTGGGTCTAGCTGCATACCCATTATTTTTGGCAAAAAATTTAAAGTAGTATTCAGCCTAGTAAATCCAGCTACATCGCTTGGTCCAAAGAGACTGGTGTTGGGCTGCAGATTGCGCCGGCAACAACATCAAATCCTCTAAAGGTATCTAAATCCCCACTTATTATTTTCTCGATTTAGAACTAGCAAATCAAGAATTGCTCTTCCAAGTTTGAATTAGATTATCTATTGTTTGATTAGTGACTCCATCGATCCGACGATGATCTAAGTTGTAGCAGTACTGAATTTTGTGGTGTGAAACTGAAAACACTAACCGAGAGATGAAGAAGAGTAGTGGTGATTTGAAGTTATTGTGGTAGAGAGCTTCAAAGAAAAATAAGATTTGCTTCCACCTCTAAACCGGAACAATCAAGTGTTGAAGCTGAATCTGGACCGCAAACTCAAATCATTTTTCCTTCTCGCGAGCTCCAGCTTATAGTAGTTGAAGCCAGAATGGCGGTGAGGATCAACCGGAGATAGTCACACGCACAGAAAAAAATTCACCCTTTAAATTTTGATTGGATTTCTTTGTGACTATGAATACCCATTGCAAATTTTCTGTGCCCGCCCCTGCTGCCTCTCGGTCTTCCTCACCGCCCATATCATCTTCATCGTGTCTCACGGAAATGAAGAAACTAGCTACCGAGTACATCATGGCAGAAGGATCGAGGAAACACAAGCAAAAGGATCGAGGAAACACAAACCTTCTGGCGGAGATTGGGGCGGAGCTGCTCGGTCGATGGGATCTTCCACCGAGGTGAGACGGCGGTGGCGTGGATGTGATGGCGGCGGCGGGGAAGCGCTGGCCGCGGTTCTATGGAGGTCGCGAGGCGACGTCTATCCGCTCACCGCCGTGGAGGTCGCGGCGGGGCGATCGGTGAGGTCGCAGCGTGGAGGTGACGGCGGCGGCGGCAGAGGTCGCGGCGGCGTGGAGGTGACGGTCGGCGGGTCTCGCGAGCGGCGTCTGTCCGCTCGGGCCGGCGTGGAGGTCGCGGGCGGCGTGGAGGTCGCGGGCGACGGCGGACAGGAGGTCGCGGGCGGCCAGGAGGTCGCGACGGCGGCCAGGAGGTCGCGGCGACGGCAGCGCCAGAGGTCTCGGCGGCGGCCCTGGAGGTCGCGGGCGACGGCGGGCAGAGGTCGCGGGTGTGCGGTGGTCAGTCGATGTATTTAATTGATTTCAACGTTTTTTTCTCAGATTATTTAGGTGAACTCAAATTTGGGCCTATTGGGCCTAATCTATATCATTTAATCTCAGCCGTTAAAGTAAATCATACTTTTGATACTTATGAGACCGGTAGAAGGTACCGTAAAACTAGCCTTCATGGGACATTTCATGCTGGAATTATAAGCTGGATGTATCATCTTGCTCTTGCAGTTCGATAATTACCCTTAAAAAGATGGGAGCCTTCTTGATTAATAATGATGTTAGATGGAGTATATAGTCTTTTCAGCAATCAATTCTGAAATAGGACAGAACCTGATGCAGAATTTCAGTCAAAGAACTCTGTGCGGCCCCATTACTGCAGGCTACAAGACTGCAAAGATCAGAGCTTGTCCATTTGCCATTTTGAAAAGATACCCTCTAATACGGTAGAAACAAATGAAGCATTAGATTTACTTAAAATTATTGCGTTATAGCCATTCTTTCCCTGTTGAATTGATGTCTACGGCGGGCTGAATTAATATCCTCATGCTAGATGGCATATTACCATCCATCATCTCCTCCCACTTCATCTTATGCTTTGCCGATGGCAGGCACTTCCATTGAGATTGCAAATAAATCATTTTGTAATATTATTCAGCGGACAGCTACAAATTTTATTGTTAAAAACATGACCATTGCAACATAAAGAGATATACCAAAAGGGCGCTCCAATCACTGCCCATCCGCAGTAAGTAGAACGAGCCCTTGGTTGTTTTAAACCCATATTAGTAAAATCCTCTAAGTTTTGAGGTGGCCCTTCCCACTTTATAGATTTTTTAACCACCACCAGTTAAAGTGAGACAAAGGACAACCAAAAATAAAGTGATTGGTTGTTTCTAACTCTCCACAGATCCTACAACTCGAATCCCCTGACCAGCCTTTCATCTTCAAGTTAGCTGTCACCTGGATTCTTCCCCTAAAGCACATCCAAACAAAAAATTCACTTTAAGCGGCATGTATGACTTCCAAAGATCCATATTCTAGAGTCCCTCAACCCTGGATTCATAATTTCCTCATACAAGGATTTTGAAGATTAAACGCCAGATTTAGTTAGATCCCAATTCCCCATGCCTGCACCCTTAGAAAGTTGGATATCAACCAATGTATTTTTTCGCTCTTCCCATTCCCGCACTTCTTTTGGACCAAAAGACCGATTAAACAACAATGATAGACCCTCACGTTTAATCATCTAAGCCACCGTAGCTTCCTGGGTGTTGCAACATTGGAAAATTGTGGGTAATACCCCTACAAACCTAGTGCTTAATGGCGTGCAATCCTTTCCAGAACTGTGACGAACCAGCTTGATTGGAATGGAAGAATCTACCCTCTCCAAGGTATTTCTTCCTCAAGATTTGACAGCTTAGGTCTTGATCTCATCTCTCTAGTTTCATGATCCATTTCGCTAGGAGACTTACATTTCGAGTCCTAGTTTCCACAAACCCCATGACACTAAACTGTTTTGGTTTGCACAGATGCGCCCATCGCACCATGTAATATTTACGATCTTCTCCATTTCCTTCCCAGTAAAATTCAGCTCTAATCATATCAGCTGTGTAGTGTATCCCCTTCGACAGCAGATAAAAACCCAAAATGTGATTAGGGATATTATCCAAACAAGAATCAACCAACACTTTTCGCCCCCCTATCGAGCTAGGTTGACAATTCCCTAGGCGTTACCTAACTTGATTGGCCAGAACTCTAAATCCGAGGACAACAGTTTCTTATCAGACACGGGGTCCCTAAATATTTGATCGAAAAAGTGCCAGTCTCACAACTAAACGGGTTGGCCACACGCTCCTGCTCACTTTGATCAACCCCCGGCACAAAAATCTCGCTTTTTTTTTGATAGTTTATCCGCAACCCCAACATAGCCTCATAACAATAGAGTAAAAATTTCATTGTCGCCATTGAGTGATCATCTATTATCTATTATATATTAAAAGCAATATAAGGATGTTTTTCGAGACACCACGTTAAGCCACATCACTTGAATTTATTTTGATAGTTAGATCTAAAATATATGGCTAAGATTTAACAAGAGGTAATAGTTACATAACCTGTTTACAGAACTTTTTTTATTTATAAGAGAACCGATTGACACGACTTAACTCTGGTAGGACCGTAACAATTGCCGTGTTCATTAAAATAGAACCACATACGCTACCTGACCCGGCTGACTTGTGGACTCCATGAGTAAACAGCCAGCGTTCACGTCGATGTCTGTTTTGAAAATAGCCGTGTACAAGACGCCTCTCTTGGCTGGACGTGATAACTGCATGTAGAACAACACAGTCTAAAATGCATGTAGACCTGTAGTAGTTCAGAGTAGTGGAATTTTAAGATTAATGAATTCACAACATTATTCACACCATCAACGGAATGCCCCTCACTCTAAAAATTTATCCTCTTAATGATACACACAGGGCTAAGGCAACACAGATGCTTGCGAGGATGAGAATGTTCATCCACTGAATGAATATTCCGACTTAATGAGACATAGGACGTCAAACCTTTAAAAAATTGACAAAGATACACCACTAATCGATGCTCGCGAAGACGAGAATATCCCTCCACTCGAGATGTATCAGACTTAATTAGACACACATCATCAAATCCTTAAAATTGATCAAGATATAACATTAGTTGACACAGTATCGACGAAAACGTTTTGGAAACTATAAAATATTTTGGCTTAATAAACACATAGGGCTAAGTAATCAATTATTATGTCTGATATTTCGTATCCAAACAGCGTGTCGACGCTATTTTTAATTAGAGGACCTAAAAATGTAGACTTAATTCTTATGAATTATTGTCGCATATATTGTTTGGTTTGTAGGGTCAGCATATTTGAACTATTGTATATGGATTACTCTGATGCAACAAAATTAACATGCATAAAATCACATGTCATTCCAACTAAAAATTAAAATTAAAGACTGATTAAGAGTCTTGAACTATGCTAGCAAGGGGATTCATTTTGCATAACACAAAAAGTAAATGTGAGACCACATGTGTAAATCCATTATAAAATCCGAATAACGTCTCTCACACTATAAAAATTTATCGGATTAATGATACACACATGACTAAGGCAACACATATGCTCACGAGGATGAGAATGTCCCTCCATCGAAGAAATATTGTGACTTAATGAGACATACGCCGTCAAACCTTTAAAAAATTGATAAAGATACAACAATATAGTCAACGCAGGCATGCGCACGCACACGCGATCAAACTACCAAAATCTACCACATAATTAGACTACATCATCACTGTTCATGGAGCTTTAAGCACTGGTAGAAAAGGGCCCATGCGTCCCGGTTGGTAAGGGCCATTAGTCCCGGTTGCCCAACCGGGACGGGGCAATCGGGACTAAAGCTCTAACCATTAGTCCCGGTTGCCCCACCAACCGGGACAAATGGGGCACACGTATGCATCGGGCGAGGGTGTGGAGCATTAGTCGGTTCGTAAACACGAACCGACTAATAACTTCTGCCGCAGAGATTTGGCCCATTTCCGCCATGAGAGAATTCATTTAGCACATTTTGTTGCCGGCAGCATTTTCGCCACTTTTGTGCCGCGGCAGCGAATTCATTTAGGTTGTTTTATTGTTTATTTAGTGTTTTGCACTTATCAATGAAGGAACCTTATATTACACAAGATCATCATGACAACATTACATTCAATACACGGATCGAGTTCATGCACTACATACAAAAGTTGCTATTCGATGCTACCGGCCAATTTCTTGAAAGTTGCTATTTTTACAATTCCTATTGTCTATACACAGAGTAGTATTCCCTTGTGTTTAGGACTTTTGCATCCAAGAATCCCGCCAATTCCTCCTGTATTGCTCGTATGCGATCCTTTGGCAGAAGACCGTCCCGTAGACGTTCGATCTGATTTAAAAAAGGAGTCAGCCTATATGAATATGAAACTAAACACAATTTGATTGTAATTAAAAACTATAGAAATTGTTTACGTACGTGGAGTTGCTCTAAATTTCTGCCCTTCTCATCGCACGTCTGCCGGATGAACTCGTATACATAGTATCCACATAGATTGTTACCTCCTCGTCGGGCACTTGGCGACAACGAGTTCAATCAAAATAATAATCAAGCATGATAATAACTGTATCAAAACTAGAATCAAAGAGATGCGCGGATATAGCTAGTGGTGCTTACATCTAGTGGTTGAAATGTAAGCTCCTCTTTCCAAACACCACTAGCCTTGTTGGTGAACCGTTTCCAAGCGCTGCCCGGCGTAGAAAACGAATAAAATAAGTTATTAAGTACTTGATATCATAAAATTTATGAACGTTGCTGATATAGTGTCGTAATGATTAGAATTACCGCTGGAGAAGTATCTGCATGTCCTTCCACGTCTCAAGGGGTTTATGTTTCGAGTCCATGACTAGTACACGCCCTTTGTCAAGTTGAATGATTAACAGAATATAGTGATACTGCGAATGCAGAACTAATCAATTATATACTTAACATCGAGTAAGCGAAATAGAAAGTGTATACAAGACAATAACACTCACTGGAAGTTGTAAGGAAATAGTATTTCCTTTTGGTTTCTTGAAACCTTAACGCGGTACTATATTATCCTCCGTATCCGGGGCTTATTTTGAGATTAGCTTCATGAACCCAATATGGGTCAATGAAGCCAATGTCATAGATTTGTCCTCTGCTGCATTCGAGAATCTTCATTCTCGCATATTAAAGTATGATTATATACATGCAATAAACAAAATAATATAGATGGAGACTAAATTAATTACAGAATTAGTACTTACGGACAATAGGCACTCATGATCGATTTGTCCAAGGCGTCTTGATTGAATAATTGAAATAGTTCATCAAATTCAATGGATATCATGTCATCCTTATCTTTCCCATGATGCTTTTTGTAACCCTCGGACTATCCGATTAGCCCGGCCCTTGTGGCATGCATGTACCAGTTATGCAATCTTCGCATTTTGTTGGAAGATTGTTTACCTCCTCAGGTTTGACGAGAGGTTTTCCGTCTTGGTATTGGTATGCTACTTCACTCACGAGGAAGAACTCTAATCGGGATAAGTACTGGCAATACTCATACCTTGAGCGGCACTTCTCCAGACAGTGCAACTACCTCTGGATCATCTTGCTCTTGCCCCATATTTGCTCGACCCCACATTGGTTTGAGAAATCACCTTGAGAGGGCGCAAGTCTGCCTTGTTCTCCCAGCCGGCAACAGATTTTCCTTTATATCGCCCTTGAGGCTTTTTTTTTTGCATGTGTGACTTGAAAATAGAAATAGCTCATAGTGATGACGCTTTTGGCTGGCTCGTTGAAGAAGTCTTCGCATTTTTTTCACTTTGGCTTTTTTTTCTTTTCTTTGGTGGAACTTGGCTCTGGCCTTCCTCTTAAGCAAGCGAGCAGCGTTTCTTCGCAGATCAACGATGATCTCCTCTTGATTACAATCATAAGCTCTCTTGGGAGGAACCGTTGGAACTTTTGGAAGAGGCTCTTGTTTACGTTTGGCGATCGCTTACGGCGACGATGGCGTGCGCTTCGCTTTTATCTGGAGGCGCCGATGGTTCCTGGCGATGGCTGCACGGAGATTGGTGAAGGCGGGCCGGGTGAGGCGACGAAGACGGCTGCATGGCGGCGACCTCGGCGGAGGCGGGTGAGGCGGCGAAGATGGACTTGGCGTGTGATTTGAAAGCGATACAATCCTTGACCATAGAATGGTGGCGTTTTTGCATCACCAGCATCACATCCCCTTCACCGGCGGTAGTGAAGATCCAAAACCTCAAAGGTGGGCATGATTTCATCCACGCCGACAGCGTAGCCCTCTGGAACGGACGGTGTGGTAAGTTGGTGTGGGTCCAATTGGTAAGGCATAGCCGGCCACCTTCATTGATATGTTCACAACTTTGACATGTAGCTCGATGTGTCATCTACGTGATATCATCCATTGGTTAGCCAAGGAGCCATCGTTGGTGCATCATCGGCATCGCCATTGTCATCACCGGGACCTCGGTGGAAGCCACCCTTTTCGATTATTCGATAGGCGGTAGCATCGAATGCGGTGTCTTTGAGATGGGCGGTAGTACTAACTCTTTAAGTGAGTTAATTTCATCTTGTTGTTGCTTTAATCGTTCTTCAATTAAACGCATTCGCTCTTTCTGACTTTCTGCTTCAACTGCCGCCCTGTCCTTACTCCTCTGACGGCTTCTATCAGGATATTTCTTCCTCTCTTCGAGAAACCCAGTCCTCCATGATTGGGAGCCTATTGTGCCTCGTGTTCGTCCATCATGTTCCTTATTTCCAAGGGCGAGTGTGAGCTCATCATTCTCTCTATCGGGAATGAAGTCCCCATCTTTAACAGCCTTTACTGCTTTTCTCATCCTCTCGATTGGCAAGGGGTCTTCTTTATGTCGTATGTTATATATACACCTCCTTCCGAGTCCAACGTGCCCCATGCCCGTAAAACCAATTCCTTGCACGTTCTACCCAATCGCCCTGCAGGGTGATATTTTTATCACGCAGCCTGCTCAAGTTTCTCCCACTTAGGAATGCCAACCTTGTAGCCACCTTGCCCCATAGTATGGTGATACTTCTTCTTAGCGACATTCAGCTTATTCGTTTTACATTTTCTTAGCTTTTTCTGATTTCTTGTATTCCACAAACTCATCCCAGAATGGTTTTATCTTCTCAAACTGAATATTCTTGAAATCGGGAGTCTTTTTTTTCACGACATAGTCAAGGTGCAATCTTTTCTTCCAGTTGGTGAAACACTGGACCATCTTCTTCAAAGCCCACTCCCTGACCTTAGCCTCCATGGCTCTCCCATGTTGTAAGGCGTCCTCAACTGGATCCTCCGCATTTGGATCCAGCTCTATCTTCGGTAGTTTGAAATTAACCATGAGCCTCTTCCACAGTAAATCTTTGGCGTGGTTAGGGACAAATAAACATGTTCCCTCTTCATCCGCATTAGCAGGCCTATTCCAATTTCTAATGGTGATCGGATTAAGTCCCTAACGACTCCGCATTGTGCCACAAATTTGGTTGCGACAACTTGCCGGCCGATTGCCGTCTCTGATGACATCTTGATCCTGAACCTCTCATGGTCTTGCAACTTTTTGGTTGGGCCTCGTCGCTCTTTTCAAGAGATTCCTTCGATCCAGGGCTAAAAGAAGAAAGATCGCCACTATTTCTATAGATAGATAGATGATTAATTAATGAATTGATTTATATTACATGCACCTTGCCGGAGCGGTCGTCTTCTCGATTACACAAGGCATCGCCTTTGAAGGGTTCGCAGCATAGAAAACAAAAAATTTCCTACGATGTGAACTATATACCAAGATCTATATATACTAGATACAAACAACGGGCGGATGTATATCCGTAGAGAACATACCCTTGAAGACCGACAAAGCTTAACGAGTTCAACTCGTGGTTGATGTAGACGATCTCTTGCCGATCTCAAGATCGAGAGGAAGTCCTAGCGCCGCAAATTAGCAGGCATCCGTGTCAAGACACACGCTCGAGGCACCGAGCAACCTCCGCCTCGCTCCAGCGATGCAGCGGAAGCACAACTCTTTCTTGCCGAATAGCCACGGGAACATGTATCTCGCTAGTCCGAGACCATGGGGATAAATTCTAGAGGGGAGAGATCCTTCACGAGGTGTGTGAGAGACAAGTGAGGAGGAGGGGCCTTTTATAGGAGGAGGGGGAACCCCAAGGGGGTGGACGGCGCATGGGGATGCCCCTTCCCCTCCCTCCATTCATGTGGGTGGACACTCCACTCACAAAACCTCTAAATTCCCTCCACTCAAAAGTCCACTCAAAATTCCCATTAAATTTCCACCAAATTTAATGCAAACTCTCATTAAATAAAACTCTTTTATTTTATTCAGAATTTTGTCAATTACTTTAATGACAAACATTCACAAATAACCCCTTGCTAGAACTCTATTTCACATGCATAACCACTTTATGCAATTTCACCCGAAACCTGTTTGGTATCTAGTGAAATAAATTCCTGCGCTTGTTCATTCTTCGGCATGAAACATTTGCTCCAATTGGATGTCGGTGTCTCTTAAGTGTGTCACCCTACGGTTCGTGAATAATGCGGACATGATGGAGACCCTCTCGGATCAATAATCGAGCGGGATCGGAGACCCATCTGACTCCCACATTCAACGATGACTTTCTTGTGATCGTCGGAACCTTTTCGCTAGTATCTTAATCCCTTTGTTTCACGATATATTACATGTCCGAGATACGATCATTGGTATCTCCATACCTAGTTTGATCTCGTTCGACATGCACTCTTTTCTCGTTCTGTGATATAACATTCTAGTGATCAAATCACTTGCTTGCAAGCTAATCAATGTGATATCACCGAGAGGGCCAGTATATCTATCCGTCATCGGGATGAACAAATTCCACTCTCGATCCATGAGCCTCAACATAACACTTTATTAGTTACGAATCCATCTTTACAATCACCCACATTACGGTGTGGCGTTTGATGTTATCAAGAAACTCTTCGGTGTTAGTGATTGACATGATCTCATGGTCTAAGGATTAGGATCACTTCGTAAGTTGTTATAGCAATATAAACTCAATGACTTTGATCGTAATGCTATACTTCGGATGAATGTTCATCACATCATTACACTAATGTTGTGATCCGTTATTAACAACATCCAATGTCCATGATCGAAACCTTGATCATCTTGTTAATCAACGAGCTAGTTTATGAGAGAGGCATAACTAGGAACTTTCTGTTTGTTTATTAAACACACATGTATTAACGTTTCGTATTAATACAATTATAGCATGCAAAATAAACATCTATCATATACTTGGAATACACATAATAAACACTTTATTATTGCCTCTCGAGGCATATTCCTTGATCTCCCACTTGCACTAGAGACAATAATCTAGTTACATAGTGATAAATCTAACACCCATAGAGTTACGGTGTTGATCATGTTTTGCTCTAGGAGAGTTTTAGTCAATGGATCGATACATTGAGATCCGTATGTACTTTACAAATCTTTATATCTCCATCCTTGACATGCTCGCGGATGGAGTGAAACCGCGCTTAATATGCTTGGAATGCTTGTGAGACCTTGGCTCTTTGGCATTGGCAATGGCACCATTGTTGTCACAATAGATCACCATTGGGTCCAACGTTTGCCACAACTCCTAGTTCGGATATGAACTCCTTCATCCAAAGCGCTTCTGAGCCGCTTACGACAACATATTCGCCTCCGTTGTCGATCCCGCTACCACAGGTTGTTTGGAACTCCTCCAACTAACCGCTCCGCCATTCATGAGAAATACGTATCCGGATTGAGACTTAGAGTCATCCGGATCGGTGTCAAAACATCGACATAACACTTAGCGGCGAGCTCTTCTTCACCTCCATTATACAAGAAACATATCCTTAGTTCTTCGTAAGTACTTAAGGATATTCTTGACCGCTATCGATGTTCGAACACGGATCCGATTGGTACCTACTAGTCAAACTAATAGCGTGTGCCACATCCGGTCTTGTACATAGCATGGCGTACATTATAGAGCCTATGGGTGAAGCATAGGGACTTTGTCCATTATCTCTCTTTCTTCCATGAAGCGGACTTTGAGACTTACTCAATGTCTTGCCTTGCAACATAGGTAAGAACCCTTCTTACTTCCGTCCATTTTAAACTTCTTTAAAATCTTATCAAGGTATGTACTGCGATAGCCCTATTAGGAGCCTAGATCTATCTCTATAGATCTTTATGCCTAATATGTATGGCCTTCACCTAGGTCCTTCATTGAAAATTCTTTGTTTAGATAACTTTTAACCTTGTTTAAAGTTCTATATCATTCCGATCAATAATATGTCATCCACATATAATATCAGAAATGCCACATTGCTCCCACTCACTTTCTTGTAAATACAAGCTTCTCCATAAGTTTGGACAAATCCAAACTCTTTGATCACCTCATCAAAGCGGAGATTCCAACTTCGATGCTTGCTTCAATCCATAGATGGATCGCTGAAGTTTGCACACCTTGTTAGCATCCTTAGGATCGACAAAACCCTTTGGTTGTATCATATACAACTCTTCTTCAATATTACCATTGAGAAGCGGTTTTGACATCCATCGCCATATTTCATAATCAAAATATGCAGCAATTGCTAACATAATCCTAACGACTTTAGCATCGCTATGGGAGAAAGTCTCATCGTAGTCAACTCCTTGAATTTGTGAAACCCCTTTGCGACAAGTCGAGCTTTATAGATGGTCACATTACCATCGACATCAGTTTTCCTTTTGAAAATCCATTTGTTCTCCACGGCCTTTCGTGTGAGGTATTCCACCAAGTTCCATACTTGATTTTCATACATGGATTCCATCTCGGATTTCATGGCTTCTAACCATTTGTTGGAATCCGGGCTCATCATCGCTTCTTCATACGTCGAGGTCATTATTTTCATCAACCATGAAATTTATGACAGGATTTCCGTCTGACTCGGGGCTGCAGCGTCTGTTTGACTGCGAGGTTGGTAGTACTCTCTTTCGGAGTTTCATGATCATTATCATTAGTTCCCTCTTCAGCGGTGGAGCCAACTCGGAACAACTTCCGCTATGCTACTCGCCATACTTTGAAGAAGGTTCCAACCTCTTGAGTTCTACCTTGACTATTCACACCTTTCGCGAGAAACTCTTTCTCTAGAAAGGATCCATTCTTAACAACAAAACCTTGCCCTCGGATGTGATAGAAGGAATACCCAATAGTTTCTTTAGGGTATCCTATGAAGGCGCATTTTTCCGCTTTGGGTTCGAGTTTATCCGGTTGAAGTTTCTTCACATAAACATCGCAACCCCAAACTTTAAGAAATATGACTTAGGTTTGTTTCCAAACCACAATTCATCTGGTGTCTTTTCAGCAGTTTAGATGGTGCCGATTTAAAGTGAATGCAGCGGTTTCTAGTGCATAACCCCAAAATGACAAGCGGCAAGTCCGTCGGAGACATCATAGATCGAACCATATCTAATAAAGTGCGATTCTGACGTTCGACACACCATTTCATTTGTGGTGTTCGGCAGGTGTGAGTTGTGAAACAATTCCACACTCTTTCATGTGAGTGCTAAACTCGTAACTTAGATACTCACCTCCGGTCGGACCGTAGAAATTTGATCTTTCTATTACGATGATTTTCCACTTCATTACGAAATTCCTTGAACTTTTCAAAGGTTTCGGACTTGTGTTTCATCAAGTAGATATAACCGTATCTACTCAAATCATCCGTAAGTAACAAAATAACGATATCCACCTCGTGACACACTCATTGGACCACATACATCGAATGTATGATTTCCAATAAATCATCGCCTGTTCCATTGAACCGAAAGCGGCGTTCTAGTCATCTTGCCCATAAGGCATGGCTCACATGTATCAAATGATTCATAATCAAGTGATTCCAAAAGTCCATCGAATGGAGCTTCTTCATCGTTTAATGCCAATATGACCTAGCGGCGGTGCCACATATATGCGGATATATCATCATTAAGTTTAATCCTTTTAGCATCAACATTATGAATATGTGTAACATTATCATTGAGATCTATGAAATAAACCATTCATCATTGGTGCATGACCATAAAAGATTTCATTCATATAAATGGAACAACCATTGTTCTCGATTTAAATGAATAACCACATTGCATCAAACATGATCCGGATACAATGTTCATGCTCGGTCACGAGCACCGGATAACATTTATTCAAGTTTATGACTAATCCCGGCGGTAAGTGGAGAGGCAGCGTTAAATGGCGATTACATCAACGTTGATCCATTGCGACACGCATCTTGACCTCACCCTTGCTAGCGGTCGCTTGTTCGCAGCCACGATTCGAGTTACAAATATTAGCAACCGAACGGTATCAAATACCCGGTGCTCTGCGAGCACTAGTCAAGTACACATCAATAACATGTATATCATATATACCTATGTTTGCCTTGCGGCCTTCTTATGCGCGGATACTTGGGGCGATTCGATGGCGATCCTTACAATAGTAGCACTTTCGGTCGGACTTAGGTCCAACTCGGGGTTTCTTTAAAGTGGTGCGGGCTTGCCGCCGCCACTTCCTTCCGTTTTCCCTTCTTGTCTTTCTTGAAACCGGTGTTCCTATTGATCATCAACACTTGATGTTCCTTTTGATCTCCATACTGCGGTTTAAGCATTGTGAAGCTCGGGAGAGACTTCTTCATGCCTTGCATATTATAGTTCATCACGAAGCTCTTATAGCTAGGTGGCGAGACTGCGAGAACACGATGGATGCCTAAGTCAATGGGAATCGTTATTCCCAAGGACACAAGCTTATCGGCGTAACCCGACATCTTGAGTACATGCTCACTAACAATGTGCTCTTCCATCATCTGACTAAAGAACTTTTACGAAGCATTGTAGCTCTCTGACAACATGTGTGTCGAAAATCATTTTCAACTCACCCATTGTATCAAATGCATTGCCGTTTTGAAATGCTTTGAAGTTCGGCTCTAGCCCATACAATATGCCGCAATGAACTAAGTTGTGGTCCTCTGGCGAGTCGATAGACATTCTTCTCCTCGTCGGGGCATCATCAAAGGTGGGGGGCCTAACGCGCTTCTAGCACATATTGCTTTTGCGTGAGAGGAGAATCCTCAAATTCATGGCCCATTCGGTAAAGTTGCTACCGTTTAAGCTAGTTTCTCTTTCTCCATGAGCATTGAAATTAAAAGCGGTGGTGCCATCTACAGAATTTGTAAAGTTTAGACTAAGTGTATGATAGATCGAGTTCAACTAATCTATATTACGAATGAACTCCCACTCCAGCGACATCCCTCGTGTCCTTTTGGTGATTACATGAACCAAATCCACTACACCAAGTCCGATCATCACGTGAGTCGGTATAGCTTCAAAAGCGAGCATCAAATGGGCATCATATCAACTATATGACTCATGCTTAACCTTTCGATTACGTGTTCGAGGCCATGTGTACATGCTAGGCTCGCCAAGTTAGAACCTTAGTATTTGCGTGTGTAAGCTGTTTTACACCGAAATATGGTCGTGGATCCAAGAACACCCGATCATCACGTGATGTCTTGGGCGGCGAAAACATAATCGGTGCATACTAAAGGAAGAACACATTCTTATCTTGATATTTAAATGAGGGATCATCTTATTATGCTTAACAAAGCGCTAAACAAGCAATATAAGATGTAATCAAACATCATATGTTTATTAGTGAAATTATATGGTTCCCTTGGATGATCTCTATCATGTGCATCGTGGTATGATCACTATCATACCTATATGTGTAAATCCAAGGTCTATGGATTTTACACGCTATGTGTGTTGTAAGAGTATCATCTCATACTTTTACTTACAACACTACCATATCATATCACTAGCCCACAACAATCTAAACTAGACGCCTCTAATTTATCCATTGCAAGTTTTACGTGGCTTAGGGCTTTCGAGATAGAACCGTTCTTACCTCTGAACATGAACCTAACGAGGATAATCAAATTGTTGACAACTCGCTTGAAAATACATATTGACTATAGTAGGAGAGACAGACACCGCTAGCCACTTATGCAAACTAGTTGCATGTCAAGCGTGGAACAGGTCTCATGTGCGAGGACATGTAAAGCCCCCCCCCCCCGCTTCATCCCACTATGCCACCAATATCCAAAATCACAACAAAGGAGCAACAACATGATCATCATCGCCCACATACTCATATGTGTACTACCCGTGTAAAGTATCTACGCATAGATCCGGCTCTGATACCACTGAAGGGTTCGCAGCATAGAAAACAAAAAATTTCCTACGATGTGAACTATATACCAAGATCTATATATACTAGATACAAACAACGGGCGGATGTATATCCGTAGAGAACATACCCTTGAAGACCGACAAAGCTTAACGAGTTCAACTCGTGGTTGATGTAGACGATCTCTTGCCGATCTCAAGATCGAGAGGAAGTCCTAGCGCAAATTAGCAAGCATCCGTGCTCGCACACACGTTCGAGGCACCGAGCAACCTCCGCCTCGCTCCAGCGATGCAGCGGAAGCACAACTCTTTCTTTCCGAATAGCCACCGAACATGTATCTCGCTAGTCCGAGACCATGGGGATAAATTCTAGAGGGGAGAGAGATCCTTCACGAGGAGGTGTGAGAGACAAGTGAGGAGGAGGGCTCCTTTTATAGGAGGAGGGAACCCCAAGGGGTGGCGCATGGGGGCTGCCCCTTGCCCTCCCTCTTCATGTGGGTGGACACTCCACTCACAAAACTCCTAAATTCCTCCACTCAAAAGTCCACTCAAAATTCCCATTAAATTTCCACCAAATTTAATGCAAACTCTCATTAAATAAAACTCTTTTATTTTATTCAGAATTTTGTCAATTACTTTAATGACAAACATTCACAAATAACCCTTGCTAGAATTCTAGTTCACATGCATAACCACTTTATGCAATTTCACCAAAACCTGTTTGGTATCTAGTGAAATAAATTCTGCGCTTGTTCATTCTTTCGCATGAAACATTTGCTCCAATTGGATGTCGGTGTCTCTTAAGTGTGTCACCCTACGGTTCGTGAATAATGCGGACATGATCGAGACCCTCTCGATCAATAATCGAAGCGGGATCCGAGACCCATCTTGACTCACACATTCAACGATGACTTTCTTGTGATCGTGGAACCTTTTTCGCTAGTATCTTAATCCCTTTGTTTCACGATATATTACATGTCCGAGATACGATCATTGGTATCTCCATACCTAGTTTGATCTCGTTCTCGACATGCACTCTTTTCTCGTTCTGTGATATAACATTCTAGTGATCAAATCACTTGCTTGCAAGCTAATCAATGTGATATCACCGAGAGGCCCAGAGTATATCTATCCGTCATCGGGATGAACAAATTCCTCTCGATCCATGAGCCTCAACATAACACTTTATTAGTTACGAATCCATCTTTATAATCACCTGTTACGGTGTGACGTTTGATGTTATCAAGAAACTCTTCCGGTGTTAGTGATTGACATGATCTCATGGTCTAAGGATTAGGATCACTTCGTAAGTTGTTATAGCAATATAAACTCAATGACTTTGATCGTAATGCTATACTTCGGATGAATGTTCATCACATCATTACACTAATGTTGTGATCCCGTTATTAACAACATCCAATGTCCATGATCAGGAAACCTTGATCATCTTGTCAATCAACGAGCTAGTTTATGAGAGAGGCATAACTAGGAACTTTCTGTTTGTTTATTAAACACACATGTATTAACGTTTCCGTATTAATACAATTATAGCATGCAAAATAAACATCTATCATATACTTGGAATACACATAATAAACACTTTATTATTGCCTCTCAGGGCATATTCCCTTCAGCCTTCTCCCTCGCGGAAGGCAACACCTTCAACCTCAAACAAGTTGTCTACTCCGGTAAAAAGAGGATCACCCTCACCGAATTTGTTCAGAAACGTTGATACGTCTAAATTATCTTCCCCACGGATCACACGTTGGATCAACTCTTCCTTTTCTTCGTCTCTGACGTGTGGGTCCATATTTTCTGCATAGGTGGAAAAACGAATAAGTAAAAGCGGCTAAAGGAGAAAGTTAAAGAGAAACCCTAATATATACATACACAATAATAAAAATGAAGAGAAACCCTAAACCTAGCTACAAAAAGGAAACCGTGTAGTAGATAGGTAACTCTAGCTAAAATCAACTAAAATCAATATTAGGAGTTAGGTGTAAAACCTAGTTCGGAGAAACCTCGGATGCATATGAGAGGGGAACATGAGTATAAGGCTACAAAAGGGAAACTATCCAGAAGATAGGTAACACTAGATACTAACAAAATACCATATTGGAATCGATCTCGATCTCGATATCGTATTCTACCGAGAAGAACCAAATCACCGGAAAGAAAGGGAAACAATCAACACATGGCATCGATGCAATGCTCATGCAATGATGATGATACGACAAGTTAATGTGCATTGGAATGTAACCCTAAAGCATGCTCGACAAGTTAATCGGGGTTAGAGGCGAAACCCTAACTCAAGGAACTCCTAATCACCGTTAGGGTTACTAGGGTGTTCTAATTAAACTTGTTATTTAAGTTGTTGAACAATGCATGATTATGGCATAGATAGATAGTTCTCATTTTTGAACATTTTGGTATATTATTTGTATTTTTCAATTACGATTACAAGTTATTGAATTTACAAGTTTTATTCAAATTCTGAAATTATTAAATCAAATGTTTAAACCTTTTGCACCATAGTATGACAAGGATAATGATATGACAAGTTAATTTGTATTAAAAAGTAACCCTAAGACATGCTCGGCAATTTAAACGGGGTTCCGAGGGGTGAAAACCATAACTTGGCGAAACTCCGGAGTATATGAGAGGGGTTGATTTTGTTTTCTAATTAAACTTGTCTTGAAAGTTGTTGAACAATGCATGATTATAGGTTAAATAGTTAGATCTCATTTTTCTGAACATTTTGATATATTATTTGTATTTTTCTGAGTTATAAATAATTAATTATTGAATTTACAATATTATATCAATTTATGGATTTAATTAAACCATTTCAATTTAAACAAAAGAAAACATTTTTACACCGCCATTGCTAGCCACAGATGGGGCCTGTGGCCACCTCGGCCACGCACAGGAGGTGGGACCAGACCAGACCACGCCTAACTGCACCATAGAGGCACCTAGCCTCTAAAGTGGGACTGCGAGCTGGGCCCCACGCTGAGCAGACGCGAGCACCACGTCACCACGACGGGCGGCAGACGGTGGTCGGCAGCGACCACAGGGGAGCAGCGGGATTGCGGGTCAGGCATTAGAAAGAGCGTCGAGGCGAACCATATATGGTGGGCTGCCCATTATTGGTCAGCCGGGCGGCAACCGCGAGGCGGCAGGATGGTCGTCAGCGAGAGCTAGAGAGCGGAGGCGTGTGAAGAGGTGCTAGAGCACCGTGGCTCCACGAACGCGATGCGGGGTCGGGAAGCAAGGTGGCCGAGCAGGCGAATCGGCAACGGCGAGCTCGAAGATGGGTTGCGAGCTTGATTAAGGCGAGGGCGATTCCTTTGGCGTGAGACGTTAGCCTTGACGGGCGAGCTCCTCGGCGAAGCTCGGCAGCGGCAAGCATTGTGGGGTTCTGCGTAGCGTCGATGAATGAGATGGGAAGAAGAAGAAGAGGAGGGCACCGGTTATAAGCGAGGGTTTTAGTCGGTTGGTGGCTCCAACTGACTAAAGACATACGTCGATTGGAGCCACCAACCGGGACCTATACTCAATATTTTCAAGACCAGGGTTGGCAAGACGGGTCTTTAGTCCCGGTTGGTGGCTCCAACCGACATATTCTGCTTAAAAAATTTCGGTATTTTCTCTGTTCCGCCTTATTTTTTTATTTTGGGGTTTAAATTTGTATTGTTTTTAAATGATAATTAATTTGGAATTTAGAAAAACTTTAAACATAAAAGTGTTTGGATTTGAATAAATAATTCAAAACCATTTTCTACATTTAAAAAATAATTAATGTAACCATTTAAAATATGAACCATTTACAATTAAAAATGAATTAACTTATATTTTTAATATCAATTTGGAATTTAGAAAAACTTTAAACATAAGAAGTGTATGGATTTGAATAAATAATTCAAAAACATATTCTATTTTAAAAATAATTAATGTAACCTTTTAAAATGAATTAACTTATATTTTGAATATTAATTGGAATTTAGAAAAACTTTAGACATAAAAAGTGTTTGGATTTAAATAAATAATTCAAAAACATTTTCTGTTTTAAAAAATAATTAATGTAACCATTTAAAATATGAACCATTTACAATTAAAAATGAATTAACTTATATTTTTAATATCAATTTGGAATTTAGAAAAACTTTAAACATAAGGAGTGTATGGATTTGAATAAATAATTCAAAAACATATTCTATTTTTAAAAAATAATTAATGTAACCTTTTAAAATGAATTAACTTATATTTTTGAATATTAATTTGGAATTTAGAAAAACTTTAAACATAAAAAGTGTTTGGATTTAGATAAATAATTCAAAAACATTTTCTGTTTTAAAAAATAATTAATGTAACCATTTAAAATATGAACCATTTACAATTAAAAATGAATTAACTTATATTTTTTAATATCAATTTAGAATTTAGAAAAACTTTAAACATAAGAAGTGATATGGGACGGCCATGAAACCTTGAACATGATAGGTCATTTTGTGAAGGTTTTTTCGAAACATGATCAATATACCAAGTCTGGTATTTTTCCTTTCAACTATGTAACATAATATGACACCACGCGAAGGATTTTCATTGTTCGGATTGTTTTTGAATTTATTATGCCCGTTTTGAATTATCTGAATTTCTAACTATGGTCGAACCGGTGTGCATGAAGATAGGGGACGGGCATTGTTAGAACTTGCATTGGATCTCAAGAAACCACATATTGTAGTCTAAAATGATTTTTTCAAAAAATCACGCGGTAGATCATGTACCAGTAGTACAAACCGACCTTCTTCCGATTCGGCGGACATTTGTCCTTTTACCGGGATGGACGAAAGGTTTGAGATGTACCGGTTGGGATATAGTCCATGTAAGGTGGTCTAGTATTTTAGGAAAATAGGACGGTAGCATTCTGAAACGGCATTTTGGTGGTTACTTCACAAAACGACCTTTTTTTGCGCTCGGAAAATGGAAAAGGGCTTTTCCGTGCGACAAAAAGGAAAACTTCCTCCTGCAACATTGTTCTCCATACCAATGTCCACACACATGAATAATATGGGCACAACATCACAAACTATGCCATGATTCAAGACATAACATCGGTCATTTGGACCGAAAGCCATGAAACCTCGAACATCATAGGTCATTTTGTGAAGGTTTTTTGAAACACGATCAATATACCAAGTCTAGTATTTTTTCCTTTCAACTATGTAACATAATATGACACCACGCGAATGATTTTCATTGTTCGGATTTTTTTGAATTTATTATGCCCGTTTTGAATTATCTGAATTTCTAACTATGATCGAACCGGTGTGCATGAAGATAGGGAGGCATTGTTAGAACTTGCATTGGATCTCTCAAGAAACCACATATTGCGAGTCTAAAATGATTTTTCAAAAAATCACAAAGCGGTAGATCATGTACCTGTAGTACAAACCGGACCCACTTCCTACCGATTCGGCAGACATTTGTCCTTTTTACCCGGGATGGACGAAAAGGTTTGAGATGTACCTGTTGGGATATAGTCCATGTAAGGTGGTCTAGTATTTTAGGAAAATAGGACGGTAGCATTCTGAAACGGCATTTTGGTGGTTACTTCACAAAACGACCCGTTTTTTCGCTCGGAAAATGGAAAAGGGCTTTTCCGTGCGACAAAAAGGAAAACTTCCTCCTGCAACATTGTTCTCCATACCAATGTCCACACACATGAATAATATGGGCACAACATCACAAACTATGCCATGATTCAGCACATAACATCGGTCATTTGGACCGAAAGCCATGAAACCTCGAACATCATAGGTCATTTTGTGAAGGTTTTTTCGAAACACGATCAATATACCAAGTCTGGTATTTTTCTTTCAACTATGTAACATAATATGACACCACGCGAATGATTTTCATTGTTCGGATTTTTTTTGAATTTATTATGCCCGTTTTGAATTATCTGAATTTCTAACTATGGTCGAACCGGTGTGCATGAAGATAGGGGACGGGCATTGTTAGAACTTGCATTGGATCTCTGAAGAAACCACATATTGCGAGTCTAAAATGATTTTTCAAAAATCACGGGCGGTAGATCATGTACCAGAGTACAAACCGACCCACTTCCCATTCGGCGGACATTTGTCCTTTTTACCCGGGATGGACGAAAAGGTTTGAGATGTATCGGTTGGGATATAGTCCATGTAAGGTGGTCTAGTATTTTAGGAAAATAGGACGGTAGCATTCTGAAACGGCATTTTGGTGGTTACTTCACAAAATGACCCGTTTTTTGCGCTCGGAAAATGGAAAAGGGCTTTTCCGTGCGACAAAAAGGAAAACTTCCTCCTGCAACATTGTTCTTCATACCAATGTCCACACACATGCATAATATGGGCACAACATCACAAACTATGCCGTGATTCAGCACATAACATCGGTCATTTGGACCGAAAGCCATGAAACCTCGAACATCATAGGTCATTTTGTGAAGGTTTTTTCGAAACATGATCATCTAGTTAGTGAAGTTACAAGCTGCAAGATGGTTTTCGAGAGTAGGGACACCACTCCGACCAGTTTCAGGGAGATGCCGACGGAGCCCAGTCCTCCGGCATCTCCAAGAAACTGGTCATAGAGGCACTCCCGGTCCAGCCACAAAATGGGACTAACACTCAAGACATTTATTAATATTAAAAACTGAGACTACAAAACCGGGACTAAAGGCCACAAACCGTGAAAGATATCCTTCGGTCAAGCCACAAACCGCGAAAGACATGAACTAGAGTTACATAATATGAGCATGAACTTCTTGGCATATGTCATTCCTTATGACCGCTTCAGACGTAACCATGGAGCATCTTCTTTACTTAACGGAATGCTTGGGTCAGTTTTCCCGTGAAGGGCGGAATTTCATCAAACTTATTATAATCTTCTGACATGTCTGTCTTGTCCTCGATTCCCACGATGTTTCTTTTCCCCGAAAGAACTATGTGACGCTTTGGCTCATCATATGATGTATTCGTTTCTTCACATAGAAAACCTGAGACACATCATTGGCTAGGACGAATGGTTCATCTCTATAACCAAGATTGTTGAGATCCACGTTGTCATTCCGCATAACCGGTCTATCTTTACCCTTCCCCATTCAAAGTTGACCCATTTGCGTGAAACAAAGGGACCATAAAAGAGACTCCATAGTCTAGTTCCCATATCTCCTCTATGTAACCATAATATGTCTCCTTTTGTCCATTCTCGTCTATTGCATCAAAGCGGACACCACTATTTTGGTTGGTGCTCTTTTTATCTTGGGCGATCGTAGAATGTATTCCCATTTATTTCGTACCTTGGAAATTCAATACAAGAGAAGATGGTGACGTGCCAACAAGTATAGCTGATCTCCAACGGTGGAGTCATTCAAGAGATGTGTCCGCATCCAACCACCGAAAGACTTCATGTGTTCATCTGTAATCCATGATTCAGGCTTCCCCGGGTTTTTGGAGCGTACAATATTCTTGTGTTCCTCGATATACGGAGCTGCCCAGGATCCTCTGTTCCATATCCATTGGAGATGCTTCCTTCTGGTCTAGCACGGTTATGAACATATTTCTTTAAGACTCCCATGAACCTCTCAAAGGGGAACATATTGTGCAGAAATACCGGACCGAGAATGGCAATCTCTTCCACTAGATGAACCAGGAGATGCGTCATAATATTGAAGAAGGATGGTGGGAACACCAATTCAAAACTAACAAGACATTGTACCACATCCTTCAGAACCTTGGCGTAATATCTGGATTGATTACCTTCGAGATATTGCATTGAGGAATGCACACCTTCACAATGGGTACTTAACATTTTCCGTAGAAGCCCCTCAATGCAATCGGAAGCAATCACGTCATAATCACGTGATACTATGAGACTTCAGGTTTTAGAACTTTTTCTGCCATATTTATTATCCCTTTATATTAGATGAGAAGCCCGAGGCACCTTGATACCGTAAGGACTTCAAAAATATTTCCTTCTCGCTTTGGTAAGAGCATAGCACGACTTAAGTGACGCCTTTATCCGCCTTGTTATCTCAGATGCATGTTCTTTGGGTCTTTCATAATTTGTTGGTCCTCCTGCTGTGTCTTTTGTCTTCCCATACACGCTAGGAATCCTAGCGTGTTCACGCAGAGATTCTTCGTCACGTGCATCACGTCGATTGAAGAGCGGACACGCAGGACTTTCCAATATGGCAGCTCCCAAAATATAGATTTCTTCTTCCACATGGGTGCGTGTCCTGGCGACGTCGTTCGAACTGATTGACCGCGGGACCCTTTCCAAAGATTACTTCTATGTCCTTGACCATACCAAATACATCATCACCAGCAGGAGTTCAGCTTCTTCCTGATCTGCCTCACCTTTGAAATGCTTGCCTTTCTTTCTTACGGGATGATTGGTCGGAAGAAATCGTCGATTCGCTAGGTACACAACCTTCTTGCATTTATGCAAATATGTACCTTCGGTCTTATCTAAACAGTGGGTGCATGCCTTATATCCTTTGTTTGTCTGTCCTGAAAGGTTACTAAGAGCAGGCTAATCATTGATGGTTACGAATAACAACCCTCGTAGATTAAATGGCTCCTGTTTGTTCTCATCCCACGCACGTACACCTGGTTTGCCCCACAACTGTAAGAGTTCTTCAACTAATGGCCTAAGGTACACATCAATGTCGTTGCCCGGTTGCTTCGGGCCTTGGATGAGCATTGGCATCATAATGAACTTACGCTTCATGCACAACCAAGGAGGCAGGTTGTAGATACATAGAGTCACGGCCAGGTCTTTGTGGATCGCAGCTCGCTTCCCCAAAAGGATTCATGCCATCCGTATTTAGACCAAACCATAAGTTCCTTGCGCCACCGCAAAGTCCGGGAAGTCTCTCGCTTTTTCTCCACTGTGACCCATCAGCAAGGTGTCTCAACTCCCCGTCTTTCTTACGGTCTTCTTTGTGCCATCGCAACAACCTGGCATGCTCTTTGTTTCTGAACATGCGTTTCAACCTTGGTATTATAGGATCATACCACATAACCTTAGCAGAACCCTCTTCGAGGGCTCTCCTCAACATCACCGGGGTCATCTCGTCGATCTTATACCGCAACGTTGCATACCGGCATTTATCTAAATTCTCATACTCCTTACATGTAGAGGATGCGATCATTAATGCATGCATGTATCTTTTGCACATCTAATCCCGAGAGAGAGAGTCTTCTTTGCTTCAGAGGTACTCTCGGGAAGTTTGTTATGTTTTGGAAACTTGACTTCATTATTTTCAGCATCTTTTCAAATGAGGAGTCGTTAGACCACACTGCCTTCCATCGCAACAATTCCATTGTGGTACCGAGTTTTGTGCTGCCATCTTCACAATTTGGGTACAACAATTTCTTGTGATCTTCTAACATGCCCTCTAACTTCAACTTCTCATTTTCGCTTTCACGCTCGCTTTGCATCGAAATGACCCTACCAAGTTCATCGGCCGCTCATCCGATGCCCGTTCTTCACCTTTTTCCTCTCCATTGTCTTCCATTGCAGTATCATCAGATTTAGGAAACATATGATGATAGTTGTTATCATCATCTTCTTCTTCACCATCTTCCATCATAACCCATCTTTCCCGTGCTTGGTCCAGCAATTATATTTGGGCATGAAACCTTTCATAATCGGTGGCCGCGAATGATTTTCGAGGAAGAGTACTCCTTGTTGTTCCGACATTGAACACATGGACAACGTATAAATCCATTCTCTTTGTTTGCCGTAGCCACATCGATAAATTTATCCACGCCTTTGATATACCCACTACCCGCCGTCACCGTACATCCATTCCCGACCGCTCATCTCTGCATCATATAAGTAAGTTTATCAAAAATAGGACATCATAAATAGTGAAATAACCAATTCACACCGACATGAATTGTATCAATGACCTAGAAAAGATAAGATTGCTAACCTCGATCGAGGGAAATAAAGAGGAGAAAGCTCAAGTGCGTCTCGGACACCATCTATATTTTTGTTCTATGAGAAATTCAACGGGATTTTTCACTCAAACATTTCAACAAACACCTTCAATGCATGCATGAAAAAAAACTAGCACACACCCTCACACCTTACACCATTCGAAAAAACAGAGTGGAGGCAGAGGGGGCTGGGGCGTTGCATTTATAGAGGGTAAGGGGTCTTTAGTCCCGGTTGAAGCTAGCAACCGGGACTAAAGGTGCGTGCCACGCCACGTGGCTGTGGCCAAACCTTTAGTCCCCGTTGGTGGCTCCAACCGGGACGCATGCCCCCTTACAAACGGGGACCCATGCCCCTGCCCGCTGCCCAACCGATTGCAGCAGCATTAGTCCCGGTTGGTGGCGCAACCGGGACTAATGCTCCGAGGGGTCGCGAACGGATGGCCCTTTTTCCTCTAGTGAAGATTAACAAGGATACCAATTGAGTACGCTATAGAGAAGTTCAACACCTATTTAAAGGAGTTGAACACAACAAAATTTTACTTTCAGTTCACATACAGAAAAATGGCAATCAATTAGAACACAAAATTATATAGATATAAAATTTTACTTTCAGTTCATATACAGAATGCGCATATAAAACTTTGGTATACACTTCTTTGTGGCAACATTAACAATTCTCCAAGAATTTATAGACGGTTTATGATGCATCCCACATAATTAATATTTTATTTAGCATAATATTTATAGTGATTACAGAACCATGTTAATTTTAATCACAATGTTTAAATTCTATTGAAACATAATTTTTAGAAATATTGAGATGTTGCCCTCGCATTTGTGAGGGCCACCATGCTAGTTTAACTCTAAAAACAAAACTGTATCGTCTGCATACTGTAAATGTGTGATCCACCATCAATAAGATGTGGCACCAATCCCGTAGGTGGCCTTTGTCTTTTGCTGCAGTGATCATGGCTCCCAAAGCATCGGCAACTGTGTCAAACAACAACGATGACAAAGGATCGCCCTGCCGCAACCCTTTGAATGTTCTGAAATAATCTCCAAATCCTCCATTCAAATTAATGCAAACTTTTCCAGTTTCGACTGCCAGCGCAATCTAATGAATCCACTGCTCACAAAAACCCTTCTTCCTAAGAACATCACGAAGGAACAACCAGTGAATCTTATCATATGATTTCTCGAAATCTAACTTGAGAACAATGCCTTTCACATGTGTCCTCTTCAGCTGATGCAAGACCTCATGGATCACCACGACTCCTAGAATATACCGGCCAGGAATAAAGGCCGTCTGAGTGGGATGAATTATTTTATCTGCAACTCTTATCAGACATCCGGTCAAGATCTTAGTGATAATCTTGAAGATTACATTCAAAATACATATAGGGCGGTATTGTTTGATGGAGTTTGCATCTTTGATCTCGGGGATCAAGCATGATGACACCATAATTAAGCCTAGCCAGGTCTAGCTTTCCTACAAACATATCATCCAACATTTCTTTCACCATAAGTTTAATTTCACCCTATCCCAGAATTCCTTGACCGCCATTTGTCATGTAGATATGATATGCACCCTCCGACGATGATATATTAATGCATCGATCACGTAACATGCATGGGCATGCATACGCATCGCATCTATGCCATAGGCGACGTATGCACTTGCATCTACAGGGCCGCCAGCCTAGCTAGAGCGAGCGATCGAGCATCCGGTTCTAGCTTTGCTTGCATCTCCGGCCAAAGCTACAACAACCCGACCATACGCATGGCATCGATGCCAATGCCATATAGATATACGGAAGCAAAGAATCAACGTCGTAGTACGTACTGCGGCCCAAGTACGTGAGAGTGTGGCCGGCCGGCTCTGTCTATAAATTGATGATAGTTTATTCTACATTATGCGGCGGCAAGAAACAGGCCACAGTTTTCTATCTTCTTCGACTTTCTTAAACCACGATCGATCTCGCTAGCTCTCTTGCTGCAACATGAGGGTGCTGAGGGACCGTCAGAACTGCGCGTACGCCGCCGTGCAGCAGGTGCATGGCCACACTTTCCCTCCCATAGCCCAGCCCAGGTAATTCATCATCTCATCATATAGCTAATGCAACTACTACTGCACTCCGTCAGTCTCCACGTGCATTTTCTCTAAACAAGGCACCGTGCTAAATTTCTTAGTAATACATGTGTCTTAAAATTATAAAAACATTATTGACATCTCTCTTTTTTTGAGCTTTTGTAGTTTGCATCTCAGTATATATTAATATCGCGATGATACCAATTTTCTTTCACACGTAATCTCCTATCCTACTATTCTGAGTAAATGATACCGTGGGTCACCGAACTTGTCCCGCATATGCACTTAAAATCACACATCCTAAAAAACGGAACTAACCGGTCACACAACTTGCAATCACGTGTCACAAACCGTTCTGCTAGCCGGTTTTTGACAAAAACCGGTCATGTGCCCAACATGTGAGGATAAGAGCATACAGACAGGCTTTTGCAAAAAGATCTCTCTATATTTTTTATTGTCAATATGATTCCTCCGCTTGTTTTATAAAGGGGCTCACGAGAACCTTGTTGCCTTCTTTTAATGAAAATTTCAAAATTAAAGTGTCAGAAAATTGCAAAAAAAACATAGGGACATAGATAATGATTTACAATGCACGTATATAAAAACTCGTGTGAAAGTATTTTGTATTCTATCCTCGATAAAAAAGTGAAGATTTCAGATTTGAACGTAAACAGTGTAATTTTAAATGGGTCTCTGTTTTTCAAAATTTTATGATATTTATCATTTTTACTGCACTCGAAATAGTATTTGCATACATGTATTTCGTATTAGTGGCTACACATAGGTATTTCTTTTGAAAATATTTGATACTTAGTGAGCCCGTCCTCTAAAGTGAATTTGCGAATATTTATATAACTATATGAACATTTTATAGAAAACCATAAACAGCACAAATACATATTGTCTGTGTGTTGCGTTTATAAAGAAAACAAATAGGCCCGATTCTTGTAATTAGTGCTAAAAAGATAAATAGAATTAGAATCAGAATCTATTTATAAGTGCAGGGTTGCGCAAAGAAAAAGGCTTTTCACTAATATATTCATACAATTATATATGTATTCTCCTGGAGTAATATAAGAGCAAGGTTGTTTGGTGTAGTGGTTATGCTTGTTGCGCTTGCACATCAACAGTTCGAATTCCATGTATAAAGCAGTACAGGAATCGCATTTGCAAACAAAAAATAGGGGTGAACTTGAATCGTTATGTAACAAGACAGAAATGTAGTGTGGTTTTTGCAAAAGTCTGTCTGCTTTTACACTCATGTGTTGGACACTTCACCGGGTTTTGTCAAAACGGGCCAGCAGGCAAGTTTGTGACCACGGATGTACACGATTGCAAGTTGTATGACCGATTATTTCAGTTTTTAAGATGTGTAACTAAAGTGCATATGCAGGACAAGTTGAGTGACCCACAATGTCATTTACTCTACTATTCCATATGTTGGGACAAAATTATTTTGATGGAGAAATGAAATTCAGGACATTGCATATGATTTAGGAAACTATAATAAATAAAGATGGTAACTTCTGAAGTGTGATCGACATTTCATATTAGATACAATACTACACCTAGCTACCAATTTGCAGGAAAACAAATTCCGGATTTGTCTTCTCTTCATATGATCAATAATTAACTCAGCGGAATGTCAAATTAAATTTTGGCAACTTCGAATCAAACATTTTGGCCTAAATTATTTGCTTTCTCTGCCTGTATCAGCTTGAATGTTGTGAAGGAGCTCTTGAATGATTTGGAGCTTCACTTGATGATACTTGTAAGCTTTGGCCTACAAGTATTCCTCTTGTTCACAGCAGGCCTACGAAGGCGTGGCGCACCACACTTCCTTAGGAGCCTCATATGGCTGGCCTACTTGTTGGCGGACTCCGTGGCCATTTTTGTCCTTGGACATCTCGCCGTGAAAGCAAGCGGGGCGCGTCACCAGCTACTTCTCTTCTGGGCACCGTTTGTGCTCCTCCACCTAGGTGGACAGCAGACCATCACTGCTTTCTCCATGCAGGACAATAAACTGTGGAAGCGCCACCTACTGGAATTTGTCTCCCATTTAGGCATGGCTTGCTACATCGTCTCCAGGTCATCTTGGCCGGACAAGATGCTCCAGATTGCCATGATGTTCATGATGATTGTTGGGTACATCAAGTATGTTGAGCGAACGATGTGTGTTATATTTTCTAACCCAAACATGGTCAAGTTCAAGTCCGCCCTAGTTTACTATGAGACATTAGGACATGCCAGCGGCGATAGGGGTTCGAGGGCCATTGATCGTGATGAGATGGAGGCAAGACTGAATGAAATGTGTAAGCCGGTGGGTGACACGCAGCTGCTGCGTTCTTCGCGTTTTCCCTGGCAAATGGTCCTGTCAAGTACTCCATTGAATTATCCTGCTACGGTTGAATGTACGGATGCTCTACCGGTGTTGCTCCAAGATTTCAAGCAGAAGAGTGAAGTTCTTCGAGGTAAAAAGAACAATACAGACCTCTGCCCGGCCTACAATTATGTTGGCACAATGCTTTGTGCTATCTACGAAAATCTCTACACCAAGGCTTCGATTAATCATTCTTTCCTCAAAATTTTTCCAATGCTCCCACTTCCTTCTTTAATGCTCCTACTCCTCACATCATTTTTTACAATCTCCTTCCTCTTCCTTCCACTTTTTACAATACTGATGGCGCTGGCATTTTTCAAGGGTGCCATGACGAATGACCACAACCAAATCTACAGTCTAGCAGATGTCATCGTGTCCTACATATTGCTCATTGGGGCCTTAATCCTAGAGGCAACATCAATCTTTGCATGGCTCTCTTCCTACACCGTGCTGACCCAAGGACTTCAATGTGGATGTCTTACACCTCTAGTCTCCCGTGTAGTCAGGTATATTCACTCTGCTGCATGGCTGCGTAGAAAACAGTGGTCCGAAACGCTAGGGCAACACAGCAGGATCAAAAAATTCACTAGACGAGAAGGCATTATGTATTTTCTGCCTGGGTGTATTGCTAGATGTCTATACAACAAGACACTAACACAGAAACCCCTCTCTGAAGATCTTAAGAAGCTTGTCCTCAACAAACTACTGGACTTTGGAATAGGGGGTCAGCAATACTGGAACTTTGCCAGCACCCGAGGCAAGTTAGCCCTTTTGAAACGGATAGATTTGGCAGGGCCAGGAACGCATCTACACAAGAGCATCAATAATGTGGATTTCACAACAAGCCTGCTCATCTGGCACATTGCGACAGACATATGCTATTACCGGGAGGACACAAGCATCACCAATAATACCAAGAGGAAGAAGAAGATGTGCCAAGAGCTTTCATATTATATTATGTACCTTGTCTTCCATTGCGATGTCCTGCTTACTACCACAGCCAATATCATAGTTGCAATAGCTTATCAAGAGTTGGATAATATATTCAAGAAGCTACAAACAGATAATCTTAGTGTCAAGCAAGCCATCAAGTTTGTGTTTGAAGATAAACAAGAGGAGCGTCAACCTGCAGCCGATGATATGGCCTCCAGCAACAGCCAACCGGTATGTAACTACTCAGCTTTTGAAAAAGGCACTTGGAAGTTCGTAATTCCTAGGTGCTTCTACGTGCATTATGAGATGGAGTTTTTTTATCAACTTACAACACCCTAATATTTAAATAGGTTCATCAAGGTGTGAGGGAAGCCATCGAGAGTGAAATTGTATCAGAAGCTAATGCTGAAGATGGTCATCAACCAACCAACACTGCCTCCAACAGAAACCAACCACTAAATCATGTGGAACGTTTGAGAAGCACCATGGACACCATTAAATCACTAGTGTTGCCTCGCACACGCGAGGTGGCCAAGGAGCTTATCAGCATCGACAAAGAAGTTGCTTGGGACCTCATCGCAGATGTATGGCTAGAGATGCTTTACTACGTGGCACCTCGCTGTGGGGGTGAATTCCATCACGACCATCTTAGCACCGGAGGGGAGTTCATCACGCATGTCCTCCTCCTAATGCATGAGCTAGGCCCTTTTCTGCCACCACCAGCTGACTTAGTTTATTGAGTATATGATTAAATAATATTTGCAGTAAGTTTAAAAATTCAGTCAACACCATACTACTATGGAAAAAGACATAATATCCAATTTTACGTGTTATAAAAGGTTTGACCATGTGGGTGTGTGCGCGCATGTGTATGTGTTATGGTTTTCTATTGATAATGAAACATATCTATTTGTGTGAGCCACTCTGTTTATACATGGCATCGTGCTTTCCTGGATTCTACATTAAGTTTTGTTGATGATGGAAATTGGCAGCCAGTAAAGTTGTGACCATGTTTGGTTGCAGTTCCCTTCATGTGACACCTTCGACATTGGAAAAAAGACGTGTCCCTTCCTGCCCCTGTGTCTCGCCTTCTTCTCCCTCGGTTGACAGGTTCCTGGACCGTTGGGACGGCTGAGGTGGGGTAGGAGCCACCCCGGCAGTGTCTCTTTCTTGTACTTGTTCCCGGGTGATGACCCACAAGTATAGGGGGTGTATCGTAGTACTTTCGATAAATAGGAGTGTTGATCCCAACGAGGAGAAGAAGGTGTTGACTAGTGGTATGGAGCAGGAAATCTCTGTAAATACTTAGCAAATGGATTTTTAGGGGTTTTCTGATAAAGCAAAAAAATAAAGTGTAAGTAATAAAGACAACGAACAATTGCAGCAAGTGTCCCAATCCTTTCTTAGCAAAGGACAAGCCGGTGGAAATACTTATAAGGACCAAACGTTCTCGAGGACATATGGGAATTCTATCAAGTGTTTTCACTTCAAATAGCTGAGTACCCTTCTTTGGTGTTGTAAGTGTTGTGTGGGTGAACCTGTGCTAATGTACCGACCTTACTTTGACTAATACATACTTTTGATTAAACCCCTACAAGCATTCGCAACTACAGAAAAACAATTAAGTATAAACCTAACCACATCCTTAAACTTTGAGATCCTACACTCCCTTGTGCAATGGTGCCCTAACATGAGTTTAGGTTTTTGTCACTCCGGCAACTCCACAATTAGTAGCCAAATACACAATGCATTCCTCTAGGCCCATAAATGGTGAAGGATCATGTAGTCGACGTTCACATGACACCACTAGAAGAATAGCATCACAACTTAAATACTAAACCATTGAATAATATCTCAACGCAAATCCACTACTAACAACATGACTTCTCCCATGTCCTCAAGAACTAAACGAACTACTCACAAGACATCATATGGATCAATATCAAAGATGATATGGTGATGGATAACAATCTGAACATAAACAATAATCCAATGGTTCCACTCACAAGCATCAACTACAATAGTAATCAACACAGGGAAAGTTTTCCCTAAAAACTATACAAGTATTCAACACAAGTGTTACAGCGGGATGGAGTGGTGATGATGGTGCTGGTGGAGATGATGGTGTGGATGATGATGATCCCGATGAAATCTAGCTTGACGATGGTGTCGATGGCGACGATCTCCCCTCTCCGGGAAGGAATTTCCTCGGCATAAATCTATCTGCCGGAGAGCTCTTTCTCTCTCGGTGTTTTCCACCCCGCAGAGGCGGTGGAATCTTTCTATGGTTTCTCCCCTGTGTTTTATGGTTTCGAGGAGAAGATTGATACGTCGGAAACGTATCTATAATTTTTGATGCTCCATGCTTATTTAGTATCTACTTTGCTTTCCTTTGTCTATACTTTGAGGTGCTTTTACATGTTTTCTAGTACTAACCTATTAACAAGTTGCCACAGTGCCAGTTGCCTATTTTCTGTTGTTTTTGGTTCCAGAAAAGCTAGTAAGGAAATATTTTCGGAATTGGACAGGGCACATGTCAAAGTCAATAACTTTCTGTGGGGAACAAGAAGTCCAGAGGGGAGCCAGAGAGGCGTGCCAGAGTGCCCAGACCCCCCCCCCCTAGGCGCGGCTGGGCCCTGCCCCGCGCCTAGGAAGGGTGTGGAGCCCCTGGCCACCACCTCGGCCTCCCCCTTCGCCTATAAGAAGCCCCCGATGCAGAAACCCTAAGTACCCGATCAATATTCCACGAAACCTTCTGTAGCCGCCGCCACCGTCGTCCCTAGATCGGGGTCTCTTTTCCCGACCGCCGGAGGGGAGATCATCCCGGAGGCCTTCTCTCCGGTATGATGTGTGAGTAGTTCCATCTTGGACTATGGGTCCATGTAGTAGCTAGATGGTTGTATCTCCTCCTTGGGCTTTCATGTATAGATCTTGTGAGCTCCGTTCATGATCAAGATCTAATCTATTTTTAATCATGCATGTTGTGTTTACGGGGATCCGATGGATATTGAGATTATTATGTTGGTTTGATTAATGGTTTTGTCTTTATGATTCTATCATGTCTGTGTTGTTTGTGATCTTGCATGCTCTCCATTGTTAGTAGCTATCTTGGCCAAGTAGTTGCTAGTGACTCCAAGAGTGGGTATTTATGCTTGATAGTGGGTTCATGCCTCTAGTTTCCAAGGGAAGTGACAGAAATCTCTTCGGTTGTAGATGTGTTGTTGCTACTAGGGAGAAAACAACGGTCTCTTGTTCATGGAACATGTGGACTATTTACCTTACATATTTTGCTTAAAGTAGTTGTCTGTTGCTTGCAAATTAATACTAGAGGGGGTTCGGATGATAACCTGAAGGTGGACTTCTAGTCATAGATGCAGTTGGATGGCGGTCTATGTATCTTGTTGTATTGCTCAATCGAATCTCATAGGATCTTTCTGACTAGTAATTGCATTTCTATGCCTTGCTCAGTTCTTGTCAATTGCCCTGCTGTAATTTGTTTACCCTTCATGCCATGTTGTTTATCTAAGGAGAGCACCTCTAGTGAACTATGGACCCCGGTCCAATCTTTACCATTGATACATCTTCCACTGTTATTTGTTTACTTGCTGCAAACCACCATTACCTTCCACACCATACGTTTAATCCTTTGTTTCAGCAAACCGGTGAGCTTGACAACCTCACTGATTTATTGGGGCAAAGTCTTGAGTTTGTGTTGTGCAGGTATCCGCGTTGCTTGCAACAATGGTGAGATGTTTCCTTCCTCCTACTGGTTCGATAACCTCGATTTCTTACTGAGGAAAAACTTGCTGCTGTGCTGCTTCACACCTTGCTCTTGGGGTTCCCAACGAAGCGCTCGTACATCAACTCAGCGCTGCATCAAAGATATAGGCGAGAGGGCGGAGCCAGAGGTGGGCTAGGTGGGACACATCCCCTGTAGGCGCGGCCTAGGGGTGGCACGCGCCTGGCCGGTGTGGGCCCCTTGTGGTCCATCTCCGCCTCCCCTTCTGGCTTTCTTCGTCTTCTGGGAAAATATGATTTTCCGTAGTTTTTCTGGTATTTTTCCAATCTTCGCAAAATTACATCAAAACACCTCTTTTTCCATCAGAAACCTGACTCCGGCAGTTCATCGTCCAAGAATCATCCAACATGCAAAAACAGATGAAAAGACATAAGTAACACCTCTTAATAAGAAATATATCAATGAATAGAGGCAAAGTATGATATAGAATGGTGATGCAAATTGGACGTATCACCAGGGAGGCAGATCGGGGGTTCCTCCAATGCGCCTAGCCCGGGTGGTCTCTCACTGATACCTTCGATCCAGATTCACGAATGTAGTATAATAGCTTTTTCCCTAGAAGACCTAGGTTTAATCGAACCTTGGAAAGTAATGCTCAAAGAAAATAAAAAGGACACGTCTACAAGGAACAACAAAACTTTTCACTAAAAACACATGCTACTGTAGCAACTCCTTCAAAAATCTCAATTCCCCAAAACAGAACTCAAAAAGGAAAGAAGCAAATGCAAATAATGGCAGAAATTAGGTAGAAACCGATTTTTTCGAAGACCTTCTGTTGCTCAAATGAAAAATTATTGAACTAATGAAAGTTAGCTAACATACTGGGGGATTTATTCGTAAATTTTCAGCTCAATCCGAGTTAAAGAGATCCTCACAAATTTGTTTGGTGGAGGACAGAAATCTGTTTTGGAACAGCAACTCCCCAAATCTTACTTCCCTCTCATTAGAGGTCATTCTTGGCACAAAAATCAAACAAAAAGTATAAGGAGAGGTCATTACTGGAGTAATAACTTCCAAGACTCAAGAAAATTCTTGGGTTATCTCCCAACAAGTACTTTTCTTTAACGCCTTTAAGTTAGACTTGATAGTTTGAAAAGATGCTCACATAAGAAATATGAATTGAAGTAAAAGAGATCATCAAGAAGCAAATTCAAAACACATTTAAGTCTAACCCACTCCCTATGCATAGGAATCTTGTAAGAAAATAAATCAAAGAAGCACAAAGCAACAAGCATAGGAAATCAAAACAAGACTAGTAAGTCATAATGATTCAAAACATTAGAAATACTATTATATTGAAGTATCCTTCTACTATATGAATAAATTCTATTTTAAAAAGATCTCTAATAATTATAGAACATTCAAGAATGGTATATCAACCAAGTACAACTTTATAATGAACTAAATCCAAGAATAATTCATGAGTAGTCACTAGTACTATTTATTTATCCACAAACCATAATCATACCTGTATAAGCAAACAAGAAATCTTATTCCATTATAAAATCAAGAAGACCACCACATCAAAGAAAAATATAACTAGTCTTAAGTAACCTTAAGGCAACATTACCAAGTACACCAGGTACAAAGGTTATAAAAATTATACTTTCAAACTATCCTTGTTTTAAAGTTAACCTTAGTCTACAAGAATCTAATTATAACACTATAAACATAGCTATATGTTTTATAGTTAACTTTGGTCTGAACTAGTTAAGTTATAAAGCATCTCAAGCCAAATTATTCAAGCAAGCACAAATAACATTGACCACCACTGACTAATCACAAAGATTGTTTAGACCTTAGAAAGGAAATATTTTCTTCAAATGCTATTCTTTTTGCCACTTCAAACAAGAACCCTTATATCAGCAATCTTGAATAACACTTCATAGGTGTATATTTTATTGCTGCATAAATATGTGTTGTTCCCACACACTCACAAGCCCTAATAAGAAGCACAAGTGTGAAACTTATCTAAAAGGACAACACATTCTAAAGTAACCATTTCCGGAATCCAAACGCTAGAACCACGTTATCCCCGGGATTCGCGTTTATAACGTGCATCACATTACTTATGCATAAGAATATATTGCTTCTTTAAACATTAGTCCTTACCGAACCAATGATGATGATTTCAGATTTTGGATCTTATATTATCTTGAAGACCGTGAGTGCATAATCTTGCAATCACAAAAGGCAAGTTCACACTTGCTCATGTCCTTTATTTATTTTCTGTAAAGTATTTTACAAATCCAGTGTTGTCAGCACCTGCATTTGAAAAAGGTCAGAAAACACTATTTTCAATAATAATATGAGCTATTGGTTACTGATCCAAGGTGATCAGCTAATCTAGTAAATCTGACAGTTGGAATACCATTGTTCAGAACTATATCACCTAGGACTTAACAACCAATGTCGCTAGTGATTCTTGCGCCGCATATTACGCGTTGACCATAAGATTTGGAATGGGACGGAGAAGTCAGCTGTATCTTCTTCCTCTCGCATGAAGCCGGATGTGCAGGTCATGGCTGTTATTCTCGAAGCGTGCATATTAATTGGTAATTCGTAGAGGATATGCAGCATATGGGTGGAAACCCTCATCGTCCCACGATAGTTCTGGCATCTAACGGTTTGTACAAACCATTGTCGTAATTCATTATGTGGGCATGGTGTACACCAAAGAGGCATGCGAGGTCGCGAAGGGGGCAGTGATTGGCTTGGACCAACTTCTGGGCCCAACATCATGGAATTGTGGATGGGTAAGCTTCCCGGTTGTGCAACAAAAAGTTGATCTCTCATGGGAAAAGTAACGCACCTCTACAGAGTGTAAGAACTGTAACTTGTTACTCCCTGTTCCGGGAAGGAGCTGCCAATGCTGCGGGAAAGGAACTCCATGAAAGCTCTGGTAAACCCGTGAAGGCTGACGGACATAGCTTTTAAGAATAAAAGCAACCTTTGAAGAAATGTTTATGAAAACTTGCATTGCCGACGATCTTTGGTCTGTGGATGTAGTGATAGTGCATCAAACACTCCTTTTCTAGTGAATTTGCTGAGTACGCTCGTACTCAAAGTATCTTCTTAACCCTTGCTAGATTCTGAAGCCGGAATAGACAACCTCCACATCAAGTTATACTCCAGGACTCGTCATCCAAAGCCAAAGCTCTTCAATGAAGTCAAAGGAAGTCAACATATACATAAAATCAAGTGAAGAAGAAGTTACTGAATAGATAGGAATATAATCTCTAGCCAAAGAACATAATTCTGTAGTGTATTGCAATAACAGCAATACCAATCCTTAGTTAAAATACTAGTCTTAATAGTATGATAGTTCTTGCATTTTTTATCTTTGATTCTTCTCCGTAAGAAGTTCTTTCTCTCTCTTTAACCTAGAGTGTTCTCTGGATCTTGTGTAAAGAGTGAGTTGTAACCTTAACCATGTATTGGACCCGATGTGTTTCTTTTGTGCCATTATGAGGGATGTAATACTAGTGAACGGTGTTTCATTGGTGTTATGACAATGACTATGGTATACTACATCATGCAGTGGTATGCTGGGTCACCGCACCAATCACGAGGTCCGACTCATCACGGATCTCTTACACATCCACATGGTTCACATTTTCCTTCTGGTTGGGGCCAATCTTGGGTTCAACTCCTAGAATCTTTTCCGGGCAGGTGCTTGCATAGTGATCCAGCTTCTTGCACTTGTAGCACTCCACATTGCTGAGGTCCTTCTTGCTCACATAGTTGTGTCCATTGTTTCTCCCAGAGCTGCCATTGTGACCATTGTGGTGGCGGCTGTTCCCTCCACGGTGGTGGCTGCTGCTCCTGCGTCTATCGTGACGATGTCCACTACCTCCATGGTGGTTGCGGTCATCACCTCCATGCCTAGAGTGTCCATCATAAGAAGTGCGAGACTTGTGGTGAGAGCCCGAGTGCTGGTTGTTGTTCTTTCTCTTGCGGTTCTCCGCCTGTTTGTGCTTTCCCTCCAAGATTCTGGCCTTGTCCATAAGCTCCTGGAAAGTGGGGCAATAAACCACTAGCAGCTGTACCGAGAGCTCATCACTAAGGCCATCCAGGAACCTCTCTCTCCTCTTGGCATCAGTGTCAACATCCTCAGGGGCATAACGTAATATATTCAGCCACGGTGCGGTTGGTTTGGCGCAAGTTGCGGAACTCCTTCCTCTTTAGGCTCAGAACCCCTAAAGAGACGTGGTTGGTTTTGAAACCTTCCTCAAACATGGCTCGGGTAACTGTATCCAGTGGGTGGGTGATCTGGAAAGTATCCCACCAAGAAGCAGCTGGTCCCTCCAGTAGGTGAGCAGCAAACCTCACCTTTTCAGCATATGTGCATCCAACAGTTACCAGATCCTTGTTCACTGAACACAACCAGTCAAGAGCAACCATCGGCTCAAGTGCAGTAGAGAACTTTGCTGGCCTTAGCCTTAGGAACCTTGGAAGTGCATCACCTTGGGGCTGGTTGTTCCCGTTATTGTTGTTATTGTTATTGTTGTTGTTCTGGGCAGCCATAAACTGAGTCATCACATGTGTTAGCTGCGCCTGGGCTGCCATCAGCTGCTCCATCTCAGTGGGTTGACGGCGAGGCGACATCTGCGGTTCATCACAGATAAGTTTAGAAAGAGCATCTACGAAATAAATAATCTACCCATGCATTATGATCATACAACAACAAAACAAGCACAAGCAACTACACACAAGCATACATCATAAAATTGGCAAGCAAGCACCGTCCCAGGGGTTATCCTAACAGTATACAGCTACTGAAATAGTTTTAGAGGCGTTAGCAACAATTACAACCATAAACAGGCAAACAAAGGCAGAAAATAGAAATCTGGCAGAACAGTCCAGCACTGTTCACGAATTTTTCTGCCTGACTTAAACTCGTAAGAAATTTTTGCTGCTTTTTTACATATAGTACAGGAAGTTTCGCACCAAACCCTATTTTTCATATTTTTCTCAGCTACCAATAAAATATGAAAAATCTTACAGTACAGAAGGGTCAGCAGAAAACTGCAGCAGAAAAATCACGGATTTCAATCAAAACTTTGCCATAACTCATTTAGAAATTCACACAAATAATCCTAAAACTTTAGAGTATACAATAGAGCATCCTAAACACTTTAAACTAACAGAAAAAAAGTTTTACATTGATCGAGGCCTTAAACTAATGATGTATCCTAACGAACACTAATTGGTGGCCATCTAACTACTTCATGAAGAGGTTGCGGTAGGTCCTTGCATTCATGCGTTGACGCATCGCTCTACGAACCATCCATGGTGGTGGCGTATACACCTCCCATGAATCCTCGCTGGAGACATCAAAATCCACCTCTTTAGGATCCTCTTCTTCCTCATCTTTTGCTGGTTCAGCAATTGCTTCATCTCCTCCACCATCATTGCCTCCGTCCTCATCATCATCATCATCATCTTCGTCCTCATCATCATCATTGTTCCCTCCATCATCATCATCATTATTCCCATCATCTCCATTGTTGTCATCATCCTGTGGTGGATTCAACTGAGCTTGGAGAGCGGCAATTTGAGCTGCCATATCAACAATAGTCTGATCCCTTTCATGGACGGTCCCTTGCAGCTGCTCTATGGCTTGATTATTCTCCTGGACGGTCCCATTCAGCTGTCCTATGGTCGCATCCCTTCCAATAAGTGCATGCTCCAGAACATCCACAGCATCGTGTAAGGTATCAATCTCCTGTCCTTGGACCACTAGACCGTTGCTGGCAAAATCAGCTATCTCCTTTACTATCATCACCTTCTCAGCTAGAACTCCATTCTCCATCTCATATCCTCTATATGCCTCCGACGGGGCGGCATGTTGTTCCTGTTGCCCGGGTTAACCACAACGTTCCCATTCTCATCACGCCTTCTGTAGTCACGGTAAGGTGAGTCTTCTGGCAGCAGGTGTCGAACAAGATGGCACTGGCGTAATAGGGCTTCATGCAGGGCCAAGTTTATTCCAAGCTCCCAGTTGCAATACCTCTTGGTGTAGACCAGATGCACAGGGTTTGGCAAGGCGAAATCCCTGAAGATGATAGTGGTGATCTCCCAGGCGTCCTCGCCATATCCATATGTATATAGCCTTCTTCCCTTGAACATGGGCAGCGACAATCCCAATGATTGGGAGAGCTGTCACAATTGTCTTGCAAATGGCCTTGGCGACTCGATCCTAGCATACTTAGTCCTGACTTCTCCCATCTATCAATTAAAAGAGGAAAGTTTGAGAATAGCAATGATAAAGATTTATGAGAGTGAAAGGCATAAGATGAAAGACATAGTTAATATAAGCTTTAGTAATTCTATGGCTTCCTATTCCAAACCTAGGTCACGATCCTACAGTCGAAACACGGGCTCTGATACCATCTTTAACACTACAATACTGAAAAGACTATAGCTTCTATGCAACATGCCAATCCCTGGATCGGTTTATTGGCTTACATAGAACTTAGATGAAATAACAAAGTAACTTATCCGTGTATCATAAATAACGAAGATCCAGAGTATACATTTATTACAATAAAGCTTAGCTCAAAGGCTAGCTCAAACTTATTCAAGTATCAAACATAAATAAATAACTCCTTCAATCTCCAAATTGCCCACAAGCGAACAAGTGCAGATTGAAGTACCACGACCTAGCAGATCAATCAGAGTCGGAATATGCTGCAACATAAAATGTAGCAGCTCCGAAGGGTCAATACATGGAATGTATGGAAAGTAGCGCTAAATAGGGAGACAATAGCCTTAGCAACTACATGCTTATTTGGCTGGTGGAGTTGTGGCTAGCTTGCATTTTTCAAACAATTTGTCCTACTTTAATAAACCATTTTTGATTCACAACAACCCATTAAGTTCACCCATCAAGTTTTAGAAATCAGGAAATATGGATGAGCGAGAATATGTCATAGTATCAATATTAAGCAACTCATTTGTCCATAACCGGGACACGACTAAACACTTAGTTTATACACCCTGCAGGGGTTAGTACACTTTACCCATGTGACTTGGACAGCTCTGCTCGTACCACCACACTCATATTGTGTGACGATAGGGAGAAGCCCAAGAAGAGACCGTTCGGGAAGTAGATCCCCAAACCCCACTGCGCACCGGTCCCAACCTATCATTCACTACATCTCTGGCTACGTTGGGTTCGGGTCACCACGACCTATTGAGCCCAACCAGCCACCCATTCTCACTGTCACATGGCATTCTCCACCAGTATTCACACTCCGATGACTAATCCAGCCACTCCGCCCAGATAGTTCATTAACATTATATTGTTTTAGTAGAACAAAACCTTTACTTTACCAAAGCATGATCCCTTTCTCGTATCTACAGCAATGTTAAGCACATCTACCATACGGGAGCTCAACTACAAAGGATTTCCCTATCACAATACATAGGACATAGCATACAATAGTAATACCTACACATGTAGCTACCAAAAATACACTACAAATGCACAAGGGAAAATAGTAGGAAAATTCATGAACAAAATAGCAACTACTTGCCTTGACGGTAGGAGTCAAGAGTACAGTCCTCACAGAAGCAAGCGTTTCACCCGTCACAATCTACACGATACACAATTGCAACACATAAACAATCATATACAAACATAACAATGCAAGATGAATGCATGACAAGTTGAGTAAGGCTTCAGTAGCATACTACAACCTTGTTTAGTATACCTACTGTATGCATGCATGGAAAACATTTTAAAAGCATTGAAAACAAGGCATGCAATTTTAAATGGCCAAATAATGGAGCTCTAGTCCAATTATTAAACCACTGCTGTCAACTAGTTTTTAAAATCGTGGGAAAATATCTAATGTGTAGGCAACCTAAAATAGAACCAGTACCAACTAGAATCACTCAAAAAAGAGTTACAAAACTTTTTATACAATTAAAATACTCTAGAAGCCTTTTAATAGTTTTTGCAACTTCCAATATAGTAAGGTTACCTTTTAATTCACAAACAGAATCTACTTGTTCTACTGATTCCAGGGACACCTCATTTGCAATTTTATGAGTTGTAGAACTTTTCCTATGAATTTATTACTTTAAATAGGCCATTAAACTATTTAATTAATCACGGCAAAACCTTGCCGCAAAAGTCTGAAACAATTGTACAGAAATATTCTACGTGAAAAACTGAATCCAACAATATCTTATTTTTAATTTTTGGCCCAGTAGTTTAATTCCTACGAATTTTACAAGATTCAGCTAAAATCTATAATTTCTAAATTTGTTAAAAAGGACTTCCACTGTGCAGTCAACGCGACCAATGGTCAGCGCTGACGTGGCGACACATGGATTCGTCCAAATTTTGACAAATCCAAGTCAACTAATATGGGTCGGAGGGAGTAGTACTCTCTCTGTCCAGAAATAACTGACTTAGTTTTGTCTAGATTCGGATATATCTAGACGCATTTTAGTGTATAAATACATTTCAATCTACACATACTCAAGTTATTTATTTCTAGACGGAGGGAGTATATGTTAGGTCGGATAGGGCATGTATCTACATCAAGTGAGACCACGATGTCTCTTGTAATTTTCGATTTTGTGCAGTTGGCACATGCATGGTGGTGTAAATGGTGTATGTGGGTTGTGTGTTTTACCGTCTAGGCATACAAATTAAGAAGATCTCCGAAAATATATACGGACGACATTAAAAGAGGATCCAAAGAATTATTTTAGGAAATATCTTCGGAGTTAGGATATGTATTCCTGCATAACAACATGTATACCATTTGAGTTGGTACAAATAATAAATATAGAAAATATTTAGGTGTTCAGTATTGTGCTACTTATAAATTGGAAGGCCTACAACTAGAGCACCCCCTCAGGCCCTCATAACCATGAGAAGGAAGTGAAGCATAGTAGGGACAGTACATAGTTTGAGAATTGAGAGACATATTTCAGAGTCAATCTTCATTGAGTGAAACATAGTATAACACAGTTAAATCCGCATTTTGCGCGTAGCAAGTATTACACTCGTATGATACTCCAGATGATGGTCGTCTGACATTTTGGGAGTGAGAGGGATCGGGATTCTGCATCCACTTTGTGAGTATAATGATCACTCTCGTGTCTACTTTCATGCGTTACTTGATGCACTCTGGCTAACAAGCTGGACTTTCGTCCAGGAATATCATTGCTGTTTCTCTAAGTATCACAGTTGATTACATCGTGACGCCTCCCAGCTGCTACGCTGGATTATTTCAGGACTGCAAAGCTCGCAGTGCAAATCATTGGTGTTCCTCTAAGAACGTGTTTGGTTCAGAAACGGTAACTTAAATGTCAACGTAATCAAATTACTCTGGTATCGTTAACGGAATCGGTAAAAAGGAAAAACTGTTTGGCTCAACACAGGTATTGGTATCTGTTCAGAGATCCCAAGCTTTTCCAATTTGCAGAGATGATGCAGCAAAAAAACGCCCCAAATCATCTATCCAAAAATCTGAAAACTAGTCACAAATCGATCTGATCTGGACAAATTTCATAGCCAATCCATGGATGAGCGGAAAATTCCTGCGGTGGTGTTGCTCGTTGCCGGACTAGTGTGGACGGAAAAAGATTGGAGGTAGGGAATCAGGTGAGGATGAGATAAGGAAGGGGATTGGGGTGTAAGACGATGCCCGATTCGGCCGCTGACGGCGATTGCTGCCGGACTTGGTGGAGCTGCTGAGGGGCGATGGCTGCTGGACCTGGTGGAGCCGCCGACCCTCGCGAGCAGAGATACCGCTGTTAACAATTTGTTTCCGCTGGGGGAGGACGGTAATAAGATTACACTGTGGTGGGAATCGATTACGTGGTACCTGTTTACGTGGAAAGCCAAACAAACACGTTTAAGGGTATCAGATTCCACTGTAATCGGGTACCAGTGCAAAACAGCCGAACCAAACACGTTCAGTATCACAGTTGATTACATCGTGACGCCTCCCAGCTGCTACGCTGGATGATTTCAGGACTGCAAAGCTTGCAGTGCAAACTGCAGCCTCATGAAGATCTTGGATTGGTCAGACGACCAACCGTGTGTCTACCTGTGTTGTGCACTTGTGCTTATGGTGTCTGTAGTTTTGCTGCTTGAGGCGGACGGGATAGGACGCTAGCTAGGGAAGATGAACGCAGCTGGACCGTAAGGACAAGCAGACACCTTTCGCCATTTTTCCTCGAAATAGGTTTTCGTTCCCGTTTTATAAATAATGCATACCGGTGAGACCGCTGTTGGACCAGACATCACAATGCCGAAAGAAACCGGAACACACACGAGACCACTCCTGGGACAGACATCACAGCAAAGCCCAAAAGGAAAAAACAAGAGAAATAAAAGAGAAAAAAATGCCGACAACGCCGGATCGACGAAAGCGCTGGTGGCTCGTGACCGTTGTGCCCTCCGGAGAATTCCCACCACACTCCTCTGCCTTCAAATCGCCGTGTACCAAGGAGCACCTTTAAGAAGGGATGCGACGACGACGCTGCTGCCCGGACTGGTTCTAGGATTTCTCCCGATACACGGAAGGAAATGGGAGGGGGTACACCCGACGCCCTGCAAAAGGAAGGTGGCGCCCGCAGGCGTCACCGAGTCAGTGCCGACACCGCCGACAAGGATTTCTCCCGACCCCCAGAACCCATCATCCAGACAGACCGAAGCGCCCTCCCCAGCTTGACGCCCACGAACATGCACCACTACGGTCTTGAGGATACCATCGCCGTCTCTCCGTGGCAAGCTAAGCGAGGCCGACTGAACCGAAAGCAAACAATCGTAGACAAGGAGAAGCAAACAACCTCCACCGCCATAGGCGATAGCCGTCCTAATGCAGCAGCGAGAGCCGACCAGGCCCCTGGGAGCCGGAGGACGGCAGCGGCAAAGCCAGCTGGAGGGCATCCTGCACCGCTAAAAGCGGGTGCCCGCCGAACGCAACAGCAAGGACAAACTAGGCCGGGGCCCGGCCGGACCCAAGAAGGGTCCGTGAAGTCCTCGCCGCCACGCTGCAGCACGTAGGCATGTGGCTGCTACCCAACAGCCCCCTAGGATCGGCCTAGTTTGTCCTTGCTGCTGCGTTCGGCCGGCACCCGCTTTTAGCGGTGGAGGATGCCCTCCAACTGGCTTTGCCGCTGCAGACGTGGCACCAGCGCCGCCTCCTCGCCACGGTTCCTACCTTGGTACAACCAGAGCCGGCGCAGCCAGGCCCGACCCGGCCCGCCCCAGTCCAGATCGGGCCCAGAGAGCCCAGATCTGGGGGAGCAGCCCAGCCTCAGAACCCCGCCGCCACTACCTGCGAAGCCAAGGGCAGAGCCCACCGCCTCGTCGCCACCCTCCTCGCTGGAGCGCCGCCGGCCTAGGACCGCCGGAACTCCGGGGCTCTACCCAGCCGCGAGGGCCATGGCCCGAGCCGCACGTGCCCGACCACGCACAGACCTCCGCGCCACCGTGTCGCCGCACTCGCCTGGCTGCCGGCGAAGCACCACACCGCCTGCCGCCGCGCTCCGTGCAGACGCAGCGCCGCCGCTTACCTTGCAGGACCACGCCAGCTCCGAGAGCGAGAGGAGAGGAAGCCCCGCCGCCACCGACGCCGAGCGGTTTCGCCGCCAGCGCATCCCGGTGGCGGCGAGGAGGAGGGGGCGAGGAGGGAGGGAGGGCGGAGGCGCCACTCGGTCGCTCGCGGGAGCGACGCGAGGGGATCTCTACGAGCATATCTAGAGTGGTGGAAGAATTTGTTCCACGATTTTAGTATCCTTCTTGCCTCCATATATGCTTTTCTAGACCTTTTCACCTTCCGCCATTTTTCAAGGCTGCTATTTCGTGCTTCTTCATGATTTTAAAGCACAAGTTTAGACAAACAATTACCTTTTCTTATCAGGCTGATGAAGAGCACTTTTCAAAGTTGGCCTAGAAGTCATTCACACGGAAATTACCTATACCTATAGACTTAATCGTGGTCGTTGCGGCGCGCGGTGAGGCTATCTGCGAGCGCGCACTGACTCGTGCCGCTGTTTGTGGGCCTCCGCTGCTTCGTGTCGCGGTTTTTGGGCCATGGGACGAGCCTGTGCTGGCAGCCGCTGTTTGTAAGACGTTAACCCTATCTTTTCTCCTCCCGTCTCTCACCTCCCTGGCTGCGGCGGCCAAGCATCAGACGGCGACGGCGACGACCAGGCATCACGCGGAGGCGGCAACAATGCGCAGGTGAGGGGGAATGATGGGGAAAGTTCCAGGCGTCCTCTCCTCTCCTCTATCGCCTTCTCCTCCCCCTTTCTTTGTCACTACCGGCAGGGAATGGCGAGCGCTGCCACAAGCAGGTGGTGGTGGTGAACGGTGAGCACATGAGTCTCTCTCTCTCTCAAGGAGAAATAAGTTTTCCGGCGAGCTGCCTATACGCTTTAGTTCACAACATTCTGTGAGAGACTGAGAGTACCCCCTTTTAGTTGTCAAGAAATCTGTGAGGTCGAGATCAGCAGAAGAACTCACGACTCATGGTCGGCAGGCACGCGGCTTCCGCACTATCACTGGCCGATCCAGATAATAGGCAAACAAGCCCTTTGAACACATCCTCCTGCACCACAACTTCGTTCACTATAGGACGCGCGCGATACGCCGAGAATCAAAAGCCATCGGCTTATGCCAAAAAAACTGTCGGTGTATGCTACGTCGACGGTTGTTCTCGGGATAGCTTTCTGGGCAAAGATCTCCCTTAGTGGAGCGCGTGGAGGCTGTCGGCGTACAAAAAGGCGTCGGCGTACGCAACGACGACGGTTGCCTTTGGCGTAGCGGCCGTCAGAATAGCCTACCGGCCGGTTGCAAAAGTGTATTTTTTGAAATTTTTATATATATTTTTAAAATTTTAATCTTTAAAGTGTTTGACTCGTTAATCTCTTACTTTAAACATTTTTAACACTAATTTCATTTGATCTTTGATCAAATTGCAGTCTTGATCAAACTATCCGGTCGGTCATCCATCCTCACTACTCCACCTCTAGCACGCTTAACTTCACTGTTTCTTCAGAATCTGTTTCCGCAAAACAATTTATATATTATTGTCAATACTATGATATCAATTTGATTAACTCTTATATCATCACGTCACATGCTTGTATTTTTTGAAATTACAAACAATTATTTAAGTAAACAACAATGAATAAGTAAAAATATTAATGAATTCAAATAAAAATATAATGATTTTATTTTTGTATTTTTCTATTTAATATGGAATAATTAATATCTTTAAATCCATAAATCGGAATTCGACAAATAATATGTCTAAACTGATCCCAAAAATGAGAGGAATCCAAATATAATATCAATATCAACTTATCACAAACTATGTCATGATTCTAGCCATAATTTCATTTGCCCGTTTAAAATGGAAAATGGCTTTTTGGCAACCTCAAATGAGATATGTCATTTTGTGAAGGTTTCTTGATACATAATCAATATACCAAGTTTGATATTTTTTGCTTCCAACTATGTCACATAATATGATAACACGTGAAGTTTTCGCATTGTTTGGGTCGTTTTTGCATTTCTTATGCCCGTTTTAAACTATCGTCAAACTTTGTCGAACGACGGGCATGAAGATTCTTAACTCGGGCTGAGCCTCGATAAACTTGAAGTGGATCTCTGATGAAATATCATATTTTGAACCTAAAAATGATATTTTTAAAAAATCATGAGCATCGGATCATATATCTATAGTTCATATCTAACCCACTTTCTACTGATTCGGTAGGAATTTGTCTTTTTCACCCGAGATAGACGAAAAGGTTTGAGATCCCCCTATTAGGACATTGTCCATATAAGATGGTCTAGTATTTTTAAAAAATGTGATGGTAGCATTTTGAATTAGTCATTTGGTGGTTGCATCACAAAACCACCCATTTTTTGCACTCGGGAAATGGGAAATGGATTTTTGCCGTGGCGAAAGAAAAAATTCCTCCTACAATATTGTTCGCCATCCCATGATGCACATGTATGCATAATATGGACATATTATCGCAAACTATGCCTTGATTCTATCCATAAGATTGGCATTTGACCCGAAAGCCAGAAAATCTCGAATGAGATAGGTCATTTTGTGAAGGTTTTTTGAGACATAATCAATATACCAAGTTTGATATATTTTTTTCTAACTATGTCACATAATATGACACCACACGAAGGTTTCGCATTATTTGGATCTTTTTTAATTTCTTATGCTCATTTTAAACTATCTTCAAACTTTGTCGAATGACGAGCATGAAGATTCTTAGCTCGGGGCTGAGTATTGCTAAAATTGAAGTGGATCTGTGATGAAATAGCATATTGTGAACCTAAAATGATTTTTGTAAAAAATCATGAGCATTAGATCATGTACCTATAGTTTATATCTGACCCACTTCCTACCAATTTAGTAGGAATTTGTATTTTTCACCAGGGATACACCGAAAGGTTTGAGATCCCTTGTTAAGACATTGTCCACGTAAGGTCTAGTATTTTTGAAAAATGTGGTGAAAATGAAAAATGACATTTTAGCACGACGAAAAGAAAAACTTCCTATTACAACATTGTTTGTCATCCCATGATACACATGTATGCATAATATGGACACATTATCACAAACTATGCATTCATTCTAGCCATAACATTGGTTATTTGATCCGAAAGCCAGGAAACCTCGAATGAGATAGGTCATTTCGTGAAGGTTTTTTGAGACATAATCAATATACCAAGTTTGATATTTTTCCTTCTAACTATGTCACATAATATGACACCACACGAAGGTTTCGCATTGTTTAGATTATTTTTGAATTTCTTATGACCGTTTTAAACTATCGTCAAACTTTGTCGAACGGCGGGCATAAAGATTCTTAGCTCGGGGCTGAGCCTCGATACATTTGATGTGGATATCTGATGAAATAGCATATTTTAAACCTAAAAATGATTTTTGTAAAAAATCATGAGCATCAGATCATGTAACTATAGTTCATATCTGACCCACTTCCTATCAATTCGGCAGGAATTTGTCTTTTTTACCAGGGATAGACCGAAAGGTTTGTGATCCCCCTGTTAGGACATTGTCCGTGTAAGGTTGTCTAGTATTTTTGAAAAATGTGGTGGTAGCATTTTGAATTAGCCATTAGGTGGTTGCTTCACAAAACCGCTCATTTTTTGCACTCGGAAAATGGAAAATGGTTTTTTGGCGCGACAAAAGAAAAACTTCCTCCTTCAACATTTTTTGCCATCCCATGATGCACATGTATGCACAATATGGACACATTATTATAAACTATGCATTCATTCTAATAACATTGGTCATTTGATCCGAAAGCCGGGAAACCTCGAATAAGATAGGTCATTTTGTGAAGGCTTTTTGAGACATAATCAATATACCAAGTTTGATATTTTTCCTTTTAACTATGTATGTCACATAATATGACACCACACGAAGGTTTTGCATTGTTTGGATCGTTTTTGAATTTCTTATGCCCATTTTAAACTATCGTTAACTTTGTCAAACGGTGGGCATGAAGATTCTTAGCTCGGGGCTGAGCCTCGATAAACTTGAAGTGGATCTATGATGAAATAGAATATTGTGAACCTAAAAATTATTTTTGTAAAAAATCATGAGCATCAGATCATGTACCTATAGTTCATATTTGACCCAGTTCCTTCCGATTTGGCAGGAATTTGTATTTTTCACCAAGGATAGACAAAAAGGTTTGAGATCCCCCTGTTAGAACCTTGTCCATGTAAGGTGGTCTAGCAGTTTTTAAAAATATGGTGGTAGCATTTTGAATTAGCCATTTGGTGGTTGCTTCACAAAACCGCCTGTTTTTTGTACTCGGAAAATAGAAAATGGATTTTTGGCGCGAAGAAAAGAAAAACTTCCTGATGCAACATTGTTCGGCATCCCATGATTCACATGTATGCACAATATGGACACATTATCACAAACTATGCCTTGATTTTAGCCAGAACATTGGTCATTTGACCCGAAAGCCAGGAAACCTTGTATGAGATATGTCATTTTGTGAAGATTTTTTGAGACATAATCAATATACCAAGTTCAATATTCTCCCTTCTAACTATGTCACATAATATGACACCACGCGAAGATTTCACATTGTTTGGATCGTTTTTGAATTTCTTACGCCCGTTTTAAACTATCGTCAAACTTTGTTGAACGGTGGACATGAAGATTCTTAGCTTGGTCTAAGCCTCGATAAACATGAAGTGGATCTATTATGAAATAGCATATTTTGAATCTAAAAATGATTTTTGTAAAAAATCATGAGCATCAGATCATGTACCTATACTTCATATCTGATCCACTTCCTACCGATTCAGAAGGAATTTGTCTTTTTCACCAGGGATAGACGGAAAGGTTTGAGATCCCCTGTTAGGAACTTGTCCATGTAAGGTGGTCTAGTATTTTTGAAAAATATGGTGGTAGCATTTTGAGTTAGCCATTTGGTGGTTGCTTCACAAAATCGTCCGTTTTTTGCACTCAGAAAATGGAAAATGAATTTTTGGCACGACGAAAAGAAAAACTTCCTCTTGCAACATTTTTTTCATCCCAAGATACACATGTATGCATAATATGTACACATTATCACAAACTATGCATTCATTCTAGGCATAACATTGGTTATTTGACCCGAAAACCAGGAAACCTCAAATGATATAGGTCATTTTGTGAAGGTTTTTTGAGACATAATCAATATACTAAGTTTGATATTTTTCATTCTAACTATGTCACATAATATGACACCACGCGAAGGTTTCGCATTGTTTAGATTGTTTTTGAATATCTTATGACCATTTTAAACTATCATCAAACTTTGTCAAACGGCAGGCATGAAGATTTTTAGCTCGGGGCTGAGCCTCGATACACTTGATGTGGATATCTGATGAAATAGCATATTTTGAACATCAAAATGATTTTTGTAAAAAAACATGAGCATCAGATCATGTACATATAGTTCATATTTGGCCCACTTCCTACCAATTCGGCAGGAATTTGTCTTTTTTACCAGGAATAGATCGAAAGGTTTGTGATTCCCCTGTTAGGACATTGTCCATGTAAGTTTGTCTAGTATTTTTGAAAAATTTGGTGGTAGCATTTTGAATTAGCCATTTGGTGGTTGCTTCACAAAACCGCCCATTTTTTGCACTCGGAAAATGGTAAATGGTTTTTTGGCGTGACGAAAAGAAAAACTTCCTCCTGCAATTTTTTTTGCCATCCCATGATGCAAATGTATGCATAATATGGACACATTATTATAAACTATGCATTCATTCTAGCCATAACATTGGTCATTTGATCCGAAAGCCGAGAAACCTCGAATAATAAAGATCATTTTGTGAAGGCTTTTTTGAGACATAATCAATATACCAAGTTTGATATTTTTCCTTCTCACTATGTATGTCACATAATATGACACCATGCGAAGGTTTTGCATTTTTTTTGCATCGTTTTTGAATTTCTTATGTCCGTTTTAAACTATCGTTAACTTTGTCAAACGGTGGGCATGAAGATTCTTAGGTCGGGGCTGAGCCTCGATATACTTGAAGTGGATATATGATGAAATAGAATATTGTGAACCTAAAAATTATTTTTGTAAAAAATCACGAGCATCAGATCATGTACCTATAGTTCATATTTGACCCAGTTCCTTCCGATTCGGCAGGAATTTGTATTTTTCACCAGGGTTAGACGAAAAGGTTTGAGATCCCCCTGTTAGAACCTTGTCCATGTAAGGTGGTCTAGTAGTTTTAAAAAATATGGTGGTAGCATTTTGAATTAGCCATTTGGTGGTTGCTTCACAAAACCGCCTGTTTTTTGTACTCGTAAAATGGAAAATGGCTTTTTGGCGTGAAGAAAAGAAAAAATTCCTGATGCAACATTGTTTGGCATCCCATGATTCACATGTATGCACATTATGGACACATTATCACACACTATGCCTTGATTTTAGCCATAACATTGGTCATTTGACCCGAAAGCCAGGAAAGCTTGAATGAGATATGTCATTTTGTGAAGATTTTTTGAGACATAATCAATATACCAAGTTCGATATTCTTCCTTCTAACTATGTCACATAATATGACACCACGCGAAGGTTTTGTGTTGTTTGGATCATTTTTGAATTTCTTATGCTCGTTTTAAACTATCGTCAAAATTTGTCGAACAGTGGACATGAAGATTCTTAGCTCGGGCTGAGCCTCGATAAACATGAAGTGGATCTACGATGAAATAGCATATTTTAAACCTAAAAATGTTTTTTATAAAAAATCATGAGTATCAGATCTTGTACCTATAGTTCATATCTGATCCACTTCCTACGGATTCGGAAAGAATTTGTATTTTTTACCAGGGATTGACGGAAAGTTTTGAGATCCCCCTGATAGGAACTTGTCCATGTAAGGTGGTCTAGTATTTTTTAAAAATATGGTGGTAGCATTTTAAGTTAGCCATTTGGTGGTTGCTTCATAAAACCGCCCGTTTTTTGCACTCAGAAAATGGAAAATGGTTTTTTGGCGCGATAAAAAGAAAAACTTCCTCCTGCAATATTGTTCGCCATCCCATGATGCACATGTATGCACAATATGGACACATTATCACAAACTATGCCTTCTTTCTAGCCATAACATTGGTATAACATTGGTAATTTGACCCGAAAGCCATGAAACCTTGAATGAGATAAGTCATTTTGTGAAGGTTTTTTTAAGACATAATCAATATACCAAGTTTGATATTTTTCCTTCTAACTATGTCACATAATATGACACCACGTGAAGGTTTCGCATTGTTTGGATCGTTTTTGAATTTCTTATGCCTGTTTTAAACTTTAAATAATGTTTCACTTAATTTATATTTATAAATGTGTAATATTTGAATGTAGATAGATAGATCTTATTTTTATGCAAATTTTGATATATTATTTGTATTTTTCTGAATTAGAATGATTTAGTTATGATTTTTTAAAGATTAATAAGGTAAAAAAGAAAAGTAGCTATGCCGAGGACAGCCGTCGGCGTCGGCGTAGCTATTCTATGTCGACGGCTGCTTGGAGGGGGCTGGCCTAGTCACGGTCTACACCGACGGCCCCAACGTTTGGCCGTTGGCGTAACGCCGACTGTTAGCGTCTCCGCCCAGTCGTGTAGTGGTTCCTTCCTAGAGAGACGAGAGAGGACGGTAACATCGTGGGTTTTAACATAGATAAAGGCACCATTGAACAACATCCTATTTGTATTTTTTTTTATTTTTAGGATTACCCTCGAAATAGCCTTTCGCCCCGCTATATATACTAGTATATCAACCACCCGATACAACTATATGCGAACAATGTTGGGCGAAACAACATTTTCGATACTGCTGATGTTTATTAATGAATCGTGCTATTGAGCGAACGTGAGGTTTTTAGCTCCACGGAGCATACACCCCATCCGGCGGCCACAAGGTGAGCATCCAACGACACAGCCAATTTCAAAATAAAAAAATAAAAAATAAATGCCATGTAAAAAAAAAGAAAATGTCCCGGCAACTTAGGGTGTGTTTGGTAGCCTGTGCCACTAGGAATTTACTCTCTCACTTGAGATATGCTGACCTCATACAAGCTGACCCAAGATTCTGTGGTTGTTTGGTAGCCCCGTATATGTTGAGACAAGCTGAACTAATACTTTGTTTGGTGGCAATGCATGGACTGAGATTGACCCAAAAATGAAGTAATTACAGGGCAGTCCAGACTCTTACACAAAGACCCTTAAACAAAACAAAAAAAGCAATCGGCCCCTTCTTCTCCACCTCGCCATGCTGGAGCTCCTCGTCGGCGGTGGCGGACCGTGGGGTGCTGGATGCAGTGGTGACGGAGGAGTGACCTGGCAGAGGGCGGTGGTAAGCCGGCGCGACCTGCTGCCTCTGCTCATCGCGGGAGGAGGGGGCCCGCGGGAGAGGAGGATGATGGCTTTGAGAGATTGGGAGGGTGCCGACGGGAGACGACGAGGGCGACCGACGGTTCGGAGGTGAGGAGGCCGCCGCTGCAAATCGAGAGATGAGGGGGACGCGGCGGCCAGTGGAGGTCCCTTGTTCATCCGATGGCAAGGACGGTTCTTGGTCCATGGAGGCGTGAGGAGGTGGTGTTCCTTGCAGCAGAGGTCGGTGACGACTGAAGGTGGCGGCGCAGGGCGGCGTCAAGAGGAAGGGAGGAAGTGGAGGCCGCGTCATGGAAGGGCGGCGGCGGAGGTGTTCATCATGTTGGTCTGAGGCCGCGTCATGGAAGGCCACGTCATGGAGAGCAGTTTTTTGGGGAGGGGGGATGGGGAGCGGGGGCTGTGACCCCTGTTGGTCTCAGGCCCAGGCGCGTGCGTGCGGGGGAGATTTTTGGGCGACTCCAGCCCTGCCGAGGAGCGAAGCTCGATTTGAGTTTCTCTATCGGGCAGGGCTGAGAGCCCTTATTCGTGCGAGGTGGGCACTGCCCGAGCGAGAGAACCGGTCTACCAAACGTGTGAATCGCTAAAATTCTTGGTTGAGATGGGAATATTTCGGTTGGACCAGTCTACCAAACACGTCCTTAGGTTCGCGTGTGCTCCAAGGGACTAGGGAGTGCACGCTTTTTTTCTTAGATTTTGGGTTATTAATAGATCGATGGAATTTCAAAAAAAAATAGTAAATGGTTTGCCTAGCTAGATCGTGTTGTGATTTTTCAGAAGCTGCCCATGCTTCGAAATTACGGCCCTGGCTGGCTATCCCACATGCGTGCGCGCGCCTAGCTACGACATTCATTCTCGATCTGGCGAGCTCTGGCTCTAGAGTAGCTGATCTAGGATGCTTGTTGGAGCTGCGTAGATCGTACACATGGCAGAACTAGGGTCGATTAATAGAGAGAGAGAGGAATCCGAGACAAGGAACGTTTGCCCAGTGTACTGATTCGATCTTAATATCTTGTGGGCAGTATCTGCAGATATGCTCCGATCCATAAAGGTTCTTCCTGCCATGGATGGATCGATCCATGCATGCCATTGCCTATTCAATTCCAATCACGAGCCGGCCACTGCGTTCCCGTGATGAGAGAGAGAGAGACGGAGCTGCCGCTTAAAGGCGACGCCGCAGGGCTTGCGTGCGCATGCAGGCTACATGCAGAGAGCATGCACGTAGCTAGCTAGGTCACGTACCCTGCCCGGCCGGGGGCCAAAAACTGTCCTCGCCGGAGACACGCACTGGCAATGGGGCAGAGTCGCATAGATCGGCGACCAAACGCATTGCCTGCGTAAATGCCTTCTAACGGGTGACGGCAGATCGACCCCTCATCGGGTGCTCCTGACTGCGTAAATGATGGATGCGCAGGCAGCGAAGAGCCTGCCACACAAGAGAAGATCCGAAGCAACGGTCGATCGATCAGAGCACAAGTAGCGAAACCGATCCTTGTCAGGGACAAATGCTTGCATTCCATGCATGGCCATCCTAGTCCTCCTCCTGCTCAATGGTACACACGAATAATTTGAATTCTTCTTTCTTCTTCTTGGAGAACCAGTATTTCGTCCCGCTTTATAAATAAACCGCAAACAAGTATAAGGTTCCACAGTTCCACGGGCACCAAAGTGGCTAAAAATAAAGGAAAAAGGGTAGTCGATCCAAGGACACCGAGGCAACAACACAACACAGCAAACCCCAAAATGAAAAACGAAAAAAGGAGGCACGAGAGAACGCCCTCTAGGGTTGCTCCTCGGGATCAGCAATCGCTAAGTGCCGCGTCACCGCTATCAACACCTAAAGGATCCGTCCAGTGCACTCGATCCCGCTGCTTAGATAGCGGGTACCACTGCTGATAAATTAGAAAAGCAAAAATAGAGTCAGATGCCCGTCTCGAAAAGATCTTCTTGGTCACCATTTTATTACGAAGAATGTTCCAAAGAGTTCAGGTAAGGGCCGCAAACACTAGCAAGAAGAGGTGGAGCCTCCCTCCTGGCCGGTTTGCCTCCGTCTCCAGGAACTCGCCGAGATCCCGAGCCTGCCAGGCAAGGCCTAGGGCTTCCTGGACAAAGCTTCACAGAAACTGAGCGACAAGACACGTAAACACTATGTCGGTATATGTCTCCGGTGTCCCACACAATGGACACAACCCATTGCCAGGGCCATTCCTCTTCGCCACCTTTACAAATAATTTGAATTTCAGGCTTGCTACTTCTCACCGAGGATACCTTAGACCGAGCTCGATCAACTCCGTGGCCATTTGATTTGGATTATGATTCGTGTTTGTTTGAGTTGTAAGTGTGTCGTGACCGAGTTTTCTTCGGTTGAAATTGCGGTTGCAACAAATAAGATATGATGACCGCTAGATTTGCATTGTGATTCGTGCTGGAAAGGAGTTGCAAGTGTGTTTTAACTGATTGAGAATTAATCGGTCGACCGACAAATAGTCACCCCTTTAAACTTTTACAACAGAAAAATAGACAATCGACAAGTAGCAAATTTGTAAGTATGTGGACACATCGTCTCCCATTCAACACACACATCTCAAATGTAACATAACCATCGAGGGCAAAAAAACTCGTGTGGTGGGAAACATACGTCTTTGCCTCCAAGAATGAAAACCCGTGACTGTCGATCGATACATGCCTCCCGTTGGTGTAGCCGCTAACTTGCTTCGTCTTGTGACCTTAGGGCCATGGAGACGTGGTGGATCCAGATTTTTGTTGGCGGAAGGGCTTTGTTTTCTCATGTTTTTGAATTTTATTTAGGGGTTCTCTTCTACTTAGTAAAGTGTGGTTGTGTCAGTGGCGGCTCCCTGAATATAGAATAATTCCTCGCCGTGTAGCCCGTGTCCTGACAGTGTATAGTGTTGTTGGAGGGCCTCTGGAGGTGTGTATTCGGTGGATCTTGCTAGTTTTGGTTAGTATTCCTTTTGATCAAGTTTCTTCATTAGTGATAGTTGGTGCTCTCGTGTGCTGCTCCTTTGGCAGTTGGGATCTTAGCACGATGACTTTCAGTCTGTCTATTACAATAAACTCTACTAGCACAAGTTTTGTCCGTCTCCAAGCACGAGGACGGCGGCGGGTCTTCGGTTCGCTAGACTGCTTGTAGTCTTCTGTGGCCTTAGGGATATTGATACGTGGTGGATCTAGGTCTTTGTCAGTGGAAGGGATTTGTTTTCTATTTTTATTTATTTTGGTTAGGGTTTGTGTCCTACTCAGTAAAGCGTGGTGTCTCCCTCAATATAGAATAAAGTCCTCCCCGTCTAGCCCATGTCCTGACGATGTGGATAGTGTCGTCAGAGGGCGTGTGGAGGTCTTTCGATGGTTTTGGTTAGTATTCCTTTTGATCCAATTTTTCTCTTCATTAGCGAAGGTTGTTGCTCTAGTGTGTTGGTCATTTGAGAGTTAGGACCTTAGCACGATGACTTTTAGTCTGCCTATTATGACAAGTTTTGTCCGGCTCCGAGAGCTAGGATGGCAGCAAGTCTTCGGTCGCTCATGTGCTTTTTTTTGGCAAATAGGACTTTGGCATTAAAAGAAACATCGAACATCACAAAACACCTCAACAAAAACGAAAAATACATCGAAATCAATGAGATGCCCTTTATCTTTAACCTTCAGACCGTGTCGACGGCGCGCCGTCGTTGCCGCTCCTCCCAAGGTCAGACTGACGTTGTTGGTTGCGGATGGGAAGTCGCCGAACGGGCCTAGAAGGCCACATCTGTCCCGGATCCGAAGAAGGATGAACCGCCGATGAAACTCCTTGACGATTCGAAGATGCTCATAGCTAGAAGAAGTCCTTAAGGACCGTACCATTCCCACAACCTTCTCGACCTTGCCGTCGAGATGGTGCTGAAGCCGGGAAGACTTTATTTGAGAAGACGCTGCCGCCACCACCCGAGTGCCACCCCACCAAACCTTCATACTAAAAACAGGAAAACAAAGCCCTCCCGCCGACAGGGGCCGAGATCCACCCTGCGTCCATGGCATGAAGGCCACAGGAGCGCGGCAGATCGCCGGTGGCGTCGGCGGGAGGCACGGGAACCCTAATCGCCTCCTTAGTCTCTTTGGAGAGGCGAAGGGGGTACGGGAGTTGGCCAAGACCGCTTCTATCTACGATCTTTGGTCACTCGAGTGCTGATAGTCTTCGCTAGATGGTTCAGACCTGTTTGTAATATTTATTACTCCATCCGTCCTAAAATAGATGTCTTAGGTTTTTTAAAATTTAGATGAATTAAATAGTGTCTAGATTCATCTAAATTTTGACAAATTTAAAACATTTATTTGGAGACCGAGGGAGTACTTTTGATTCTTTGTTCCGTTCGTTGAGTATTACAAATAGATCAAATGACTCAAAAAAAATACACCTCTCAAACTACTATATGCACACGTACATATCTACCCGGCGAGGACGCACCTTGCCTGGACGTACTCGTGGCTTGGACCGGCCAGGGTGGAAGTTGTCAGTACGATATGTTACGCACCTAGAGGCTAGTTTATGAGCCATGACGACATGAACCAACTTTGGATGCCCACCACCGCCACCGGGTACACCCTGACCCCCACCCGTTTGGCCGACGTACGCGCGAAACGGTCGAACCCACACCCGCGTAGGAGTATATACCGACGCGCGCGACCGACCGACCGATGGACCGATCGAGCGAGCAGTGCATGCGCCCACGTCGTCATCTCCCATTAATTCCCCTTGGCCGATCGAGCGAGTCGGACAAAATCCGGAAGAGAAGCTCAACACCACCAGAGGCCCAGGCCCCCCTCCCCGACCGCGACGTCCCGTAGTATCGCGCGCGGACATGACCACGGCGCCGCGCGAGGAGGGCGCCGCCGTGGACCTGTGGGCGATGGCCGCGGAGCTGGAGCGCCAGTTCGCGGGGTACAAGGAGCGGTTCGCCGAGAGGACGAGCAGCTGCGTCGTCGACGACATCGTCGCCGCCGCCGATGGCGACGACGCTGTCGCTCTGCTCGTCGTCGACGGCGGTGGCGCGAGCAGCGGCGGCAGCGAGGAGGAGGAGGAGGAGGCGGGAGACGGCGGCGACCGTGGCGGAGGAGGCGTGCGGGGGAGGATGTACGAGGCGTACACGCGGCGCCGGGACGAGAGGCTGCGGTCCGTGTGGCGCGCGCGGATGGAGCGCAAGGAGGCCGAGGTGATGGCGCTGTGGGCGCAGCTCCGGGGCGGCGGGCCGACGGCGGCGGACTCCGACGGGTGCTGCATCGCCGGAGAGGTAGGTAATTCCGTTACCGATGGATGCATGATGGACCGACGACGACGACTTTCTTCTCTGCCGTGGCTATAGCTGTGTGCGGTCGCCGTCACGACACGTACGTTCTTCTTTTCTTGGACGGTTTAGTTAGACCTCTTCAAACGTACGTACACGTCGACTTCGCGGTCGATCTCGTCTATACTATACGGAGTAGCTAGCCGAGCGAGTACCGTGGCTAGATGACACGACTAGTAGTACATACCCCGGTGCATTTCCATCTGAATTGATTGCCCCAAATCAATGCACGAAAGCCGAAAGGATGCATGAACATATGCGGTTTTGTCTTGGTGTGTTTATGCATGGGCGCGTGACGTTGATCCCTTCTTCGGATGCATGTTAGTATGAGCTAGAGATGATCGGTTCTGGCTAGCTCATCGGCCTGGAGCTTTCACCAGCGACAGACGTGACGTCTTCCTCTTCTGCCCAAAAGTATGGGTGACGCCGGTGCAATTTAGCCTAGAGGTGAGATCGACACTAGCCGCAATAAAAATGGAAATGGTACACATATTATTCACGACCACAAAGCACCTCACACCACACGACACGACACGACTGTCGACATTAGGTTTTAAAATGTCACTGATATATATTACTATGTGTACTTGTATTCTCCTGAGCCGGCGGCCGATGCGTTATCACCTCATGCCCAAAACTATATATATGAGCTGCAATTTAGCAAAACGGCGATTTTGACGTGCATAGCGTGCATGACCCCACACTCTCTCTCCTCTGCTGCATGCAAACTTTACATAGATTAACCTATTTTCTTTTATATTGTGGTATAGTTTAAAACGCTTATAGATTTTTAATTACAAGTTCACTTTAAAAACCGTTTGCACATCTGGGTTTTTAACGGAGAGAGCTTCAAAATAAAACTAATATTAACTATATTTTGACAATATTTAAAAATCGATTTTTGAAATTGATAAAACAAAAAAAGTTATATGAAACTTGGTGGTTTTTTATTGCTAATACAGTCTCTTTCTTTATGTTTCAAACTTTTCCATCATAATGAGAAAATAGTTGACAAAATCCTTCGAGTTGAAAAAATAAAATATATTAAAGAAAAACAAGAAACCAATAATACAATATGTTTCATTGTGAATCATGACATTTCATTATGTTTCGAAATTTAAATTTGCAATTTTATTAATTTTGGGCTTGTTTAAAAGATTTAATAAAAATAAATACGCTGGTTCAAAAAGATTTTTAATTAGATAATTATTTCAAATTATATGACTCTTTTAAATCTAGTATTCAGAGTTAAAAGGAATGGGAGAGAGTGTCATAGATTTGTCAGATGTTGTACTATGTGCATGCAAAAGATTCTTTTTTATACAAATCTCAAGGCAAAAGGAGCAAATAGACGTCAGCGTGCATGCTAGAGTTGCATTTCTCTGCAATTTAGCCTAGCTAGTCTAACATGCACGGTGCTGAGATCAACACTAGCTCTAGCCGTAGATAGTTACTCCTACCTGAGAAGGAAAAGATGCAGATTGACGACAAGAAGCTGCACTGCTCGCTCACACGAGACACGCACATGGAAGAGAGATCGATGTGAGTGATTCGTCGGCAGCATCGCCAAGAAGCTGCCTGCCCGCACACACCGACCGACGTCGTGTGCCAACTGCCAATACAATATTATTCTTGTCTGGTTTTCAAATTTCACTGATATTACTATTTCTTTTTTTTGTCTCCTAAAATAATTGCTAAGGATCGGAGTAGACAATTAAAATAAATTGCATTTGAGTACTTACACGCATCATTCCATTTCAAGAAGTGGAGGGGCATGTAGGAGAGTCAACAACATCGATCTTGTGTCGGCTGCCGAAAGTTCAGCAACAGGACGACGACAAAGCATTCGTGCTTGCTTGTCATGTAACATGCTCCATTTCCAAAAGAAAAAAAAAACTATGAACATGCTGTCGGTGTCGTTCGGTCAACTCCTTAGCCTGTCGTGAAATTAATTGTCTTCACTGGTTTCAGTTAATTAAACTAGAGAGATGGCTCGTCTCATGCCATATATCACACGGCACAGGGTTGGCTTTCATCTAGTAAAAGAATTGAGTTTGTATTGTATTATACGTCACGAAAAGTTGCATACTCATCTTTTCTTGAGAAAAAATTCGGTGGAAGCCAAGTTATATTGAAAAGGTAAATATGTTTAAAAGTTAAGTTTTTGTGTTTTCTTTGGAAAAAACAAGTAGTATGTCAGGGGCATGATGTTCTACTCAGAAAAACTAAAGAACAAGGTCCATTTTTCACCCCTAAACCTTTCACTTGGCTTATATTTCCCCCCTAAACTTCACTTGACTCACTAAATCACCATAAAACTATATCACTAATGGTCCATTTAACCCCCACCGTATATTAGTAGTTTAGGGGGTTTTTTGAGTCAAGTTAGGTTTAAGAGGAAACTATGAGCCAAGTGAATAGTTTAGTGGATGAAACATACTCTGTTCAAAACAAATTAAAGAGTTGCCAAATCTCAGTCTACTAAAAATTTGTTTAAGTCTAGGTTGACTTGGGATTTTCACTTCTTGTGGACACTATAGCTGGGCATGGGCAGCCCGGCCCAGCTTGGCCCGAAAAAATCCCGATGGGCTGGGTTTTTTAGGCTTGCGGGCCAGGCCTGCGCATCAGATTGCGGCCCGGTGGCTGCACGGGCCGGGCTCGGGCAGAGGAAAAGCCGAAAATAAGAAGAGGCCTGGCCCGCGGCCCGAAGAAAACTGCACTGCTCGGTCCGGGCTCAAGCCTAGATTTGAGGCCCGACAGCCGGGCCGTGCCGGGCTCGGGCCTAGGTAATGTGCGGGCGGGCTTTTTGCGGCCTGGTCCGGCCCGACAAATGCCCAGATATAGTGACACCGAGACATCTACAGAGCCTTGATTCTGGACTAACACACTCCCAAGCACTAAAAGTTCAAGATCAAAATCAAACTCATTTTAGAAGTTCTGAAAATGCCAAATTCAGAAATTAATAAGAAATAGTACACCATCATTGTTCGTATATAATATTTTTACTCCTAAAGAGATAGGCGTTTGAACTTCAAATTTTACAGGTTTATAGAATATCTCATTTCCAATCTAACATATTTTTTGAGAGGTTTGTTTTGTTTTTGACAGAGTTTTCGTTGTAATACTCTCTCCGTTTCAAAATAGATGTCGTAAATTTGTCAAAATCTAGACGAATGTGATGGGGAGTACTTAATTTAGTTTCCACTTGTAAGTTTTTTTTTACGTTCGTAAGCACAGCGGGTTTTGAAAGTTTCATGAACTATGCATCAGGAAGCCGAGGAGAACGGCGAGAAGAGGAGGAGCTCCGACGTGGCTGCCCCGGGCAGGGTTGCGGGCAAGAAGCACCCGCTCGCGAAGAGGAGCCTCTCGTCAGCCAACCTCACCAAAAGCAGCCGCCCCGACGTCGGGCTACGGCGCGCGCTGTCGCAAGAACCGCCGCCACCGAGCGAACCACGACCAGGTGCCGAAGGCGGAAGCAGGAAGCACGGCCACCGATCGCGAGCAGTAACCGGTGGCGCCGCGCCGAAGCGGAAGGCGTTTTCGGGGAGCAAAGGCTTGGCGAAAGAGCACGGCTCACTCAGGCAGACTGGCAAGAAGCCGCCGCGTGGCGGCTTGCCCCGGCAGTGCAGCTCCGGCGGCCCGGAGGCTGCTCAGCGGTCGAACGCGGGCCTGGCTACACCGGAGCGGACCAGCATTTCGAGCGAGCAGGCTGCGGTTTCGGACCGTGATGATGAAGCTCGAGAGGCTTCTCCCCCAGGGCCGGAATCCGATTGCGGCGAGGTAGTGGACAGTGCAGCTCCAGCAACAGAGGCCACTGAAGCGAAGAACGCCGTGATCAACGCGGAGAGACGCGACGGCGAGGAGATCGCCATGCACTCTCATGAGACCGAGGCGAAGCTTGGCCACGGAGAGGTCACCAGCGACTCGGAGACCGAGCCGAGCTACGTCTTCATCAAGAAGAAGGCCTTCGAGGAGGGCACCATGAGGCTTTCTGACGCTTTGGGCGCTGGATCAGACGCTGAACCATGCCTCGAGGCCAAGAATGTTACAGGCGATGCAGACCAGGCCACCACGGCGGCCGACATCGCCGTGAGAATCACCAAGACGAACGCGGAAGAGGCTGCGCCGGAGGGAGAAAGCTCTGACGGCATGTCCTCCTCCGGCACCGGCAGGTCCGGCCGGGACTCATCCGCTCCAAACAGCGCGCCCTCCTACAGCTCCCGGTCTCGGTCCATCGAGAGGCAGCTCGAAGAGGACGCCGCGGTGCTGCGGAAGAAGCGGCAGCATCATCAGAGTGCCGGCGGCAGGAGGAGCGTCCAGGCGGCGTCGACGCCGCCAAGCGCACGGAGCAGGGGAGCCGCCACCGCGGCGCGGGCGACCTCGCCGAGAGGGACGGCCATGGGGTTCAAGAAGAGGTTCCTGAGCTTCGGCAAGAAGAACAGGGACGGATGCACCGTCATCGACAGCACGTCTCCGGCGTCGCTGCCGGCCTCGCCAGCTGACAGCGGCGGCGCGACACGACGTTGTCGGACCGCCGACCCGGTCAGGCGCAGGGTGCTAGGCTCCTCCTCGGACGACGACACGCGGGGTACATTTCATCTCAAGTTCCTTGCTTTAACTGCTTCCATGACGAATTCCAAATCTCCAATTCATAATCTGTACCGACGAACCACTGCAAAATCAATCAATCAATTAATTTCCACGCGATTTTCATTATAACTCCTGACGCAACGTCTGAAAAATGTTCTGCAGCTTGTTCTCTGCAAAGCCTCGTAGCTGCCTCGCCCACAAAATCTGAACTTGGCGAGATGGTTCCGCAGGAGAGATCCCCAAAATGTAAATACGCTTGTGCTGATAATTACTACAGTACATCCTGATGAACAACCGCCGTGTATTATCTGTTTCAGACAATTCCCCATTCTTTTTTACCATGCCGCTGAATTGTCTGATCTTGTTCGTGCAGCTCATCGTTCCTTCTTCTCGTTTCGATCGTTCAACTGTGGCAGGGGATGAACTCAAGAGTGAAGAGTTTGTAATAATATATAGAGTCGCCAACTGTAAAAAAAAATTAGAAATGGAATTTGTAAAGGAATACTAGTAGAATTAGTAGCGGCTGGGTTGCTGCCTGAAATTGATCTTCTGAGTTTTCTGCTTCTGGCATTGATTCTTTGAGCCTGTGGAACATGTTATCCGGCTACTATTCATTGATGTAGTAGCTACTACCGTATCAGTCTATGCTAGGTTCGCTATGAAGGACATGGATGAAGAATTTCTGAACCTTATCATGTGTTGTATCTGATATGCTAATTTAGAATTGGTCAAACAGTTTTGTGTCCGCTTACTGTTCCATGACACCGAACACACCTCGTTATCTCACTGTCGTGTAATACTTTGTTAATGGAAAAGGAAAAAGTGTGTTTAACAACCTTCTGTCATATAAACACTCGTGTTTTCATTTTGTGAAGGACATTTTTTTCTTAAGTGCCTCGGTTGTTTTGTGTAGGTCCGCTATGATGGACATAGATGGAGAATTTCCAAACCTTATCATGTTGTGTATACGCTGTTATAATCTATATATGATCGGTCAAACAGTATTCTATCTGCTTGCTATTCCACGAAAAGGAACACACCCGGTTATGTACAACATGATGTTCTGCTTTGTTAATGGAAAATGGCAAAGTGTGTTCAACAACCTTCTATCATATAGACCCTCATGTTTTTCATTTTGTGAAGGAGTATTTTTCTTAAGTGCCTCATTTTTTCTGTATAGGTCCGCTATGGAGGATACAGATGGGAATTTCTAAACTTTATCATGTTTTGTATCTGATATTCTAATTTAGAATTGGTCAAACAATTTTTTGTCTACTTACTGTTCCATGACACCAAACACATCCGATTATCTATGCCGTCATGTGCTGCATTGTTAATGGAAAAGGCAAAAGCGTGTTCGATAACCTTCTGTCATATAAACACTCATGATGGACAATTTTTTTAACTGCCTCGGTTTTTCTGTGTAGGTCCGCTATGATGGACACGGATGAAGAATTTCCAAATCTTACAATGTTTTGTATACTCTGTTATAATCTATGATTGGTCAAACAGTATTCTGTCTGCTTACTGCTTACTGTTCCACGAAAAGGAACACATCCGTTATGTACAACATGATATGCGGCTTTGTTAATGGAAAATGGCAAAGTGTGTTCAACAACCTTATGTCATATAGACACTCGTGTTTTTCATTTTGTGAAGGAGTATTTTTCTTAAGTGCCTCGTTTTTTCTGTATAGGTCCGCTATGGAGGATATTGATGGAGAATATTTAAACCTTATCACGTTTTGTATCTCATATTATAATTTAGAATTGGTCAAATAATTTTTTGTCTACTTATTGTTCCATGACACCGAACACATCCTATTATCTACGCCGTCGTGTGATGTATTGTTAATGGAAAAGGCAAAAGCATGTTCGACAGCCTTCTGTCATATAAACACTCATATTTTCATTTTGTGAAGGACATTTTTTCCTTAAATGCCTCGGTTTTCTGTGTAGGTCCGCTATGATGGACACGGATGGAGAATTTCCAAATCTTACAGTGTTTTGTATACTCTGTTATAATCTATGATTGGTCAAACAGTATTCTGTCTGCTTACTGTTCCACGAAAAGGAACACATCCGGTTATGTACAACATGATGTGCTGCTTTGTTAATGGAAAATGGCAAAGTGTGTTCAACAACCTTCTGTCATATAGACACTCGTGTTTTTCATTTTGTGAAGGAGTATTTTTCTTAAGTGCCCCGTTTTTTCTGAATAGGTCCACTATGAAGGATACGGATGGAAATTTCTAAACCTTATCACGTTTTGTATCTGATATTCTAATTTAGAATTGGTCAAACAATTTTTGGTCTACTTACTGTTCCATGACACCGAACACATACGATTATCTACGCCGTCGTGTGCTGCATTTGTTAATAGAAAATGCTAAAGCGTGTTTGACAACCTTTTGTCATATAAACACTAAGGTGTTCATTTTGTGAAGGACATTTTTTCTTAACTGCCTCGGTTTTTCTATGTAGGTCCGCTATGATGAACACGCATGAAGAATTTCCAAATCTTACAATATTTTGTATACTCTGTTATAATCTATGATTGGTCAAACAGTATTCTGTCTGCTTACTGTTCCACGAAAAGGAACACACCCGGTTATGTACAACATGATGTGCTGCTTTGCTAATGGAAAATGGCAAAGTGTGTTCAACAACCTTCTGTCATATAGACACTTGTGTTTTAAACCTTCTGTCATATAGACACTTGTGTTTTTCATTTTGTGAAGGAGTATTTTTCTTCAGTGCCTCATTTTTGTATAGGTCCTCTATGGAGGATACGGATGGAAATTTCTAAACCTTATCACGTTTTATATCTGATATTCTAATTTAGAATTGGTCAAACAATTTTTTGTCTACTTATTGTTCCATGACACCGAACACATCAGATTATCTATGCAGTCATGTGATGCACTGTTAATGGAAAAGGCTAAAGCGTGCTCGACAACCTTTTGTCATATAAACACTCATGTTTTCATTTTGTGAAGGACATTTTTTTTTCTTAAGTGCCTCGTTTTTTTTGTGTAGGTCCGCTATGATGGGCACGGATGGAGAATTTCCAAATTTTATCATGTTTTGTATACGATATTCTAATCTATGATCGGTCAAACAGTTTTCCGTCTGCTTACTATTCCATGACAACGAACACACCCGGTTATCTATAGCATGATGTGCTTCTTTGTTCATGGAGAATGACAAAGTGTGTTCAACAACCTTCTGTCATATAAACGCTCGTGTTTTTCATTTTGTGAAGGAGTTTTTTTCTTAAGTGCCTCATTTTTTGTATATGTAGGACACATATGGAGAATTTCTGAACCTTATCACGTTTTGTATCTGATATTCTAATTTAGAATCGGTCAAATGGTTTTCTGTCTTCTTACTGTTCCATGACACCGAAGACACCCGGTTATCTACACCGTCGTGTGCTGCTATGTTAATGGAAAAGTGTGTATAAAAACCTTCTGTCATATAAACATCCGTGTTTTTTTATTTTGTGAAGGATTTTTTTTCTTAAGTGCCTCGGTTTTTCTGTTTAGGTCCACTATGATGGACACAGATGGAGAATTTCCAAACCTTATCATGTTTTGTATACGGTGTTCTAATTTATGATCGGTCAAACAGTTTTCTATCTGCTTACTGTTCCACGACACCGAACACACCAGTTATCTACAACATGATGTGATGCTTTGTTCATGGAAAATGGCAAAGTGTGTTCAACAACCTTTTAACACTCGTGTTTTTCATTTTGTGAAGGATTTTTTTAAGTGCCTCATTTTTCTATATAGGTCCGCTATGAAGGACACGGATGAAGAATTCTGAACCTTATCACATTTTGTATTTGATATTCTAATTTAGAATTGGTCAAACAGTTTTCTGTCTGCTTACTATTCCACGAACACACCGGGTTATCTACACCATTGTGTGCTTCTTTGTTAATGGAAAGGAGAAAAGTGTGTTCAATAACCTTCTGCCATATAAACACTCATGTTTTTTTCTGAAGTAAAAACACTCACGTTTTTAATTTGTGAAGGAGTTTTTTTCTTGAGTGTCTCGGTTTTTTGGATAGGTTTGCTATGAACAGTGGCGGCCCTAGGTGTATTCACATGTCTTCATATGAATACCCAAAATTCTGAGACGGCCCATACAGACCAGCACCACACAACATTCTAGCCCATTAGCCCACTATGAATACCCACACCTGGGGCCGCCACTGGCTATGAAGGATACAGATGGAGAATTTCCAAACCTTATCAGGTTTTGTATACGGTGTTCTAATCTATGATCGATCAAACAGTTTTGTGTTTGCTTATCCCATGACACACAAAAATGATTATCTATGATGCTGCTTAATTATGGGAAAATGGCAATTATCGACAATCTTCCATCATAAAACACTCTTGATTTAACTTGGTGAAAGAAACTGCTTGAAAATCATATTGAAGCAATTATTGGAGCTACGGTTTCAAAACCACAAAAAATGTTTTTTTATCAAAACCAAAATAGATCGGTAATTTCATTTGACAATGTTTCTAACATCGCGTCGACACGTGGAAAATACTGGTCCTAGCACAAGGCAAAATAAATGGTTCACTTCGTGTTTTTATTAATGGACTTAGGCTATAGTTTTTTTATATTTTATTTGAATTTTTGAAACACAATTTGGTCAAAAGTTACAAATAACAGTAAAAACTTCGAAATGTTGGGTAAAATGCGCTACAAAAATTCTAGTTTACTCCCGTAAGGTATTTTGAATCTTTAAACTTTTTTTGAAATGATTATTTTGTTGAAACTTGGCCAGAAGTCACAAAAAGGAAAAACTTTCAAACGACTAGGCAAAATTAGCTCAACTTTCATAGTTTACTCATGGAACATAGTTCGAATAACTAATTATTTTTCGGGTGTTCTGAATTTGTTATGGAGGCTAGGTCAAGGCCATGCTAGGTCTGGTTTGGTTCCTGAGAAAACCCTGGATCCAACCAACTTTTTTCACATGTAACATATGGTTGGTGTGTCCGGAGTATCGGGAACGATGTTGAATGACCTAAACTGTGGGAATTGTGTCATGTGAAATACCTCACCCAAATAAATTGGTTATTTTATAAAAAGAAACATTTAATCATGGTATTGTGAAACCGTAGCCACACACCATAGTTGTGATTTTGTAATATTTACTCCACATGTTTTAATATCATGGGTGCTTGGACAGAAGCTAAACCTAATGTCTGAAAAAAGTATCTAAAACATTGTCCATTTGCTCCCTTCTACTCGTACCCAATTAAAATCTTGACAAAACAATGTGGTCCAAAATCAGGTTTTGTAAATCGTCCATGGAGCTCAAGGTTTTTTTCTCAATAGCAATTTTTTATACGAGGGCACCAAGATTTCCGGTTTCTGATAAATACCAGAAATCTTAGTATTTTACTGTCCGAGTTTAATCAAACAAAATTTAAACCTAGAAAACTTAATCTACCACAAAAATATATTGCTACCCAACTACAAATAAGAAATGTGTGTAGGACAGTGGCAGTCCTCGCGAATTAATTTTCAGAGCATAAAATAGAGAGCGACCAACAAAAAAGGATGACAACATTCACAATGATTTGATCCCGCGGACTCAAGGCTTTTGTCAAAGACAAGGCCTATCGACGACAACTATCCTTAAGATGTTTTAGAGTCAGCATACACATTTATTTGACGCGATCAGGTATTTGGAATTAAAATGTATCTGAAATATCTTAACCGGTAGAAACATTATATTTCTCAGAGGGTACCGAAATTTCTGGTTACCGAGCTGTTACCAGAGATCTAGTCGAGAATTAAAAAAACCGGTTGTGCTTCCAGTTGAATTTTGTGATATCTTGGATCAATGAACAAAGGAATTGTTGCGCTACCGCTCAACTAAGCTTAATTCCCGATTGAATGGCTCATCCACGGTGCGAAATATTAAGTTGCAACAGTCAGCTGTGCAACTAGCAAATACGGGTTGTACGGATCTCCGCGTCAACTTCAATGGCTCAAGAATTCTAACGAAAATTTAGCAAAACCGTAAAAGAATAACTTCCATTTGCGGGAAATCGTGGTGTATTACATAGGTGGTCATGAAGAGATGATGGAGGGTAAACAGTTTGAATCGTGTCCAAAGTCTGAGCCTTTCAGCATGCAGACGGTTCAACGCGCAAAAGAGTGAATAATCCAAATGTTGCAAAGATTTACATGCTTGTTCCTGCGAGTTGCCACGACTTCTCAGCAGCAATCTAAAGCTCTCTCTTAGTCAAATCATTTAGTACTCCCTCCCTCAGTGAGCTCAGCTTACCGGACCCTGTTCCAGGGTCCGGAGCTGCCCTGGACCTCCCCCTTGTGGAATGCCCCCCTTCCGCTTATTATTAGGATCTTCGTCTGGCAGCTACTTCGGGACAGGCTTCCCTCGGGGGTCGAGGTGGCCAAGCGCCACGGCCCGGGCACTGGGTTATGTCCCCTATGTGGGACTCCGGAGTCCTGTTCACATATTTTGTTCTCCTGCTCGGCGGCGCGGGCTCTTTGGTCCTTTGTCCAGGAGGCGCTGGGGCCTGCGTGGCAGGCACAGGAGCTCGGGGAGTTCCTGCAAACCCAGGCAAACAGGGCCTGAGGAGGGCGCCGTCTCTTCTGGCTCGTGTTTGCGGGCATCTCTTGGACCTTGTGGAATGTGCGTAACAAGATGGTGATTGAGAAGATCTTCCCCTCCCGTGTGACTGACCCAATTTTCTCCTTTTTTGGATTCCTTCAGCAGTGGTCTCCCCTGGTGCGGCAGCGTGACCGGTCGACCTTCGACGACACTCTTCGGACCTTGAGGACAGCGGCGCTCCCCCTCTCGGCCCCTGCCCCGTCGACCCCTTCGGTGGCTTGAGTGTCCCTCCAGTCGCCTCGCCGTACCTTTTTTGCTTTGCGTTTGGGCTTTTCTAAGCTGTGGCCCCAGCGGACCGTCCTTCCCTTTTCTTTTTTGTTTGGTTGCGGCCCTTTTGGATGTTGTACGAACCTTGTTTGTGGACGTTGCTTTATTTATAAAGCGGGGCGAAAGCCTATTTCGAGGAGTACTCCCTCCCGGCCCTTGGCGCTGACTAATATCGGCTGGGTTGCTGCCTCAAATTGATCCGCTGAGTTTTCTTCTTCTGGTGTTGATTCTTTGAGAATGTGGAACATGTTATCCGGACACTATTCATTGATGTAGCTAGTACCGTATTAGTCTACCTAGGTCCGCTATGAAGGACGCCGATGGAGAATTTTGAACCATATCATGTTTTGTATATATTCTAATTTAGAATTGGTCAAACAGTTTTCTGTCTGCTTACTGTTCCACGACATCGAACACACCCGGTTATCTACAACATGGTGTGCTTCTTTGTTAAAGGAAAAGGGAAAAGTGTATCCAACAATCTTCTGTCATATATACACTCGTGTTTTCATTTTGTGAAGGCCTTCTTTTTAAGTGTCTTGGTTTTTCTATGTAGTTCCGCTATAAAGGACACGGATGGAGAATTTCCAAATCTTATCATGTTTTGTATACGATGTTCTAATCTATGATCGGTTAAACAATTTTCTGTCTGCTTACTGTTTCACGACACAGAACGCGCCCGGTTATCTACAACGTGATGTGCTGCTTTGTTAATGGAAAAGGGCAAAGTGTGTTCAACAACCTTCTGTCATATAGACACTCGTATATTTCATTTTGTGAAGGAGTTTTTTCTTAAGTGCCTCGGTTTTTTTTTGGGGTCCCCTATGAAGGAGACATATGCAGAATTTCAAAACGTTACCATGTTTTGTATACGATAATCTAACCTATGATCTGTCAAACAATTTTTGTTTCCTTATTCCATGGAACCAAAAATGAGCTGCTTAATTATTGGAAAAGGGCAACCTTCCATCATAAAACTCTCTTGTTTTAACTTGCTAAAAGAAACTATTTGAAAATCATATTGAAGCAACTATTGGAGCTAGGTTTCAAAACCACAAGAAATGTTTTTTTAGCCTGTGGAACATGCATGTTATCCGGCTATTATTCATTGATGTAGCTAGTACCATATTAGTCTACGTAAGTCCCCTATGAAGGACACGGATGTAGAATTTCCGAACCTTATCATGTTTTATATGTGATATTATGTCTTATTTAGAATCGGTCAAACAGTTTTCTATATGCTTACTGTTCCACGACGCCGAACACACCCGGTTATCTACAACATGGTGTGCTGCTTTGTTAATGGAAAAGGGCAAAATGTATTCAACAAATATAAACACGTGTTTGCATTTTGCGGATGAGATTTTTCTTAAGTGCCTCGGTTTTTCTGTGTAGGTCCTCTATCAAGAACACAGATGGAGAATTTCCAAACCTTATCATGTTTTGTATACGATGTTCTAATCTATATCGGTCAAACAGTTTTGTGTTTGCTTATTCCATGGCACAAAAAAACAATTATCTACCATATGCTGCTTAATTACGGGAAAAGGGCAATTCTCGACAACCTCCCATCATAAAACACTCTTGTTTTAACTTGGTGAAAGAAACTGTTTGGAAATTATATTGGAGCAACTATTGAAGCTAGCGTTTCAAAACTACAAGAAATGTTTTTTTATAAAAAAAAAACAATAGATGGGTAATTTGTTTCACATAATACAAATTCCATGTTTCAAGTCATTTTGACATTGTTTCCAACATCCCGTCAACACGTGGGAAATACTGGTCCCAACACGTAGCAAAGCATAAATGGTTCACTTTGTGTTTTTCTTATTGGACCCTGGCTATAGTTTTTTTTATTTTTTATTTGAATTTTTTAACACAGTTTGGTTAGAAGTTACAAATAACGGCAAAAACTACTAAATGTTAGGTAAAATGCGCTACAAAAATTCAAGTTTACCCCCGTAAGGTATTTTGAATCTTCAAACTTTTTCTGAAACGATTATTTTGCTGAAACTTGGCCAGAAGTCACAAAAATGACAAAACTATCAAACGACCAAGCAGAATTTGCTTAATTTTCGTAGCTTACTCACGGAACATAGTTTGAATAACTAATTATTTTTCGGGTGTTTTGAATGTGTTATCGAGGATAGGTCGAGGCGGCCATGTAGGTCTGGTTTTGGTCCGTGAGAAAACCCTGGATCCAGAACACTTCTCTCACATATAACATATGGTGTAGCGAAAATGTTGTTGAATGACCTAAAGTATGGGACTTGGGTAATGTGAAATACCGTAACTTACCCAGATAATTTGGTTCTTTTATAAAAAGAAACATTTAGTCATGGTTTTGTGAAACCGTAGCCACACACCATAGTTGTGATTTTGTGATATTTACTCCACATGTTTTAAATATCGGTGCTTGGAGAGAAGCTGAACCTAATGTGTATGTGACTGTCTGAAAAAGCATCTAAAACATTGTCCATTTGTTCCCTTCCACTTGTACCCAATTAAAAATTAGCAACTCCGTGAAGGAATAATTTCGTTTTGCGGGAAACGTAGTGTGTACTACATAGGTGATCAAGAAAGAGACGATGGAGGATAAACAGTTTCAAACGTGTTCGAAGTCTGAGCTGGCCTTTCGTGGAAGCACAATATGCAGAGGGTTCAACGCAAAAGGGTGAATATTATCCAAATTGTTGCAAAGATTTCCATCACTACAGGAAATTTGTTCTTTGCCGTATAACATACAATGCACGGCAAAAGCCTAAAAAGGCACGGCAAAGGCTTTGCCGTGAGAAATTACACGGCAAAGACCGCACGGCAAAGATAGGGCCGGCAAAGAGTTCTTTGTCGTGCACCATACACGGCAAATCCTTTGCCATGTGCTCGCCACCCCCGGACGGCACACAAAAGGTACTTAACGACGCCTCCCCCCGACGACGCCGTGATAGTGGGTCCCGCGAACTTTTGCCGTGCGCTTTCAGCGATGGACCCCACCTGTAAGTTTTGCCGTGCTTGTTTCTTTGCCGTGAGTTTCTTGTCTGCCATTGAAAGGATCGTATGGGCACCTAGAGGGGGGGGGGTGAATAGGTGCTACTTCAAATTTTCTTCTTTTTCAAATTAAGGTTTGACAATAAGGTAAATTCTCTAGATAATGCAACTACGGTGAATTTACCTATATGACAAAATGCAAGAGCTACCACAACACAAAGAAGAAACAAGTAAGTAAGGTGCGGTAAAGGATAGAGGTAACCGAAAAGTGGACACGGAGACACAAGGATTTGTTTCCCGTAGTTCCTTCCTTTTGAGGGGAAGTACGTCTACGTTTGGAGAGGGGGTGGTTTCAAACCACCAACGCCACAAGAGGCCTCCCTTGTTCTCTGATGAATCTCACCCCAATGGGATCGATTCACCTTCCACTATATCGGCAACCTTCAAGGTGGAAGCCGGCACCGTTACAAGTTTGGGGCACACATCCACAACTTAATCGGAGGCTCCCAAATACAAGCAAGTTGTCAAAGCAAACAAAGACAAGCTTGTAAGAACAAAAACTTGAGCTAGGGTTTCCAACAAACACGAGAGCAAAGGGGGGCCTCAATGAAATGAGGGGAAATGAAGATCTTGTTTGGTGAAGTAGTAGATCGGGGACTCCTCCTTCGAATCCCAAAAGATCAAGGACTTTGGATGGTTGGATGATGAGATCTTGAGAAATTTGGTGGCTCCAATGGACTCCAATGGTGGGCAAGACTTTAATGAGCTGAGCACCTTGTCCAAAGGTAGGTGGAGGGGTATTTATACCCCTCCACAACATCTGACTTCTGCTGCATTTGAAGCGGTAGTACCGAGATAGCGGTACTACCGAGAATTCCAGACTACCGACCTAGGTACCGGATCACCTTCAACAGCACAAATCCATGCAAGAAACTCTACACGCCCGGTAGCAAAACCCATTACGCATTTTGCTACCGGTAGCAGTAAGCTTTTACAACGAAAAAACTCTCACACGCCGGTAGTAAACGCGGTACTACCGCATTTTGCTACCGGTGCGCAGAAACTTTTAAAGAGCAAAACTCTCACACGCCCGGTAGTAAAACGGCGTACTACCGCATTTTGCTACCGGTCATGTAAACTTTTGCAATGAGCAAAAACTCTGTCACGCAGTAGTAAAATGCGTACAACGCATTTTGCTACCGCGCAGTAAACTTCTTGCAACGTTCAAAAAGCCTGCATCTGGCGATTAAAATGCGGTACTACCGCATTTTAGTACCGAGCAGCTTTTGAAGCAATCAAAAAGCTTCACGTGCTAGGTACTAAAATGCTGTAGTACCGCTTTTTAGTACCGGGCCCAGCAGAGACTTTTTGACAGATATTCATTTGCTTCTGTCTAGTCCGGTAGTAAAAAGCGGTACTACCGCCTTTTGGTACCGCGCCAGGCAGACAGTTCTGAATGAATGCAAACCTTTTATTTTAATGTACCCGCGATACACTTTAGCAAACCATTAGTCCGATATGTGTGTTGTTTATCAAACACCAAAATCTCTAGGGATAGCAAATGCTCTTTCAATCTCCCCCTTTTTGGTGTTTGATGACAACACACATTTTGCAAGGAAATCTAGTGACGACAAGATGAAGATGGGGCTCCCCCTAGATATGTAGAAACAAGCCCCAACAGTTAGAATAGACGTCGCACATAGAGGACATACCTTTGCTAAGAAACATGTGATGACCAATAGATTAGAAATGAGGAATATCATCACATAGAATGTATCCAACAAGAATAGCCATAGCCATAATACACACAAGATGGATCCATAAGATAACCACATGGTCTTAACATACATAGCACCAATAGTTAGGTTCACACATAGTAAGAGGCAAACAAATAAAGTTCACAAGCGAATAAAATCCAAGGCAAGAACGATCTTGTGACTTTCCCTCGCAAATCTCCCGCATGCCTAATGTGCAACTTCTCCCCCTTTGGCATCAAGACGCCAAAAAGGGACAAGAGCAACACTAACGCCCCGAAGATCACTCATCATCATCATCAACGACGTCCCATGCACCATGAGTTGGAGGGGCACGGAAGGAGGAGGTGGCATCATCTTCCCAGTTGCTGTGCTTGGAGATCCATTGGTCTTCTGGGGTAATTTTGTTCTCGGAGCCCTTGGAAGCAGTCAATCCTTGAGATTCCATCATTTCCTTCTGACGAGCACATGCCTTCTTGGCATAGACATGAGCCTCGTACAGGCGTTTCTGATTGTCCACTTGGAGGCAGAAAATCTTCTTTAGTTTGGCCTCAACCCTCTTAGCCCAAGATGGCTGTGCAGGCTGGCGACGAGAGACCACAAAAGCTGGTGCATCAGCAGCATCACCTGAGTCCTCAACCGGGTTCCCATCCTCATCAACAATCTGACCATCCGCATTGCGGGGTTTGGGATGTGTCTTGATCAGCAGATTATTGTGACGGTGAGTGGCAAGACGAATATGAGGCAAGTCACGGGCAATTTTTGGGCACTTGCTAATGATGAGATCCATGATGTATGGAGCAAAAGGAGGCACCCTCCGCTGATAAGTGGCGCAGACCATCTCATTCCAGATAACATCTATCACATCCATAGGGAGGCCAGAGTCACGATGGTGATAGGTGGCCATCATAATGTCCACCATGTAAGCATGAATCTCATCAACATTCCCGCATCGAGGGCGGTTACCTCGATAGATGCGGTGCATGATGTCATAAGTAGGAAGGAGCCTTTGATCTTACCAGGATGCCGCCGGATGTACAAAGGCAAGCCTATCTTTCTTCATGGGATTGTCATTTGCATGGCAAAAACCCAACGGGACATCCATGCCACGGTCTTCATGCGAGGATAGCCGCAAACTCAGCCAAAGATGCTTCCTTGACAACACCCTCGGTCATCCAAGTGAGAGTCCTAGCATTATTCTTGGCAAAGTGAGCGGTTGCATAGAACTGAGCAATGAGCATTGGATCATAGTTGCATTTGAACTCCATAATAGGAAGCAAGCCAAAGTTGGTACACATGTCAAGAGCCTCACCAAAGTAGTTCAGTTCTTCCTCACATGATTCATCTCGATCCATTTTGAGGAACCACAATTTTGTCATCCTTCATGAGAATCTCATGGAACACCCGCCTCGGAATTCCGTGTAGAAGAGGCTGTTCGCCGAGCAAAGGGCGCCGCCGCCCATATGGATGACCACTGCAGAGCATGAAATTCAGACTTAGAGATATCACATAATGCCTTGGCCCCGATGGCCCGGAACTTTGACTCTTGCGAGGACCAGAGGAGGAGGAGGTGGAGGAGCTTTACCACCAGCACTTTGCTTGACCCTTTCCCCACGACCACGAGATGTTGGCGCTTCAGACGGGCACTAGGTTGAGGCAAGACCTCCTCTTCAGACTCAGTCTCAGATTCTGACTCATAGTCCTCGATCTCACAGTGAGCTTTAGAGCGCTTGCGCGATCCCTGGGAACCCCCTACACCTGTGAAAGAACGAGGGAGAAAGCATAGGGGTAAGGGCACAAGAACCTGGGGCAAACAGATGATGGAAATGTGTGTTGAAAAAAAATTACTGCCAGTACTGGGGCGGTAGTACCGGACCTGCACAAGCGGTAGTACCGGAAGAAGATTCCCGGTACTACCGGCCCACGACTACAATGCAGATCTGAACTAAGATCCGAGTATGGGCAACAAATTATTTGTCAAAACACGATTCCCATCGGGCCAAGGGATAGATCAGGTAAAAAGCACACGATACAACCTCAAGGATGCAAGTTTTAACCACGAATCGAAGGTACCTAGATTCAATGGAGAAAACAAGAAGGAAGATGAGGAGGGCGGTGGTACCGGTGTCCATGGCGGTGGAGAAGAGGGAGGAGCCCGCGGGGAGACCGAATCCGGGGTGGATCCGGGAGAGGGAGGGGCGGATGGGCTTCCTCCGGCAACGTCGTGCTCTGGTGGTGGCGCTGGTGAGGAGTGGAGACAAGGGATGAATGAGGCACTGAGGGGTGCCTCTCCCTCGTCTCCAGTCTTAACCGACACGCGCGAGCGGTAGTACCGGATCTTCTCAAACGGTAGTACCGCCGAGCGGTAGTACCGTAGGTACCGGCCGGTAGTACCGCTCCTGGGAAGTTTTCAGGCAGGAACCTGGAAACATACCCAGGGGCGGTAGTACCGTCAGTGACTTCCGGTAGTACCGTTGGGCGGTAGTACCGCGTGTGATCCGGTAGTACCGTTACCAACAGAACAGAGGCCAGGAAACAGAAACAGGAAGGTTCTTGTGCAGAGCAGATGGGTTTTGTTGGTGAAGAGGGGCCTGGGTTTAGAGAGACACGCGGAAATGGGCCAATGCACTCAAGGAAGAAAACTAAAAACACCTGAAGAACCAAACTTGAGTGCATGACCAAAAAGAAACACCAACAACTAGCGGAAGACAAACATGAGTAAGAACCAAATCAACTAGGTGACAATCACAAGTAAGCACATCAACCTCTCGATTGAGAGGGGGCAGTGGCCTAGGCCACCATATTTGAGTATACTCGGCTTGGCACCACGAAGATATATCTTGGGTCCATTACCAAAACTCATCATTGAGCTCACATATCACAAAATGATATTAAGAGGAATGATTTTTGTTTAATTTGCGCATAATGGGGGGAGGGATAGTCCAATCAATTAGGACCGCACTCCCCCTATGTCCATGCCTACACCTAAACCAAACATGGGTCGAGTAATAGGTGAGAGTGCAAGATAATCAAGTCAAACTCCTAGAATCTACGATATTTAGTTCATTCCTCAAGTAGCAAAACCTTGCTTCATCAAGTGGCTTCGTGAAGATATCGGCAAGTTGATCTTTGGTTGATACATAGGATAGATCAATATCACCTCTAGCAACATGATCTCTAATAAAGTGATGTCGAATCTCAATATGCTTTGTCCTTGTGTGATCCACGGGGTTGTATGCAATCTTGATGGCACTTTCATTGTCACATAGAAGAGGCACTTTGTCACATTGGACATCGTATTCCTTTAAAGTTTGCCTCATCCATAGCAATTGGGTGCAAGCACTAGCAGCAGCAACATACTCGGCTTCGGCGGTGGAGAGTGATATACAATTTTACTTCTTAGAAGACCAACATACCAAGGACCTACCAAGGAATTGGCAAGCCCCGGATGTTGATTTTCTATCATCCTTGTCTCCCGCCCAATCCGAGTCCGTGTATCCACAAAGAGCGAATGTTGAGCCTCGAGGGTACCAAAGACCATAAAATGGGGTATGAACTAAATATCGAAAGATTCTCTTGACCGCCATTAAATGACTTTCCTTAGGAGCCGCTTGATATCTTGCACACACACCTACACTCAACACAATATCGGGTCTAGATGCACAAAGGTAAAGCAAAGAACCAATCATAGACCGATATACCTTTTGATCCACATCTTTACCATTTGGATTTTGTTCTAGATGAGTCTTTGTTGCCATGGGAGTAGGGGCTCCATTCAAATCTTGCATTTTGAATCTCTTGAGCATATATTGAGTATACTTGGCTTGATTGAAGAATGTTCCTCCTCTAACTTGCTTGATCTCAAAGCCAAGGAATACTTTCAACTCCCCCATCAAGGACATCCGGAACCTACTAGTCATAAGCTTTGAGAATTCATCATTAAAAGCTTTGTTAGAAGAACCAAAGATAATATCATCAACATAGATTTGGCATACAAAAAGCTCCCCATTAACCCTCTTAGCAAAACGAGTGGGATCGATTTTCCCAACCTCAAAGCCACGGTCAAACAATAACTCTCTAAGGTGCTCATACCACGTGCGTGGGGCTTGCTTGAGCCCATAGAGAGCCTTATCAAGTTTGTAGACATGGTTTGGAAAGTTGGGGTCCTCAAATCCCGGGGGTTGCTTAACATATACCAATTCATTCAGAGGACCATAAAGGAATGCACTTTCTACATCCATTTGTTGCAACTTAAAGTTATGATGTGCCGCAAAAGCAAGAAGGATACGATGGACTCAAGGCGAGCCACGGGTGCATAAGTCTCTCCATAATCAATGCCTTCAATTTGGGAATAACCTTGTGCAACCAATCTAGCCTTGTTCCTTACAATAATCCCATGCTCATCTTGCTTGTTCTTGAATATCCACTTTGTTCCAATAACATTGCGGCAATCCTTTGGCTTCTCCACTAACTTCCACACTTTGTTTCTCTCAAAATTGTTGAGCACTTTGTGCATAGCTTCTAACCAATCCTAATCTTCAAGAGCTTCCCACACTTTCTTTGGTTCAATCATGGAAATGTGAGCTTGATGTTCACTGAACCTCTTCAATTGAGCTCGTGTGGAAATACCTTTCCTTAAATCTCCAACAACATTTTGGAGGGAGTGGTCTCTTATTTCCAACATTCTTTCCTTTCTAGCTTCGCGACGAGCGTGGATCTCCTTATTGTTTCTTGGAGGACCCTCTTCATCATTTTGATCCTCATCTTGACCATCAACGTGACCTTGATCATTATTGGATTCATCCTCTATATTGGGAGGCACAGATTGACCTTGGTCTTGATCAAGTGATCTTCTAGCCTCAACTTGAGCACCCCTCAAAACAGCTTGCATGGATCTTCCTTGGCAAATTGTCTTGACTCCACTTGACACCCCATCAAATGGACCAAGCTCCCTTTGACTAGAGTTCACACATTGATCACTATGTTGAGGGTCCACATCTTGTCTTTGGCTTGAGTCAAAATCCTCCTCGGTAGATGGAGCATGTTGAGGAAGTGAAGATGAGGGCTCCACTCGAGTGGAGCATAGTTCTTCTCGATCCGCCATAAGGGGTTCCTCAATGGGGCGGATATAACCCACACCCATTCTTCCTATGGCATCCTGAGGCATTTCAACATCTGCATCACAAGCATCAACACGCCCCCCTTGGGGACCATCATATTCTTCGAAGATCACACTACAAGATTCTATGACGACTCCGGAGAGCTTGTCATAGATTCTATAAGTGTGAGATTCGAGACCATAGCCAACAAAAATACCCTCTAAAGCTTTAGATTCGAATTTAGACAAACGAACACCTTTAATGAGATAGAAACACTTACAACCAACACCCGAAATAAGATATGTTGGGCTTGTTACGTAAGTATCTCATATGGAGTCTTGTTGATTTTCTTGAGGTAGAGCCGGTTTGAAGCATGGCAAGCGGTGAAGCGGCTTCCGGTAAGTTGTATGGAGATTTAAACTCCGCCAACATGGTCCTAGCCATCTCAATGAGAGTCCGTTCTTCCTTTCGCCACACCATTTTGTTGAGGGTGTATGCGCGAATATTGATGCTTAATCCCTCATCACTAAGAAAGTCATTCAAGGTGTAGTTCTTGAACTCGGTGCCGTTGTCACTTCTTATAATCAACACGGGGACATTGTGTTGCCGTTGAACCAAGTTGATGAAGTCGATAAAGGTCCTCTGAGTTTCACTCTTCAACTTGAAGAAATAAACCCAAGAGTATCTTGAAAAGTCGTCAACAATCACCAAACAATATTTCTTCCCACCAAGACTTGCATGAGATGGAGGACCAAATAGGTCCACATGTAGGAGTTCCAAGATCTTGTTAGACTTGATTTGGTTCGGGGCTTATGAGGAGCGTCATGCATCTTCCCTAGAACACATGCCCTGCAAACACGATCTTTGGCAAAGGAAACATTTTCTTTTAGTCCAACAATATGGACCTCTTTATGGAGACTTTGCAAAGTTCTCATATTGACATGGGCTGGTCGGTGGTGCCATAGCCAACCCACATCCTTTCCAGTATAAGCACATTGGACCTGCGGTGGCTTGACCGAAAAGTCCACCACATACAAGTCATTTTCAACGCACTCCAACGAAGCGACCTTGAGAGACTTGCTCCACATGAGGACCACAATATCATTATCAATAAAGACGGCAAAGCCCATCTTTCCAAGAGCACGAAAAGTAAATTGTATCCAAGGGTTTCAACAAGCATGACGTTCACAAGTGTAATGTCGTGAGCCACCACTAACTTGCCAAACCCATTACCGTAGATTTTGACTTGTCGGCATATGTGACGGTGATTTGATCTTCATTTGACACCAAGTCCTTGACAATAGACGAGCTTCCCTCATATGACAAGTGCAACCACTATCAAGCACCCATTTTGAACCTCCTAAGCATAGGTCTACAAAGATCAAGCTAGTTTTTTAGGTACCCATTTTTCAATGGGTCCTCTTTTGTTAGCAACAAGGGTCTTGGGAACCCAAATAGACCAAGCAATATAACCATAATAAGGACCAACATATTGTGCATACACATCACCATAGTAGTCACGCATTAAAACATAGTGAGGGTTAGCACTTCCATGAAAATCATGAGACATAGTTTTGCCAATTGTGGTCTTACTTCCCACAATGGTCTTGTTGGTCTCTTGTGCGGGCTTGTCCTTCTTCTTCTTGTTGTTCTTCTTGTTTGTTTTGGAGACAAAACCAATGCCCCCTTTATCACCACTACGCCTTTGCTTGATCAAAAGATCATCAATAGACTTGTTACCTTGTGGAAATGTGGTCTTCGCAAGCACCCCCTTCAACCTAGCATTCTCTTCAAGGATAGTCGTGCTACTCGATGGAATGAAGTTACTAGGTGAAGGAATATTGGCCAATTGAGTTTGAAGCGTTTCATGGGACTTTGTGAGAGACAAGAGTTCACTTTCCAAGGCTTTGTGGGCCTTGTTAAGCAAGCTAAAGTCCTCGGCAAGTTTTTCATGAACCACACCAAACTCAATCTTGTCCTTTTTAGCTCTTTTGTATTTAGCAATAGCATGATCACACTCTTTAATGAGTTTGTTAACAATGATGTTATTGGCCTCATCAAGACCTTCAAGTTTTGACTCAAGGGACAACCTAGTCTCTTGTTCTTCTTCTAGAGCATTGCTTAAAGCTTCTAGTTCAATCATATGTTCATGCCCAAGTTTACATCTAACATCTAGAAGTTCTTGAGTGTGGGAGAGTTGATCTAAGATGTTCCCAAAATGTAGTTTAGCATCACCTTCTAGGTTAGTCATGAACTCATCAAAGGCAATTAGTTCCTTTTTAACATCAAGAGACATTTCATCATCAATTTCATCATTATCTAATTGAGTAAAGTGGGATGATGAGGATACCTCCGTTCCTCTTGCCATAAGGCAAGTGATGTCCTTGGAGGAAGAGTTATCATTTGGAGAGTCGAAGAGTGAGAGTGTCGGAGTAGAGGTGGTGGCTAGAGCCGCCATACCATGTGAGGTTTCTTCTTCTTTCTCATCTTCATCATCTTCATTATCGGAAGAGTATTCTTCATGAGTGATCAAGACATTTTCTCCGATTTCTTGTTGATGGGGTTCTTTTGATGAAAGGTTTCTTGTAGGTGCCTTGAGAGTCTTCTTCAACACAAGCTTCCCACCATTATCTTCTCTCTTCTCATAGGGGCAACTTGCCACAAAGTGGTAGCGTCACCACAGTTGAAGCAAGTTCTCAACCTAGTGGCATTCTCTCTTTTCCCATTTGGATTGCTTCTTCACATTTCCATCTTGGCCTTGGCGGGATTCTTCCAAAGTTCTTTGCATAGAAATCCATATATTGACTATGAGCAATCTTGACATCATCGGGATGGTCCAAGGAGAGGCCTTCATCACTATCATCTTCATCTTCAAAGTCCACGGCTTTGGCCTTTAAAGCAACATTGACCACATTGCTCATACCGAGGGCACGAGCACGGGCATCTTTGGCGTTCTTGGCGGCGACCTTGAAAGCGGCCATCTCTTGCATAACTTCGTTTGAGGTCATGAGATGGTAGTTGTGTCTTCCTTGTAAGCTCTTCAAGTCGGTGGGCTCAAAAGGCATGAGTGCACTCACATATTTCCTTTTTATCCATGCATCATCCACATGTGAGGCACCCACATTTCTAAAGGCGGTGTGTGGCATCCCGCAAAACCACTACTAGAAAATCGCGTTGTTTTTGTGCATTGCATCATCATGACCGCATGCTCATGTCATCATGCCACATTGCATTTGAGCATCGTCATCATCTTGCATTTGCTTGTGTAAAACTATTTACAGAAAAACCCAGTTTTGTTTTCTAAACGCCCTGCCTTTGTTCAACACGCAAAACCGGGTCGCCGGAATATTTTGTTTTGACTAAATATGTTTTGCAAACGATCCGTTTAAATAAATAAAATATTGCATTATTTTTAGTGGGGGCAGTCGAACGGGCCGACCCGACCCGAACGACCACCCCCATGTTCAAAACGGTCCACCCCTAAACCCTTTTACACCCAGTCCTAGTCTAACCACCCCTCAGCCACATCACCTCGACCACTCAGATCGTGCCACCTCACCCCTCTATCTCCCTCACCCAATCCCCACCTGCCACATCAGCCTGGCTCCACCCCCGCTCTTTTCTCTCTCTCTCTCTTCTCTCTCTCTCTCTCTCTCTCTCTCTCTCTCCTGAACCAACCAACCCACTCCCCACTCACGCCACTGCCCCCACACTCCCTGCCACACAAGCCACACACGCACACACCCTGCACGCGCCACGCCCGACCGCCTCTGCCGCCTGGGTCCCACCCGCGGGCCCCCACCACAGCCCTGTGCCCCCCTGTTCTTCTTCCTCCCCCTGGCTCTCTTCTCTCCCTCCCCTTCCCCGCATCCTCCCGCTCAACCTCCTCCTCCTCCTCTCTCCGCCTCTCAAGGCCGCCTCTGCCTCGCTTCACCTTCCCTGCCTTCGCCCAGAGCTCGCCGCTTCATGGCCTCTGAAGGCCAGCTCCCCTGTCAGCCTCCCTCCCCAGCGCAGGCCGCTGCGGCCGCCGCTGCCCTGCTGTCCCGACGGCCACGCGGGCTCGAGCTCGTCGTGGCTCTCGCAGGCCCTCCGGTGCCCCACCCCGTCCGCGCGGCCGCGCCCCACATCCCTGGGCCGGCCCTCCGCTGAGCTACCTCGCTTGGACCCCTACCCCCGGCGCCGCGTCGGGCCACCTCTGCACCAAGGCACCTCCTCCTGCGTCACGCCACCGTCTCTGGCCCTCTGTCGCCCCGCAAGCCAGCTGCAGCCCGGTTCATGCCACGCCTGGACGGGTGTTGTCGTTGCTGTGTCGATGCGGTACTGACGTGGTACTGCTACTACAAGACGCGGGACAACCTCTGCGATACAACGACGACAAACAAGCTCAACTTCCATAGTGACCGCAACCAACCCAAGTTCGCCATCGAGCCGGAACCCCGAGTACGCCGATATGTGATCTAGGGGTGATGCACGCCAGACCGAGGATCCGGTGACGTCGGTACGACAAGGTGATCGTGGAGCACCGATGACTCCGCCACGGACGCCGAGACCCCCCAAACCCGAAGGCCGACCCCGTACCCGGTGCCGCGCCAAGATCTCCTTCTCGGACCCCGATGACGCTAAGTTCTTCGCCGTAGAGCAACAAGGACTTCGACAAGACAAGGAACGTCAAGAACTTCACCCGAAGGCCAACCGAGACCGCCAAGAACGCTTAATGGAACAACAAGCACTCCGCCACGAGAACGCCAAGTTCGTCTACCCGAACGCCGAGATCTACTCGCCATCCGAGAACGATCCCACGAGCCATCGAACCCAACCCGATCTGGACCACGAGATCGACCGAACCCCGGAACCCCAAGATCGCCGGACCCTAATGTGTGAAACCCTTCCCGAAACCCTATTTTATAACATAATATAACTTGTCGCATAATAATTGTCTTGCATGCATACAATCATGTGGTTTGGGGGCCTTATGCCGATTCACCTAATAATTAAATATGGGGCCCATATGCGGGCAAATCTAGCCTTATATTGGCCTCATTTAAATTTGTGCATCGAACCGTTGTCATATCTTGCCTTGTTAAAACAACATTTAAAATGCGGGGTATCTAAATAACTTGAACCATTTAATTAATTGTCGGGACCCCGGTTCCACTTAATATTGACCTGATTGCATTGCACCTTGGCCATGTCATGCATCATACATGCATCATGCCGATCTTCTTCCGTTGTATTAAATAGTGCATCCGGTGTTTCTTCTAGTGTTTTGGTTCTTCGCGGATAAGGCCGTTGAGTTGATGTGAGCTTCGCCCCGATCTTCGGTTGATCCTTCGACAATGCTTTTCAGGCGAGCATCTCCCCCTTTCTACCTATCTTACTTTTATAGTATTTATTCCCTCCTGTTGATCTTTGCTATCTGTGTTGCGATGCTCTAGTTTTTGTACCCGTGATATCCTATGCAGCCCTATATTGCCTTGGACACATCCTATTACCTGTTGTTTGGTAGATAGTTGGACTTGCGCGTCGTAGTCGCTTGCTTAAGTGTTGTTGCGTGTTGTCAAGTGCCACAGTTGTTGGAGCCTTGCCGCATGTTTGATGTTGGAGATGATCATAGTTTTACTTATCGTACACTTTAATTCCTGTTTAACAACTAAAATTGAAGTAAGCAGAGGGTTCGGTGGGTGATAGAAAATATTTGGTTTCCGAACACCCACTTGTGTCCCGTAGGACCCCGAGTACTTGATACCTGTTCCTTGATTTATCGCGCTATCCACATCCGGAGGTATGGGACCCCCTGAGCCAGAGCTTGATTCAGTCTTATTTCTTGGGGCCATAAACTAGTTTGAGGTTTTATTTACGATCCTGTACTTATGCCATGCTACTGTTTTATTTAAATTGTGCGACAGATAGCACACTGTACTGTTTAGGAATTGTGATCCGTTTACGCGGTATCGACAAGCCCAGTTTTGGTTCCAATCGCTACCGCCCCACAAACCTCGGGTCCGTCGGCTAGCTTACTCGTTGCGGGTAAGACTCAAGGGTGGCCCTGAAATATTTCTGAATCCTGTGATTGCTTTGTCGTGAAGGCCTCGTTGGGTTTTGATTTGGTTTTTCCGAGGTTGATCGAGCGTGTGTTGCTATTGGTGCACCCCGGCCGGGTAAAACTTTCTGAAAGCCGTGTCCGCGGATATGGACGACTTGGAGCACAGTATCTCGACCATAGACAAGCATAACTAAAGTTTATTGCTTTAAATTTGACCTTTATAATGACTAGTAATCAGCTTCACTATAATGGAATGGCTAACTAATACTGCCCACAATTGCTTGTTTGGAGTGTCGCTTGCGACCATTGTACCTGACTAGTAAGTATGGAAACTATCACGTAATGGCTAAATAAAAGTACCAACAACTGCTGGGTTTTGGGTTATCTCATGCTAAATGTATTTGACTAGTAAGTGTCGCAACTATAACGGAATGATTAACTAAAAGTGCCCACTGCTTGTTTTATCAGGACGACTATCTTTACCTGACTAGTAATTGCTGCAACGATAACTGAATAAGTAAAGCGCCAACGTAGTGAGTTCCTCGGTGGACTTCTCGTTTTGTCTCGAGGAAATACCAGATGGGTTTGTTTGGTGTTAGATTCAGGTTGGTTCGATTAGGTCTCTCTTACCCCTCGATTGCCGCCATGTATCGAGTCTCTATAGGTTGTTTAGTGCATGATGCGCCGCCGATCCACCATCCCTATGTAGGCGAGGACATGAATTCTAGCCTCGCCGTGTCTTGGCCTCGATCTTGGCGCTCCTTCTTTTTTTTGCCTTTGTCGCACCCTTTGTTTAAGCAGTTTGAGATCGGCGCCGTTAGCGAGGTTACCCTTCCCGCTTGGCACAGAGGTTATGGGCGCCATTGGTTATTCTTCGTGGCTCTTAGCCCCATTTGCATCTTGTCCGTAGGCCAGGACGCCGTATCATTTTCAAGGTGATTTGGATCTTTGTACCGTATATCTGTATTCTTGACTCATGGAGTCGCTTGTATATATATCTGCTCGTGGGTCCCATCGAGGATGTTGTGTAATGTTATTACTGTTTTCCACCCATGCGAAAGTGCTGGTGGGCACCTTTGAATCGTTTCTATGCGGGTTTAGGGAATCGCTGAAACTTGCATAGGTCCGATTCGAGGGTGTTCTGTGGTATCGAGCTCACTATGATACCTACAAGTCCAAATTGTAGGATAACCTAGCTAACGGCCGAAGTAGAGTGTCAAAACTATTTTCGCAAAAACCGGTTGGATAGATCTGGTTAGGTCTGATTTTACTCCTTACCCCTCTGCTGTGCTCGTCTTATCTCCACGTGTTTTGAATCCGCTCTCTTCTCTCTCTTCGAGTCCAGGATTTCTCGTGGTTGGGTTTCAGCTGCACCTTCGTGGTTTCACTGTCTCCTTTTGTAACGAGGTGCTACGATCATCAACTGCAACTTGTCCTGTACCCTTCATCCAATCTTTTGTTCTTGATCTCTTTATCTATATGTGTTCCTTGTGGATATCCGTGTCGTTGAAAACATATGAGAAGGGCGAGCATTGGTGAAGTTGGGTATACCTTGAGCATGTGTTGTTCATGCCAATGGAACCATCGGAACCTAATCATTGTGTCTTTCATACGATTTCTGCATCATCCCTTGTTCTGGATACCGCCTATGAAGATCTTCACTAAATCTCGAGAGTTGAGTTGCACGATTCTCCTACTCATGTATAGAGTTGACGGTTTGGGTGCAGGATGGACTGATCACCCTACCCGACTCTTCATCGCTCGCATCGAACTGGTGGATCAATGTAACTTTTCTCTTCTAATGGAAGTTAGAGGTGGCCTTATCGCTTGATACCTCTACCTTCGCCTTTGTTCCCGGAGTGTTCTCTCGTCGATCAGAACAACGAACCTTTGTTGGTGGTGTCGCCGATTTCAAGATGGAGGATGAACCTCGTTAGTGGAGTCGCGAGGATCTACACGATGCGAGAAGACGCAGTCACGACCTTCTTCCGGTACCATGAGGCGGATCTCGAGGCTTAGATCCATTGTTAGTGGTGTCGAATTGTGGCATCCCGCAAAACCACTACTAGAAAATCGCGTTGTTTTTGTGCATTGCATCATCATGACCGCATGCTCATGTCATCATGCCACATTGCATTTGAGCATCGTCATCATCTTGCATTTGCTTGTGTAAAACTATTTACAGAAAAACCCAGTTTTTTTTTCTAAACGCCCGGCTTTGTTCAACACGCAAAACCAGGTCGCCGAAATATTTTGTTTTGACTAAATATGTTTTGCAAACGATCCGTTTAAATAAATAAAATATTGCATTATTTTTAGTGGGGGCAGTCGAACGGGCCGACCCGACCCGAACGACCACCCCCATGTTCAAAACGGTCCACCCATAAACCCTTTTACACCCAGTCCTAGTCTAACCACCCCTCAGCCACATCACCTCGACCACTCAGATCGTGCCACCTCACCCCTCTCTCTCCCTCACCCAATCCCCACCTGCCACATCAGCCTGGCTCCACCCCCGCTCTTTTCTCTCTCTCTCTCTCTCTCTCTCTCTCTCTCTCTCTCTCTCTCTCTCTCTCTCTCTCTCTCTCTCCTGAACCAACCAACCCACTCCCCACCACGCCTCCTGCCCACACTCCTGCCACACAAGCCACACCACACGCACGCCCGCCCGCTGCCCACGCTGCCTGGTCCCACCATGGGCCCCCACCACCCCATGCCCCCTGTTCTTCTTCCCTGGCTCTCTTCTCTCCTCCCTTCCCCATCCTCCCGCTCAACCTCCACCTCCTCCTCTCTCGGCGCACAGCCACCGCCTCTCTCTCTGGCCACACTCCTCCTCAGCCTTCATCCCACGCCTGCTCAGCCTCATCACCGCCCCCAGCCCGTCCGCCTGAGCTCTGCCTCCCTGCCCACCCGCCTGAAGGCCACAGCCTCCCTCATTCGCCCAGCGCCCGCCGCCTCCCGCTCCTCCCTGCCCCTCCCAAGCGCAGCGCAGCCTGCTGTTCCTCTCGCTGCCCTGTCCGGGCGGCACGCAGCTCGGGCTCTTCCTGGCCCTCCGTGCCCCCACATCCCCGGCCCTCCCGCTGAGCTACCTCGCTTGGACCCCTACCCGGGCGCCGTCGGGCCACCTTCGCACCAAGGCACCTCCTCCTCACGCCACCGCCTCTCGCCTCTGCCGCCCGCAAGCCAGCGCAGCCCAGTTCATGCCACGCTGGCCGGGTGTTGTCGTTCTTTAATGTCGATGCGTAATCGACGCGTGTACTGCTACTACAAGACGCGGGACAACCTCTGCGATACAACGACGACAAACAAGCTCAACTTCCATAGTGACCGCAACCAACCCAAGTTCGCCATCGAGCCGGAACCCCGAGTACGCCGATATGTGATCGAGGGGTGATGCACGCCAGACCGAGGATCCGGTGACGTCGGTACGACAAGGTGATCGTGGAGCACCGATGACTCCGCCACGGACGCCGAGACCCCCCAAACCCGAAGGCCGACCCCGTACCCGGTGCCGCGCCAAGATCTCCTTCTCGGACCCCGATGACGCTAAGTTCTTCGCCGTAGAGCAACAAGGACTTCGACAAGACAAGGAACGTCAAGAACTTCACCCCGAATGCCAAGGCCGAACCCGGAGACCGCCAAGAACGCCACTGGAACAACAAGCACTCCGCCACGAGAACGCCAAGTTCGTCTACCCGAACGCCGAGATCTACTCTGCCATCCGAGAACGATCCCGCCGAGCCATCGAACCCCGAACCCCAGATCTGGACCCTGAGATCGACCCCGAACCCCGGAACCCCAAGATCGCCGGACCCTAATGTGTGAAACCCTTCCCGAAACCCTATTTTATAACATAATATAACTTGTCGCATAATAATTGTCTTGCATGCATACAATCATGTGGTTTGGGGGCCTTATGCCGATTCACCTAATAATTAAATATGGGGCCCATATGCGGGCAAATCTAGCCTTATATTGGCCTCATTTAAATTTGTGCATCGAACCGTTGTCATATCTTGCCTTGTTAAAACAACATTTAAAATGCGGGGTATCTAAATAACTTGAACCATTTAATTAATTGTCGGGACCCGTTCCACTTAATATTGACCTGATTGCATTGCACCTTGGCCATGTCATGCATCATACATGCATCATGCCGATCTTCTTCCGTTGTATTAAATAGTGCATCCGTGTTTCTTCTAGTGTTTTGGTTCTTCTTCGGATAAGGCCGTTGAGTTGATGTGAGCTTACGATCTTCGGTTGATCCTTCGACAATGCTTTTCAGGCGAGCATCTCCCCCTTTCTACCTATCTTACTTTTATAGTATTTATTCCCTCCTGTTGATCTTTGCTATCTGTGTTGCGATGCTCTAGTTTTTGTACCCGTGATATCCTATGCAGCCCTATATTGCCTTGGACACATCCTATTACCTGTTGTTTGGTAGATAGTTGGACTTGCGCGTCGTAGTCGCTTGCTTAAGTGTTGTTGCGTGTTGTCAAGTGCCACAGTTGTTGGAGCCTTGCCGCATGTTTGATGTTGGAGATGATCATAGTTTTACTTATCATACACTTTAATTCCTGTTTAACAACTAAAATTGAAGTAAGCAGAGGCATCGGTGGGTGATAGAAAATATTTAGTTTCCGAACGCTCACTTGTGTCCCGTAGGACCCCGAGTACTTGATACTTGTTCCTTGATTTATCGCGCTATCCACATCCGGGAGGTATATGGGACCCCCCTGAGCCAGAGCTTGATTCAGTCTTATTTCTTGGGGCCACAAACTAGTTTGAGGTTTTATTTACGATCCTGTACTTATGCCATGCTACTGTTTTATTTAAATTGTGCGACAGATAGCACACTGTACTGTTTAGGAATTGTGACCCGTTTACGCGGTATCTGTAGGGTTCGCAGCATAGAAAACAAAAAATTTCCTACGATGTGAACTATATACCAAGATCTATATATACTAGATACAAACAACGGGCGGATGTATATCTGTAGAGAACATACCCTTGAAGACCGACAAAGCTTAACGAGTTCAACTCGTGGTTGATGTAGACGATCTCTTGCCGATCTCAAGATCGAGAGGAAGTCCTAGCGCCAAGAATTAGCAGCGCATCCGTGTCGCACACACGCTCGAGGCACCGAGCAACCTCCGCCTCCTCGGCCCAGCCGATGCAAAAGCACAACTCTTTCTTGCCGAATAGCCACCGGAACATGTATCTCGCTAGTCCGAGACCATGGGGAATAAATTCTAGAGGGGAGAGAGATCCTTCACGAGGAGGTGTGAGAGACAAGTGAGGAGGAGGGGCCCTTTATAGGAGGAGGGGAACCCCAAGGGGTGGCAGGCATGGGGCTGCCCCTGCCCTCCCTCTTCATGTGGGTGGACACTCCACCACAAAACCTCTAAATTCCCTCCACTCAAAGTCCACTCAAAATTCCCATTAAATTTCCACCAAATTTAATGCAAACTCTCATTAAATAAAACTCTTTTATTTTATTCAGAATTTTGTCAATTACTTTAATGACAAACATTCACAATAACCCTTGCTAGAATTCTATTTCACATGCATAACCACTTTATGCAATTTCACCCAAAACCTGCTTTCAGATTCTAGTGAAATAAATTCCTGCGCTTGTTCATTCTTTCGCATGAAACATTTGCTCCAATTGGATGTCTGTCTCTTAAGTGTGTCACCCTACGGTTCGTGAATAATGCGGACATGATCGAGACCCTCGGATCAATAATCGTATGGATCCGAGACCCATACCGACTCCACACATTCAACGATGACTTTCTTGTGATCGTTTAACCTTTTACGCTAGTATCTTAATCCTTTGTTTCACGATATATTACATGTCCGAGATTCGATCATCGGTATCTCCATACCTAGTTTGATCTCGCACGACATGCACTCTTTCTCGCCTCGTGATATAACATTCTAGTGATCAAATCACTTGCTTGCAAGCTAATCAATGTGATATCACCGAGAGGGCCCAGAGTATATCTATCCGTCATCTGGATGAACAAATTCCACTCTCGATCCATGAGCCTCAACATAAAATTTTATTAGTTCTCAATCCATCTTTATAATCACCTCGTTACGGTGTGACGCTTGATGTTATCAAGAAACTCTTCCGTGATAGTGATTGACATGATCTCATGGTCTAAGGATTAGGATCACTTAAGTTGTTATAGCAATATAAACTCAATGACTTTGATCGTAATGCTATACTTCGATGAATGTTCATCACATCATTACACTAATTTTGTGATCCCGTTATTAACAACATCCAATGTCCATGATCGTGAAACCTTGATCATCTTGTTAATCAACGAGCTAGTTTATGAGAGAGGCATAACTAGGAACTTTCGCTTGTTTATTAAACACACATGTATTAACGCTTCAGATTAATACAATTATAGCATGCAAAATAAACATCTATCATATACTTGGAATACACATAATAAACACTTTATTATTGCCTCGTACATATTCCTTCGGGCTCCCACTTGCACTAGAGACAATAATCTAGTTACATAGTGATAAATCTAACACCCATTGAGTTCGTGTTGATCATGTTTTGCTCTAGGAGAGTTTTAGTCAACGGATCTGCTACATTGAGATCCGTATGTACTTTACACTTTATATCTCCATCCTTGACATGCTCATGATGGAGTGAAACCGCGCTTAATATGCTTGGAATGCTTGTGAGACTCTTTGGCATTGGCAATGGCACCATTGTTGTCACAATAGATCACCATTGGATCCAACGCTTGCCACAACTCCTAGTTCGGATATGAACTCCTTCATCCAAATCGCTTCGAGCCGCCTCAAGCAGAACATATTCGCCTCCGTTGTTGATCCCGCTACCACAGTTGTTTGAGCTCCTCCAACTAACCGCCTCCGCCATTCATGAGAAATACGATCCGGATTGAGACTTAGAGTCATCCGGATCGGTGTCAAAGCTAGCGTCGACATAACACTTAGCGACGAGCTCTTCTTCACCTCCAGATACAAGAAACATATCCTTAGTTCTTCGTAGTACTTAAGGATATTCTTGACCGCTATCCAAAGGTTCAACCGGATCCGATTGGTACCTACTAGTCAAACTAATAGCATGTGCCACATCCGTCTTGTACATAGCATGGCGTACATTATAGAGCCTATGGCTCAAGCATAGGGACTTTGTCCATTATCTCTCTTTCTTCCAAGCCGGGACTTTGAGTCTTACTCAATGTCTTGCTTGCAACATAGGTAAGAACCCCTTACTTCCGTCCATTTTAAACTTCTTTAAAATCTTATCAAGATATGTACTTTGATAGCCCTATTAGGCGCCTAGATCTATCTCTATAGATCTTTATGCCTAATATGTATGACGCTCACCTAGGTCCTTCATTGAAAATTTGTCGCTTAGATAACTTTTAACACTGTTTAAAGTTCTATATCATTTCCCATCAATAATATGTCATCCACATATAATATCGTAAATGCCACATTGCTCCCACTCACTTTCTTGTAAATACAAGCTTCTCCATAAGTTTGACAAATCCAAACTCTTTGATCACCTCATCAAAGCGGAGATTCCAACTGCGATGCTTGCTTCAATCCATAGATGGATCGCTGAAGCTTGCACACCTTGTTAGCATCCTTAGGATCGACAAAACCCTTTGGTTGTATCATATACAACTCTTCTTCAATATTACCATTGAGAAACGCGGTTTTGACATCCATCCGCCATATTTCATAATCTAAATATGCAGCAATTGCTAACATAATCCTAATCGATTTTAGCATCGCACGGAGAGAAAGTCTCATCGTAGTCAACTCCTTGAATTTGTCGAAACCCTTTGCATAAGTCGAGCTTTATAGATGGTCACATTACCATCAAGATCGCTTTTCCTTTTGAAAATCCATTTGTTCTCCACGGCTTTCGGTCGTGAGGTAATTCCACCAAGTTCCAAACTTGATTTTCATACATGGATTCCATCTCGGATTTCATGGCTTCTAACCATTTGTTGGAATCGGGCTCATCATCGCTTCTTCATACGTCGCAGGTCATTATTTTCATCAACCATGAAATTTTTGACAGATTTCCGTACAGCGGAGCTGACGCCTCCGCTTGACCTGCGAGGTTCAGAGTACTCTCTTTCGAGTTTCATGATCATTATCATTAGTTCCTTCAATGTGGAGCCAACTCCTAACAACTTCCGGCTGCGCTACTCGCCATACTTTGAAGAGAAGGTTCCACAACCTCTTCGAAGTTCTACCTTCCGACTACTCACACCTTTCAAGAAACTCTTTCTCTAGAAAGGATCCATTCTGGCAACAAAAACCTTGCCCTCGATCTGATAGAAGGAATACCCAATAGTTTCTTTAGGGTATCCTATGAAGACGCATTTTCCGCTTTGGGTTCGAGTTTATCCGTTGAAGTTTCTTCACATAAACATCGCAACCCCAAACTTTTAAGAAATGATGTTTTAGGTTTGTTTCAAACCACAATTCATACGGTGTCTTTTCAACGGATTTAGATGGTGCCCATTTAAAGTGAATGCAGCGCTTCTAGTGCATAACCCCAAAATGACAACGGCAAGTCCGCGTAGACATCATAGATCGAACCATATCTAATAAAGTACGACACGACGCTCCGACACACCATTTCATTGTGGTGTTCCTAGTGTGAGTTGTGAAACAATTCCACACTCTTTCATGTGAGTGCTAAACTCGTAACTTAGATACTCACCTCCACTACGGACCAGAGAAATTTGATCTTCTATTACGATGATTTTCCACTTCATTCTAAATTCCTTGAACTTTTCAAAGGTTTCAGACTTGTGTTTCATCAAGTAGATATAACCGTATCTACTCAAATCATCCGTGAAAGTAACAAAATAACGATATTCACCTCGGCTACATTACACTCATTGGACCACATACATCGTAATGTATGATTTCCAATAAATCACGCCTGCTCCATTGAACCGAAAACGGCGTTTAGTCATCTTGCCCATAAGGCATGGCTCACATGTATCAAATGATTCATAATCAAGTGATTCCAAAAGTCCATCCGATGGAGCTTCTTCATGCGCTTAATGCCAATATGACCTAGACGGCAAGTACACATATATGCGGATATATCATCATTAAGTTTAATCTTTTAGCATCAACATTATGAATATGTAACATTATCATCGAGATCTAATGTAAATAAACCATTCATCATCTGCATGACCATAAAATATTTCATTCATATAAATGGAACAACCATTGTTCTCAGATTTAAATGAATAACCACTTTGCATCAAACATGATCCAGATATAATGTTCATGCTCAAGGCAGCACAGATAACATTTATTTAAGTTTATGACTAATCCCGACGGTAAGTGGAGAGGCAGCGTCTGACGATTACATCAACGCTTGATCCATTGCCGACACGCATCTTGACTCACCCTTGCTAGCGGTCGCTTGTTCCGCAAATTCGAAAGTTACAAATATTAGCAACCGAACCGTATCAATACCCAAAAGCTATCATGAGCACTAGTCAAGTACACATCAATAACATGTATATCATATATACCTTTGTTTGCCTTGCTTACTTCTTGTTCCGCCAGACACTTGGGGTGCTATGCCCAAAGGGCTTCCCTTACAATAGTAGCACTCGGAATTAGACTTAGGTCCAACTCGGTTTTTCAGCGCTGCAATGTGCTTGCCGCCTTACTTCCTTCCGCTTTCCTTCTTGTCTTTCTTGAAACCAAGGTTCCTATTGATCATCAACACTTGATGTTCCTTTTGATCTCCACTTCGCAGCTTTTAAGCATCGATAAGCTCGGGAGACTTCTTCATGCCTTGCATATTATAGTTCATCACGAAGCTCTTATAGCTAGGTGGCGTAGACCGCAGAACACGATGGATGCCTAAGTCAATGGGAATCGTTATTCCTAAGGACACAAGCTTATCACAGAATCTGACATCTTGAGTACATGCTCACTAACGAGTCAGCTCTTCCATCATGCGCCTAAAGAACTTTTCTCAAGCATTGTAGCTCTCACAAAGATGTGTGTCGAAAATCATTTTCAACTCACCCATTGTATCAAATGCATTGCCGCTGAACGCTTTCAAGTTCCTAGCCCATACAATATGCCGCAATGAACTAAGTTGTGGTCCTCCGACGAGTCGATAGACATTCTTCTCCTCGTCAGGCATCATCAAAGGTGGGGGCCTAACGGCGCTTCTAGCACATATTGCTTTTGTGCAAGAGAGGAGAATCCTCAAATTCATGGCCCATTCAGTAAAGTTGCTACCGCTCATAGTTTCTCTTCTCCATGAACGCATTGAAATTAAAAACAGGTGGTGCCATCTACAATGTAATTTGTAAAGTTTAGACTAAGTATATGATAGATCGAGTTCAACTAATCTATATTACTTAATGAACTCCCACTCAAAAGCGACATCCTCGTGTCCTTTGGTGATTACATGAACCAAATCCACTATACCAAGTCCCATCATCACGTGAGTCGTGATAGCTTCAAAGGCGAGCATCAAATGGGCATCATATCAACTATATGACTCATGCTTAACCTTTCGGTCTCGTGTTCCGAGGCCATGTCTCAGTACATGCTAGGCTCGCCAAGTTAGAACCTTAGTATTTATGTGTGTAATCGCTTTACACCAAATATGGTCGTGGATCCAAGAACCCGATCATCACGTGATGTCTTGGAGCGATTTAAAACATAATCGGTTCGCATACTAAAGGAAGAACACATTCTTATCTTGATATTTAAATGAGGGATCATCTTATTATGCTTAACAAAGCGCTAAACAAGCAATATAAGATGTAATCAAACATCATATGTTTATTAGTGAAATTATATGGTTCCCGCAGATGATCTCTATCATGTGCATCGTGGTATGATCACTATCATACCTATATGTGTAAATCCAAGGTCTATGGACTTTACACGCTATGTGTGTTGTAAGAGTATCATCTCATACTTCTACTTACAACACTACCATATCATAACACTAGCCCAAAGAACAATCTAAACTAGACGCCTCTAATTTATCCATTGCAAGTTTTACGTGGCTTAGGCTTTCGAGATAGAACCGTTTACTCATTTAACATGAACTACAACGAGGATAATCAAATTGTTGACAACTCGCTTGTAAAATAGATATTGACTATAGTAGAGAGACAGACACCGCTAGCCACTTATGCAAACTAGTTGCATGTCAAGTGTGGAACAGTCTCATGTGCGAGGACATGTAAAGTTTGTCCGGCCGCCTTCATCCCACTATGCCACCAATATCCAAAATCACAACAAAGGAGCAACAACATGATCATCATCGCCCACATACTCATATGTGTACTACCCGTAAAGTATCTACGCATAGATCCGGCTCGACATACCATCGTAGGGTTCGCAGATAGAAAACAAAAATTTTCCTACGATGTGAACTATATACCAAGATCTATATACTAGATACAAACAACGTGGATGTATATCCGTGAGAGAACATACCCTTGAAGACCGACAAAGCTTAACGAGTTCAACTCGTGGTTGATGTAGACGATCTCTTGCCGATCTCAAGATCGAGAGGAAGTCCTAGCGCCAAGAAATTAGCAAGCAGCGATCCGTTTCGCACACACGCTCGAGGCACCGAGCAACCTCCGCCTCCCGCCTCCAGCGATGCAATGAAGCACAACTATTTCTTGCCGAATAGCCACCGGGAACATGTATCTCGCTAGTCCGGAGACCATGGGGATAAATTCTAGAGGGGAGAGAGATCCTTCACGAGAGGTGTGAGAGACAAGTGAGGAGGAGGGCCTTTATAGGAGGAGGGGGGAACCCAAGGGGTGGCTGCCATGGGGCTGCCCTTGCCCTCCCTCTTCATGTGGGTGGACACCCACCACAAAACTCCTCTAAATTCCCTCCACTCAAAGTCCACTCAAAATTCCCATTAAATTTCCACCAAATTTAATGCAAACCTCATTAAATAAAACTCTTTATTTTATTCAGAATTTTGTCAATTACTTTAATGACAAACATTCACAATAACCCTTGCTAGAATTCTATTTCACATGCATAACCACTTTATGCAATTTCACCCGAAAACCTGCTTTCGCATTCAGTGAAATAAATTCTCGCGCTTGTTCATTCTTTTCTTTCGCATGAAACATTTGCTCCAATTGATGTCGGTGTTCTTAAGTGTGTCACCCTACGGTTCGTGAATAATGCGGATATGATCGAGACCCTCTCTCATCAATAATCGTAAGCGGGATCCGAGACCCATAATCGACTCCACACATTCAACGATGACTTTCTTGTGATCGCTTAACCTTTACGCTAGTATCTTAATCCCTTTGTTTCACGATATATTACATGTCCGAGATTCGATCATCGGTATCTCCATACCTAGTTTGATCTCGCTATCGACATGCACTCTTTTTCGCTCCTTGATATAACATTCTAGTGATCAAATCACTTGCTTGCAAGCTAATCAATGTGATATCACCGAGAGGGCCCAGAGTATATCTATCCGTCATCCGATGAACAAATTCCACTCTCGATCCATGAGCCTCAACATAACACTTTATTAGTTCTCAATCCATCTTTATAATCACCCGTTACGCAGGTGACGCTTGATGTTATCAAGAAACTCTTCCGGATAGTGATTGACATGATCTCATGGTCTAAGGATTAGGATCACTTCGTAAGTTGTTATAGCAATATAAACTCAATGACTTTGATCGTAATGCTATACTTTGATGAATGTTCATCACATCATTACACTAATTGTTGTGATCCCCAAGTATTAACAACATCCAATGTCCATGATCAGAAACCTTGATCATCTTGTTAATCAACGAGCTAGTTTATGAGAGAGGCATAACTAGGAACTTTCTCTGCTTGTTTATTAAACACACATGTATTAACGCTCAGACAATACAATTATAGCATGCAAAATAAACATCTATCATATACTTGGAATACACATAATAAACACTTTATTATTGCCTCTCGTGCATATTCCCTTCAAGATTTCGACAAGCCAGTTTTGGGTACCCAATGCCATACGGCCCCTACAAACCTCGGGTCCGCTCGAATCTAGCTTATCACAAGTGGTAAGACTCAAGGTGGCCCCTGAAATATTTCAACTCGTGATTGCTTTGTCGTGGAAGGCCTCAGCTGGGTTTTGATTTGGTTTTTCCGAGGTTGATCGAGCGTAGTGTTGCTATTGGTGCACCCCGCCGGTAAAACTTTCAAAGCCGTGTCCGCGATATGGACGACTTGAGCACAGATTCTACTCCATAGACAAGTTAACTAAAGTTTATTGCTTTAAATTTGACCTTTATAATGACTAGTAATCACTTTCCACTATAATGGAATGACTAACTAATACCCCAGCACAATTGTTTGTTTGGAGTGTCGCCATGCACTCATTGTAATTCGTACTAGTAAGTATGGCAACTATCACGTAATGGCTAAATAAAAAGTACCAACAATCACTGGTCGGGTTTTGGGTTATCTCATGCTAAATGTATTTGAATTAGTAAGTGTTTAACCATAACAGAATGATTAACTAAAAGTGCTTCACCGCATTGTTTTATCGGGATACTATTCCGACCTCCACTAGTAATTGCTGCAACGCATAATCGAATAAGTCACAAAACTGCCAACCGTGTGAGTTCTTCGTGGACTTCCCTCGCTTGGTCTCGTAGAAATCAGGGATGGGCTCTGTTTGCAGTTGATTCAGTGTTGGTTCGATTAGGTCTCTCTTAGCCCTCTCTCGATTGCCGCCAGTTGTATCGAGTCTCTATAGGTTGCTGTTTAGTGCATGTCGCCCTTACACCGCCACCAAATAACCATCCTAGCACTTGTAGAAAGTAGGACCGATTCTAGCCTCGGCTTCTTGGCCTCAGATCGACGCCTCCTTCTTTTTCCTTTGCCTTGCTCAGCACTTCCCTTTGTTTAAGCAGGTTTGAGATCGACGTCATATGGGTTAGCAGGGTTACCTTCCTACTATTCGCCTAGGTGGCTATGGACGCCATTGGTTATTCTTGTGGGCTATTAGCCCCATTTGCATCTTGTCCGTGAGTCTGGACGCCAGATTATTTTGTTATCGCCATATTATGGCCAAAGGAGGAGATGGTAGTAATCAAGATGGGCTTGAAGATATATATATGCAACGTGTTCACCCATTAATCGGCCTGTCACGGATTTGGGGCTAAATTGCCTGTGTATCCATAGTATGGTAGTAGGTTACGTTTGCTTAGGTAAGAGATAGAGTTGTAGAGTTATTCCAAAGATAGAAAGTCTTGACTATAAATATGTACCTAAGGCACACGAGAAAATGGTGGACAATCACGCTCACAAATAAACACAATCTGCCATGACGCCACCCCTTGTTTCTAGGGTTTCTTTCTGTAAGTGTCATGCTGCCTAGATCGATCTTGGCGATTCAGGCGTGATCTACTTATCGTTATTTGGTGTTACTCAGATGCAAGCCTTGTTGATGGCTTAGTAACACTACTATCATAGATTTGTTTAGGTTAATTTCCGGTACTTTTCACTATGATTTGTTGTTGTGCTACCTCTAGTTACCTCGCTACCTTTGCACCTTTCCGGGTGTAAAGGTAGCATCTTACTTGATCTTTATTTAGTTTATCTGATATGTTATGAATTTGTGCCTTGTTTTCCAAGGTTTAGTTTGATATCCACGAGTCGCCTTGCAAACTGGGTTGAACGCATCCAAGAGTACGGCGATAAATGAATGGTTGCTAGTTCAAGAGGAGTTGTTCCTAAGAATTGACTTTTACGTGGATTGTTAGGCCTCCTCTAGGTTTCAATTTCTATCATCTTTTGTATCTACGAGGCTCAATTACGTGTAGGACGCTCCAATTACGTGGTGAAAGCGTCAAACCGTCAGGATCGATTTAACTTGTAATGATGAAGCAAAACCCCATGTTATCGTGAGATCTAATGCGTAACTATGGGATAATCGCTCTAGGAGCTCGATTCATTGTGAGAGAAACCCGGAGCCGGTCACGCTCAAATTTTATGTGTATACTTGTTTATCATGTCGTGGCACCTCGAATCCAAAGCCGTGACGGTGCTTCGAGTTTATGCGGGTCACCATGTCTGAGGGACCAGGGCCCATCAAATAGTTCCGGGAGCCCCTTATCAGGTTGCTCGTCACAGCTCGCCGTGGGTTTTGGACAGTAACACATTCGTGCACGCATTTTGGACTTTCAATAAAGATCCGTGATCGTAGATCCGGGAGTCACCGAGATGGGGGATGGGACTACCACATAATACTAGGCCGTCTGAGGAGCATATATGGCGGGTATGATGACATCAAAGTTTCTTCAATGGACTTACCGGCTTTTGAGAGGACTCAAGCATG